>OZ043933.1:9001389-9416883 GCA_964056405.1 Acronicta alni | reverse complement strand
CATGTTTCTCTTAGTTTGTTCATCACTATCATTTATTGTTGCCGCATTAATTTGTCCAGGACGAAGGTTAAAATCCAGCCTGAGAAAATATCGAAGATTCTCGGCCTTTTGTAACTTAGTCGTAGAGTAAATTATATTATAGATTTACAATCAATTAAACCGGTTTATTATATGAATACACACATAAATGCAACATTATATAAATATATACTAATACCAATATTACACACACAGACACACACATACACACTCAAACACGCACGCACGGAAGCTTTTACTATGTGGTTTCTAAAATTTTTGGAAATAAGCACTTTTTTCAACTTTATCCTATGTTATCTGTGTACTTCGTTATTGGCGTATTGTTTAAAATCATATAACTGTTTAGTTATTATAAGCTGTGAAGATACTATGTATAAATAAAATAAAAGAAAATATCAATTTGCATGAAATTTCATACACACATAGTGTGTGACCAGGAATAACAAATAGAATATATTTTACCCCAGAAAAATGTGAGAATATCCCGGAAATCCCGAAAAATGAATAGCTTACGGGATTTGAATGAAATTTCATACACACATAGTAAGTGACCGGGAATAACAAATAGAATATATTTTACCCCAGAAAAATTTGAGAATATCCCGGAAATCCCGAAAAATTAATAGCTTACGGGATTTGAATGAAATTTCATACACACATAGTATGTAACCGGGAATAACAAATAGTATATATTTTACCCCAGAAAAATGTGGGAATATCCCGGAAATCCCGAAAAACGAATATCTTACGGGATTCGAATGAAATTTCATAGGTACACACGTAGTATGTGACCGCGAATAACAAATAGGATATATTTTACCCCAGAAAAATGTGGGAATATCCCGGAAATCCCGAAAAACGAATAGCTTACGGGATTTGAATGAAATTTCATTCAGTAAGAGACCGGGAATAACAAATAGAATATATTTTACCCCAAAATTATGTGAGAATTCCCAGAAAACTTATGTAGGAGACCTACTTACGGGATTTAAATGAAATATTGGTACTAATAGTTTGTGATTGGCGCTGGCATATTGAATACTTTTTTTTACGGAACAAAGCGGGAATTGCCCTAACTTTGAGTACTTCTTATCCCATGAATGAAATCCGACAACAATTGTGTTACTAAGTCTAGGCGTACGAAGTCGCGGGCAAAAGCTAGTCTAATATATAAAATTTCCATGTCACAATGTTAGTTACCGTACTCCTCCGAAACGGCTTTACCGATTTTTACCAAATTTTATATGCGTATTCAGTAGGTCTGAGAATTTGTACTATCTATTTTCCATACCCCTAAGTGATAAGGGTGGCTTGAAATAATCTATATGGCAAAACTACGTTTGCTGGGTCAGCTAGTAATTATATAATATCTTAATTTTATTACACGGCTCATCCTGAAAACAATTATCTTACATGGTAGTATTCGTCTCCAACGAACTCGACCGCGTCTTAGCTGGGCACACTGACTGGTTTACAAAATATGGTAAGCACAACATGGTACTGTTTTGAGTTTATAACTAAAATACTATATGCTATATATTTTTACATCAGAAATATTAAAGATAATGCAATCCGCAATGAAATGGATATCTTTCAGTTTAATGACTCTGTTGGCAGTAGTAAGAGCCAATAACCCTTTATACCTCTTTGGGTATAACCAAATGACCCACCGAATAAATAGTTACCTACAATTTCTATTTCTGTATCCTAAATGCATGGTATTTAATGCATTAAGTCACTGAAACTAACTACGTTATGCTGTGTGATTTCAGTCATCATTAACCACAATTAATGATGAAATCCTGTACGTAAAAAAACTAGAGACAATGGGAAAAACATTTTATATTTGTAACAAAAACAACGAACATACAATCATGCATGGCCTCGCTACGGTAGTGGACAAACGTGACGAAAAATTACGTGATATGGCAATACTTACTAAATAAATAAGATTATTAGGACTCTCCCATACGGATGCGCTATTATCGGCCGATTTAGTATCACAAAGTGTCGCACGTCACCGACATTTGGGGAATAATCGGACAAGGATGAAATGCCAACATAATATTCCATGATGCCATATCCTACATTTAAAATAGCTACCGTGTGAGAGAGCCCTTATAGCATCAGTTATTAATTACTACATATTTACAGATACATTAATTACTTAGCAGGTACGATTTAATTATTGTTTACTACATTGTAAGTAAAATTTAAAATCCCCTACGTATTTTCGTTTGAGCATCTTGATAAATATATTTATTTAGTATGGCTGTTAGATAGCACTAGCAAACTTAAAAAGCCAGTTTTTGCATTAAAAAAATCTATAGATAGGGTTATAAAAGAGAGACACTATTTTATGAGTAAGAGATATAGCTAAGTCAATAAACAAATACCCAAATCGTCAGAGATAGAACTTTGATTTATGGTTTATAAAAATAAGTTAAATCCATTTAGGCAATGTTAAAATCTTATCTCCAGTAAACAAACTACTGCCTGATTAGTTATTGGCATGGGCCGTATATCAGCGCGAGCGTTTCGGAATTTGGCGAAACACTTTTTATTATTAAATTATTTATTTCAGTGCTTTCGTCCCACAGCAGGACAAAGGCCCTCCTTCCATTCCTTACAGTTTTTGATTGCATTATATTACGCTTATTATCAAAGTTTATTTCAAAATTGATTTTAGATATACAGGAATCTTTGGAACTTAAAACACTATACTAAAATTCACATAACACTATTGGTAACTTAACAGGTACACAAATGTTTCAGTCACTGTCACCGTTTTTTATTTAACCAGTCCTGTTTAATAAGATCAGCTCCTTTCTCGCCGATCATAATAACCGCGGCATTAGTATTGCCGCTCACTATTGTTGGCATTATACTAGCATCTATCACCCTAAGTCCTTCCACACCGTGGACCCTTAATCGAGGGTCCACCACTGCTTCTGGGTCCCATGAAGGCCCCATTTTAGCCGTCCCGCTTTGATGGTATATTGTCATAGATATAGTCCGCACTTGACACTCAATATATTCGTCTGACATGAACTTATGCTGCTTACAGTTTGGCAAAGGCTTCATGTAAAGCCTTGAGCCAAACTGCTTGAATGGAGATGCATTCGCAACTTGTATAGCAATTTTGATTCCTTCGACGAGCCGAGCCACGTCTAACGGATCTTCGTGGTAACGAGGATTCATTAAAGGATAGTGGAATGGATTCGAGCTTCTTAACCTGACGTATCCCCTTGTGTTCGGACGTAATAGTAAAGGCATAATCGTCCACGCGTCTTTGTTTGCTATTGGCCTGTATACGGTGTCGTATACCTCATCAGTAAGTCCGAGAATTTTTCGTACGATTTGTCCGTTGTCAGAGGAAAATGACGCCGGTGCCATGTGGAACTGAATATCAGGCCACAAACCAGAAGTATTCGCGTACTTAGTGTTCACAAAAGCAATCCCTTCCAGCCCACCGAGTGTAGTCATAGGACCTCTTTCGTTCACAACATAGTTCATTGTGACTGGAAAAGCTTGAAATCTGTTTTGGACAATGGCAACCGGCTTGTCTACCAGGAATGTTAGTCCTCCAACACCAACGTGGTCTTGCAGGTTTTCTCCGACCGGTAAATCTTTCAGAACTTTTATTCCAACGTCTTTTAGATGATCTTTAGGCCCGACACCTGACAACATTAATAACTGAGGACTGTTAATGGCACCAGCTGATAAAATCACCTCTTTTCTCGCATAAACTATGCGTTTTACTCCATGCTTCACGTATTCCACCCCGTAGGCTTTCATCGTCACAGGATTGATGAGAACTCTGGTTGCCTGTGAGTTTAGAGATATGTCGAGATTTTTCCTTGTTCGGACTGGCCTTAAAAAGGCTTTTGCTGTACTGCACCTGGAGCCTCGTCTTATCGTCCCTTGAGCGATCATGAATCCAGTTTGCACTGCTCCATTAATATCTCGGTTTTCGTATCCAATTTCGACTCCAGCTTCTACAAAGGCAGCTACCAGAGGTGTCCTCCAAGGTGCTTCTTGTACAGTTAAGTACCCTCCTCTACCATGGTATTTACTCTTGGCTAAATAAGGGTTTCTGTTGTCTTCGGACTTGATGAAGTATTTCAACACGTCCTGGTAACCCCAGCCGGGGTTGCCCAACGACTCCCATTGGTCAAAGTCGTATTTGTTGCCTCGCACGTATATCATGTAGTTCAGAACACTCGAACCGCCGAGTACCTGGAATTAAATGTTGTCATGTTTAATAAAGGGAATTGTAGAAACGTTTAACTTTTACTTTATTATGGTTCTACTATATTATAGTAATTAATAATTACGGACATAAGATTAAACTCAAAACTACCGTAGCAATGAAACAACTGATAACTGTTTGCTTCCTAAAATAGTGTAGGCGCTTTCGAAGCCATTGTCTTGATCAACAGAAATGTATTTCATCAGCATCAACCCATATACTGTCCCACTGCAAGGCACGGGTCTCCTCTCTTATTGAGAGGGATAAGGCACTACTCTGGCCTAGTGCAGGTTGGCAGACTTCACAAACCGTCGAGAAAAATCTCTAAGGTATGCAGGTTTCCTCACCGTTTAAGCGAGTGATAATTAATTATTAATATGCACATGAATTCGAAAAGACAGGGGCGTGCCTTGGATTCGAATTCGAGATCTTCGACTAGGGAGTCCAAGGGTCATACCACAAGGCTATCACTGCTTAAATGTATTTAATCAAAGCAGGATTTAAAATGATGCTAAAAATGTTGAAATCTGGATATCTAAAATGGAAATTCAAACGAATTGGGGTATACCTTTCCTCTCGGCCAACTGCACCGGTGCTTCTTGAACCCGAGGCAGGCGTAGGACGTTGGTTCAGTCTTGTACTGCCAGTCCAACTTCGTTAGCTGCAGGTAGCCCGCCAAAGAAGGCACGTCCGTAATCTCGTTCTCGTCCGGCCCTGGAATTAAACACATTGAACTTGAGCTTTATATCTGTGACGGAATTAAATCGCGGCGGTATTTTTATTGCAGACAGTTAATACTCATTAATTGTTATGGTATTTTTAAATGCTTTGTAATATAAAACTAGATCATTGCGTGAGTGAGAAACCTTTTAATTCTTTGATGTGATGCAGACATTGGAGTGGTATATAACTTGAGCTTCTACTTCAAAAAATTTAAATGTTAATTAATGTGTGAGTTGTAGCAATGATTCATTAAATACAAGGTTGATATATTATTTTTTCTATTGTGTCTGCTAATTAATCCTCAATGAGTTTATTAATTACGATAGGTAATATAATTACACTAGGTAAATATGTATTATTTAGTATAATTTTTAACGCCTTAATAAATTATCTGACTGAAATGTGTCTGAGTAGGTTATTGCGCCGCTAGTGCCCAGCAAAAACGTTGGTATTGTGTAAAATTTTAAAACTTATGACTAAAGTTAGTACTTTTTGTCATAAGTTTTGTCATAAGTTAATAGTCGTTTTTAGCATATATTTTGATTTTGGAGAAGTATGGAATACATTTCCACTTACCACTCTCTAATAACAGAGTATTCCAAGTTTTAACCTCGCTGAGGCGACTTGCCACCACGGCCCCGGCGGACCCTCCGCCGACCACAATGAAGTCATACTCCTTCAACGGCTCCTTATCTAATATCCTTGCTTCTGGGTCATAAGAGTTATAGTTATGGTACGTGAGAGCTCCGAGCAACAGTGGTATCAACCACAGGCCTGTTACACTCACAGTTTTCAGCGCAGTTGACGCTAAAAGTACTTGTACTGCCATTTCCGTATCGTTTTCTATCACAGTTCAAATTGGTTGCCAATATCACAGCATTTGAACCTAACTTTGGTTTTTTTGTTGGGACTAGTTTGTGTATCATTAGAGTGTGCGTTTGTATCTGTCTGGCGGCTTGCTCTTGCGCATCGGGTGGGCGAGCGGCTGCGGGCGCAGTGGCCGCATGTTATGACGCATTACAGCGTCTCATGCAAGTGCGGTTGGACGCTCGAATCTGAAATTAAGAAAATTATCTTGTAAATAAAGCATATTTTTTAGTTGAAATATTTAACAGCACGGAATGCCTGATTTCTTTAAATTGACATTAAGTAATCCTCGGTACCACAAATAATAATTTCTCTTTTTTTTGTGTTTCAGGTATGATGTTACATGATGTTTTGGCGTCCACCAGTAAGTTTTATGTTTAATTAAAGATGAATTTATTATGCAGTATAAATATAAACTGCCATAATTTACAGTACGTTATAACTTTACTGTAGCAACTAAATACCAACAGTGACGTAAGAAATAGATTAATGCCAAGGGAAAGCAAATTGATCTCATACTTTGCGAGTACCCAGTAGGTACACGACGTAAAATGCTGTGCCGACAAAATAACAAAACGAAAGAGAAATCCCTATATATAGTGAGTGTGGAAGGAAGGAGGCCAACAACAGGTATATTTCCTATATTTGTCCGGAAGATAATGATCTAATTTCCAGACATTACGAGTTCCTTAGGCGATCTCGTGAAAGGCATCTCTGATAGAAATCAGTGACACAATGTTTCTATACAGAGAGATCGAGATCTGCTTGTTAGCTAATGGTGGAACCGAATCTGAGGTAAGAATGACGCTCACTGTACACCCTTTATTGATACGATCCAAATTATATTTTTGATGCGAAAGTTGATTCTTTGGATGTCCGTTACTCAATCATTCTGTAATAACTGATTGTATTTTTCCCGGAACACTGAGAAACCACTGGCCCTGCCGGAACCATTAGACACGGCAATTCAATAATAATATAGTTAACAATTTTAAAATATCTCGCATTACAGTAAATTATAGGAAGTAGTTTTAAAATAAACAGTTATTTATTTATTGAGTATGCTGTTTCTCGTAGTAGTGCTAATAAAATTTAAGACCTATGTTTGTGATCAATGTGAAACCCACATCTGTCAATGGAAGTAAAATCGAAACAAATGAAGTTCTAGAGATTTTTGCAGTTGTAATGCTTTTGGGTATGGGTAGATAACTTTGCAGTGACTGTGATTAAGAGTCTCATGACCCCTCCATTGTAGGGCACAGGAACTCCAAAGTACAAAAGTAAAGATTAAAACTAATATCTGTCATACCCGCCGTTGTAGAGATTATGCAAACATATTATCCATGAAATTTTCCGCACTTTAAAAAAGTAACATATACATATAAGTATAAAATAAACTCTCAGGAGAAAAATGTTATTTGGTTTTTCTATGAAATTCTCAGTACCAGCATGGAGTTTTGATTTGTACTCGATTAATAGGTAAATAGGCTCGCCCCCTATTTCATGTGACTTAAATATACCGGCAAACTGTGTACATTTGTACTCCTATGGCTAAACCTTCGGGGAATACAGGTGTGAGAAAAATATCTGCAGTCGTGTTGCGATCCTCCACCTCTTTTGGAAGTCCCTTATAAATGAATTTATTACCTACACAGAAAGTAAGTAAGACTAACTTCTGTGTTTATGCTCTCGGAAATGGAACGTAAAATTAAAACGGCACTTGTCAAATTCATCGATGTCAGCGATGTCTCGAGAAAGTATTTTTGTAACTTATGACGTTGTCCTTTATTTGACATCTGTCATTTTATATGAAGAATAAAGAAGGGTTTAAAGTTATGTCATTATGATAATTGAAAATTAAGCTTGATATTTTCTTTCATATTTAATGTAAACGCTATGATGATGACATGATATTAACATTACACTTCGGTCACATAACATAATTACTGCTTCACATTACATCAATTTTAGTTTGCAGGAGAGAGTAAATCGCTCTCATACTTATAAATCATGATGTTAATGCGCAAGTCACTTCCTCGTCCGACCGTTCAACTGTGAATGTTGAATATTACCTTAATAAATCGTATTGTACTCGTACTTATTTCAAAACAAATTATATGGGTCAATTATTCGGAAATGCTGTACCATTACCTGACCTTTGAGTATTAAATGAAAGGTTGTAATGTAATGAGGTAAGACACTATGCTCGGTCTAAGTAAGAACTTCTATGTGTTACTGGAAAGTCATAAAATTATCGAACACATACATTTTTACTTAATTATTTTTAAGGCAATACACTTATTGCCTTAAAAATAATTAAGTAAAAAATATTTAAAAGTAGAGATAACACAAAAGCCCCACGATCAGTGGATCGTGGGGCTTTTATCTCTACCTTTAAATACAATAATTATTTTGGAGTAGTATTTTGGGACCACATATAACTATAGTTTGGGAAAGTACGATCAACCAAAAAAATTTAAAAGTAATATAAAGAACATGTCCAACTGATTGTGTCCTGATAGGTAGGATCGGTAGGTACTAAGCCAATATCTATTGACTTCATATGGGACTTTTCATATGGGTTTCAAATATACGTTGTGGAATTTCGCCATACACAAGGTAATGTCATGCACGTATATAAGAGAATAAACAAGACGTAGTACGCTCTAATAAATTCATTCAACAAAGCAAGCCTAATGCCTATTGCCAGCAATTTTAAGACGCAGCTGGTCGCTTAATTCTCTATTGTGGGTAAAATAAAATAAACTGGAAACTGTAATAAACTGAACGCCACGATGACGTCTACTTTATGGGTGGCAGGTAGGATTCCCATCCCTCTCGAGTGCCAGGGAGACTCCGGTAATATAGGGAAACCTTCCGGGCTCCCGGGACACAATAATTTCTTGCGAGAGCAATGTAAATATAAATTGAAAAATAAAATTAATACATATGGAATAAGTAGGTATAATCACTTCACCAAAGTAGCTCAACCAAAATTGTTTTTATTTTTTGTTTCGTGCAAGTTATTTTATTATCAATATCCGTGAAAATAAATACAAAGCAAAGTGAATGTTCCTAAATAAAATAAAAATAATTCAAATTATAACAATTTATCATCTATTATGTTTAACCTTGCAACATTTGCTGTAACTATTAAAATTGAAATTGGATATTAATTTTGGTGTTGGCAGTCGTGAAAAATTTAAGATTAAATGCTGCCATTGTTGCTAGTCTATATAATGGCATTTGAGGTCAGTGGGCCGGAAAACATTGAATAATATTATAACTGAAAAAGAATATTGGCAAAATATCAATAGGTAGGTATAGTTCACACAGTACTTAGGTATATAAAAAAGCAATATTTTTTAAAGTTTAAGTTTTGTTTATGAGTAGCGATATGATGATGATCCGCTAAGAAAATATTCTTCCACGACAGTAAAACCGAGATCAACGCTACTGAAGAACATTATCTACCGTGATCGAAGTAACGACGCGGGAGATACAGATAGTATATGAATAATACAGTAATAAACATCTAAAATTCTAAACATGTTGTTAATGAATAAATAAAATAAATAGCACCAACTATCGGGTTACATAATTAAGTCATCGGTTTTCATTGACGTTAATTATTGTATAAAACAAATAATAATGACAATTATCGGTAAATAATTGGTTTGAAAGCGAATCGAACCACATGATCATGGAATAAATCGATTGTTATTTGTAACAGGGTCGTTTCTAATTTATACAATTCGCTGATGACTGGGTTATTGAATCATATTGTTAATTAATTTTAAACGTGGAAATGTGGGGCGTTCACCCTTTAGCAATGTTTCTGGCCAATAATTTTTATTTTCACCTAATTGCGAGAAATGTGGAGTTGTCGAGGACCTACAACATTTATTGATGGAATGTGGCCAATATCAGTCAAGTAGAAATAACTTAGTAAGGTCCCTGAATTTGAACAGAACTGATGTAGGCATGTTCCATACAATTCTATCCCAACCAAATGGCGACGATGCGAAGGTTTTGTTCAAATTCATGGCCCACATTCTGTGAAAGTGTAATTGTTTAGGATACGATGGGACTGACATACGCTATGCGTAAAAGCCCCTATAAATAAATAAAGAAAAAAAAAAAAAATTTTTACTTTTTTATTGTTGTGTAATCTACGTAACTACTAATATTCTTCTTATGTCCTTTCCTATAAGTAAGTAACTACTTTTGATGTAAGACTTAGGTAATAATTTTTAATTACAAGCGCATGTCAGCCGATTTTATTCCCTAACCCTATACTCCTCCTTATTTTACATTTAGTCTGCTTTGAGGCTTTAGAGGAAATAAACTTTTTGATAAAGGTCCTCTCACCGAAGGAGTTCAGGGTTAATTAAAAACTGCGCCCTCTAGAAGCTAAAGATGATAAGTTGTTTCAGACTAAAATACGGTTCAGAAAATGAGTAATATAGAGCAATATTTTTGAATAGATAGTTATGTAACGTATATTATAATGTCAATTACATAAAAACGGCACTTGTTTATATCTATTGCAAGAACATTTACTGACATTTAACGAAGGAGGTACAAGTGTTAATCTTTATTCTTAGTGCTAGCCAAAGATGACGACATACGTAGAGTTTTATAAGCTTTCGTAATAATTGTATGCTGTAATACTTTGGGTTTATGTCACTTATTCTTCAGTGAATCATAGAATAAACTGAATGCGGAAGAAAAACAAGCACCCTCTGCTTGTTTTCCTTCCGCATTAAGTTCCAGAAAAGAGATCCTCTGTTAACGTTAACGTACTTAGAAAACTGTAAATATTAAAAATGATTGACATTTTTATCACTTGATACTAGGACTTAGGACTAGAACTAAGATAAGATTTATCATTTAAATCAATTAGAATTTCCCCAGTATATAAGAAATTTTGCTGGGTAAATGATGTTTCTTGCATTACATATTTTAGTATAAAAGTAAAACTGCTTACTAACCTCCTTTAACGTCGTTAATATTTTATTCAGTTCATTAACATTCTTTCATAATATTGTTCATAATATATCTAATATACTTATATCTGCATAATAAAAACATTTTTTATCCCAGACTACAAATAAATAAACGTTACGTAAGTCAACCTGTTCGTATGTGACCATTGCATCGGTGGCAATGGGTGAAGGCCGTTTCTCGAACTTTCGTCCGCTGACATAAGCTGTCACTTTTGAATTATGGCGGGAAAATTTGTGGTTTGTAAAAAAATAATTTAACAAAATCTATACTCGTTTTGCATTTTAATGTTATTTTTAGCAGAGATAAAAACATGGTAGCGGATCCTATCCTAAAATAAATTTAGTTAAGTACTTATATAAAAATGAAGACACTTACACATGCACACTTTTCGTGAGCGGACTTGTCTAGGTGTTATACTATTCTATGGTTGCCATAAATTGTATCATGATCTTAAGATTTCACCTGATGCAGAAGGTGAACGGACATCACGCTTTTATTTTTCTATGTACACACTACACACAGATGCCGATTACGCAACAATAATAAGTTTGCTTGCCTACATCATTTCATGCAATACAAGGTTAAAATAGTTAACACGTTGTAGGTCTTTTATTGTAATAACTAACGACTAAACACAGGATGTCGAAAATAAAAAGCCTTGAAAGGATTTGAATTAAAGACCTGAAACCCAAAATATACCTTAAACCACCATAAATTATATACCATAAATTATTATATTTTAAAATGGCTGATGAAGTCATTATTTTTTTTAATTAACTAACAAACTATGCAGATGCTTAGTTTGATATTGTAACCCGATTAAGTTTAGTGGTACACTGGGTGAAGGCCGCGCCGAAATTACTTTCACTGTTGCATAACAGCCGGTCAGTCAGGCTGTGCGCGCGCGCATGCTAACCAGTAAGTGTGGACAAGAAAAAATCGTATTGAGTTTCGACCATTGTGTATACGGATTAATAATAAATGAATAGTGTTATGTATATACTCTTATGTTGTTACTGTATATTCCTCAAAGCTGGCTAACTAAAACAAATTGAAAAGAATGGGCTTATGATTGTCAACAACACTATGCAAATGGTATTTAATCGCCTATTTGCTATAATATGCGTGTTAATAATTAATGATCACATTATGGTAGCGCAGTTAAGTATGAGCTAACCTCTCAAGAACAGGACGATACACTTATTTTTATATTCTGCCGTGTTACGACAAAAGATCGTATCGATCTATTTTGCAAAAATGAGGTTGGCTATTTAATAATGTAAATATTTTGAGCAACACGCCTCTAGTTTTTAAAGGGATAGGCAGAGGTCTACTGACTACTGATGTGTACCGAGACTTCGCTAGTCTTTACCATGTAATAGGGAGCGAGCCCATTACAATTATTTATTAGGACTTCACAGTTAATTTAAGTCAATAAAAGTGTTATAGGTAGGAATCGAACCCCCTGTGAATGTCACGTTCATTGTGACCACTAGACTATTCTTTAGTGGTCACAATGAAAGAGCACTGGTGTCTGGACCAGTATCAGAATTTTACTCACAAATCAAACCGAGGGCCTGCTTAACCTCTGGACGCTGGACAGATCTTGCCAGTTTTTTATTTAAATTTCTAAACCTTGTATTTTTTATTGTAAGCTGTAACAACAGTACTGGTTCCGTCTTCTTTCTTTTTATATGTCGTACAGCGATGTTATACTTATTGAAAAGGTCCATAAATCAATCATGCTAATGTTGTTTGAATAGGAGTAACTACATGATTTGACATTTCAATTACAGTTACGCACTGACTTGAACTGAACGCTGTGATAACGTCACATTGAATAATTTGTTTACTATGCATAAGTAAGTACCTCTTACTTTGTTCCGGATTTTAAACTTCTTATATAATCTGTGTCTTTGTTCTTTATGTATCTATAACTTGACATCAAAATAGTTGGAGTAAAAAAACTTAAAGAGAATTCGATTTTAGAATCAGAAAAAATAAAATTAAACATTATGAAAAAATAATTTTAAAGAATTTGAATTCTAGACAAACAATTAAATGGTAAATTATCTAAACCCTTCTGAATTCTTAGCATTTTCTTAAAATAACCAATTGCTGATTTGCAACAGTTACTCACGATCATAAGGGTTTTGAATAATAAACCAGTCGGTTGACTACTAGAGATGTGCGTGTGTTAGGAATTTGACATAAAGTCAAAGTAATGTCAAAATGCTGTTTATAAACTTCGTAAAACACAGCTTGATACCGATGACAGATGTCAAAAAAACATTTCTCGTGTATGTTCTGTTGCTATGGGACTCCACTCAAGCTATATGTTTTCATATCAACTGCCTGATTTATTGTTGAAAGCGGCCGTAGAACAGGTGTGTATCTTCACATATTTTATTTATTTATCAAAATCCTAGAGGAGATTTAATATTTTTGTTTGTTTACTAAACAAATGTTCGTTTATCTTTGTATGTAATACATTGAATGAATCCATGCGGTGACATAACACACGTGCGTTCATGCTTAGAAACGCACGCAAACATTACATTTGCAATACTTGTAATGCCCACCCACCCAGTCTTAAATTAATAGCGGTTACCTACTTACCTGTTTCTATTCTACATGTTTTTTTCCAATAGAATAAGCACTACTTTTTTCAATAAACGACTAAAAGAGCGGCTATCACTGTTGCTATTTTATTGTAATAAATCAACTGTAAAATGATGTTGCAACAAAAAAAAAAGAATACTATAATATAATGTATGTATACTTGAATTAATTTATGTCAGATAAGAATTTGAGAGAGCGCCTTGAATCCCATATTACAAATCCTACTTACTTAGTACTTAGTTTAGAAGTCAAGAATTCTGAGTTCCACTTGTATGTATGTCTATTATGCAATAAACTTGTTTATTTATATAATCTTTGAAATAAAACTCGACATATAGAATATTATAAACAATGCTAGGTAAATATTTTCATATTACGTTAGCGTATTTCGACTATTTTACAGTCAATTTGCGGCTGTGTAATAAATTACAATCCACTTTAAACATTGTTACAACATAAAACGTCTATTATGTTGTTTTATTCCGCCAAAATTGAAACGCAATTCCTTTTGGTTTTATTGAATTTACGTACATTGAGTTGAGAATGCATGATGTTTACTTTATTTCATATAACTCGTAAGGTATGACCAACCACAAATTAAACTGCGCGACCATTGAATTTTTATTTTCAACATACATAAATAAGATTTTTTGAAACAGGAATAAACTGATAATCTCGTAGTATCTGTGTAAACTTTGATGAAATTATTTTATGTTTTAATAAAAAGATTTTCCTACTTTTTTACATAAAATAAATTACTTAATTAACAGCATTCGATTAATCGACTAACGTATCATCATATTACAAATGAGTTGGTGTCGATGCAGCACTGCGCATAGTTTTGCAAACCTTATGTAACGAACGGGTGACCATGTTGCCGCAATGTTGGCTGCCTTGTAAGGATTCGCGGTCAGCTTCACCATTCCATATTCAAAATTATCGCTTTGGCACGGTCACGAACGCGATTAACCTCATTATAGGTTAATCAATTCGATTTTACAATAAAATATTGAATTTCGTATACATACTAAATTTTGTTTTGCTAAAATGCAAATTTTTCATTATTTAATATTCACTGTATGAAAACAGAGTTAGTACACATATCCATCGTCATTTAAAGCTAGTTCCGTAATTTTTAGGAAAACTACGCTTAAAAAATTTCAGTTCCGTTCACTAGTTTAAAAAAATAAAAATAATATCAATACATCAAGTCACACGCTGTATCCCCGTTCTCATCAATTAACCTAGCCCTGACTACATTTGAGGGTTACCTTCGCGCTGCGCACTTGCGCACAAGTCAGTCATTCAACCAGACGTATGCTGTAACACTGTTACAACGACACTGGTAATGTCTAGAAGCATTACATTGATAGTTACCGTACTTGTTAGTTGACATTCTCATTAAATTGGTAATACCTAGGTAATAGAATCTATTTCAATTTGTAAAATTGTTGTTATGATGGAGAGTATTTTTTGAAAGTATGTTTATTAGATCCAATTGTAATTTGTATGTTCCTTTTCAATGAAATTCTCAGTAGAACTCAGAGTTTGGACTTGTGCCCGGTTAAAGGCAATAAGCTCGCGTGCTATTACATAGGACCTAAACATATCAGCGAATTGAGGGTGTACATAATTATGTGCATCTCTGCCTTAACCTTCGGTGAATATGTATGTAGATTAAATAATAATAAAATTATGGCAGACATATAATATTACCCAAGTTTGGGATGAATATTATGAGCTAAAAAAAATTATACTTTATTCTTCCCTCACGATACTGGATATGAAGATAATGTGGATGACACACGATTTTTAAAATCGAGTAATTATGTTTGCGTAATTTGTTAGAATTTTGATATGTTGTAAAACGTTTACACAACAAAAACTGCATTCTCATTCTTTGTCAACCCTCTTTTTAAAATATATAATGTCATTGTTGTCAACATAATGTCTTTCTTAATCAATTTCATCAAAGATCAACGGTGTCAACATTTTTATTTGCATTGTTTCCTTTTTTTTGTTTGTCTTCTGCCGTCGAGGACAAGTCAATTGTCATGTTATTCGTAGAAAATTCTGTAACTGAAAATGTTGTAACAAACCAATACCTAAAGTATATTTTTTTTTGTGAATCAGAAATACTATAGTCGCCACGAACGTGGACATCGCAGGCAGAGACTTCGGTAGCTTTGATAGCTAAAGCTCGTGAATAGAACTGGAAGCAGGTTCGAGTAGGTACAGACGCCAGCAGGTCAAGCTATCCAAAACTGACAAATTTTCCCAATTGAACCTTATTAATGTTGAATAAAGTTAAAAATCAATCAAAGAAATTTGACAGATTGTGGTAGCTTGATGTGCTGGCCTCTGTACTTAGAATTCGCGATAGATTTTTTCTTTCACAAAATTATTCTAAACAGACACTTTTAGTATACTTAATTAATTATATAATTATTCAGGATCCTGTGATTAAGTATTCTAGCCGTAAAAATTAAGAGTGAGAATTCTAACTTATTTTTTTTATAGTATACTTCACAGAACAACTTACCAATGTTTTATCGTAATGGGGTAAATGTTGTAGAACGCATTGAGAACGAATAAACAAGCAAATATTAGGTGATTTTAATTTAACTTCCATTAGACGGACTGTAGCTTGTGCAATTCAAGCTGATAAAAACTATCTATATGAAATGTCAAAAGTAAGACTGGTTGAAATAGAATCCTGTGACTTAGATCACGTAACAATCGGTTGAATACATTCGCTATACTGTCACCTTTAAGAAATGTTAGATTATTATGACTAAGCGACTATGATCTCGCCTATAGTTAGATTCGGTAACTATTATTTGAGCATCTAGACTTATTCTCATAAGTTATGTAGTGGTAGAAAGGAAGGACCAAACATCGCGAAAATAGAGCCAAAATTCGATTCCAACATTGATAATTCTTATGGTAAATAGATAAAGCTTTCATTGGAAGCTTCAACGAAGAAAAGGCAGCAATCTCCTTATTTCTGTGTAAAGTAAGGTATAAAAACAATTAGGTATTTGAGGTAGCTAAGATAAGTGTATGCATTTAGCTGCGCCCGAACTTCCGTCAAGTACTCACATAGGTACGTCAATAAGGAATTTCAAAATTGGATGCTTGTAAACGTTGCGCTTTGTCTATTATTCAGCGTTAGAGAAGTTTTTTATGTAGATTATTATTATTATTTATATATAGCTTTGTAGAACATATCCTGATCCCGTTATGGTCTTGGCGAGTGTTTTAGTCAATCATCATCATCAGCCCATATTCGTCCACTGCTGGACGTAGGCCTTTCCTAGTGAACGTCACAGACCGATCTCGATCTTCGGCTTCCCTCATCCTGTCACTGCCAGCTGCCTGCTGCTTGCTTTTTAGTCTATACAAGTCCGAAATACCCCTAACCTTCCATGAGGATTTTCCAAAAAGCATAAAAATGGTCATATTCTGATAGTGTGCGATAAAAGCAATACGCGTGTAGTATTACAAGTCAGTTATATCATCGGCCATTGGATTCACTTTCCACGGCTTATTTTTAGCGGTTTGAGGACGCCATTTGCATGGCTGGTCGTCATAGCAACGGTTTATGACAGGTCGCTATGCTCTGTCAGCTGACTACTTTTTGTTAGATCACGAGTTTTCTTTACTAGACTGTTCTATTACAAAAACACTGATTTGTGGGAATGCTATGGTTAATCTATTTTGATCGATTTTCTGCGGTTATTAAGTATACAAATGTGAACATTACATAGGCTCAATGGATTTTACTGAAAATTAACAACACGAAACTATTAATTTTCAACCGGTCTAAGAACAATTAGACGACCTAATAGAAAAACAATTACGACCCTCTGGCAGGTCACGGTTTTATGAATTAATTAAGTACCTATCTACCGATCTACTTGCTTGGAAAATGAATAATTGTGACCGTGCTCAAATGATTTTCTGACGGTCACGTAGGCAAAGTCAAGCAAGCCTGCCCAAACGTTAATGAATATTTACGTCGAAGTCTTTTTTCCGTAAACGTATCTCTTTAATTTACAGTGATTTAACCTCATTGTTGCATCACTCAATTGTCTTATGCAGACCATAAATATACGTTTATAAAGCTTAATGTCGCCATATTTACATGTTTTGCGCATTTTGTTTTTAAAAACATGTAATTTTACTTTACATTTTTAAAACATTATAAAAAAGTATTATGTGTAACTAAGCATCAATTTAGTTTTATATCCGCCTCGAAGGTCTAACAAGTTGAATGTAAAAGTAGGTTTGATTTCGTAAAGTAAAAAAAACTTGCAACACGAAATATCAGATGACAATTAAATTAAACCTTTAGAAATTCGTGATACAGCTGATAATATGTGTGTAATTGTTGGCATGAAGAAGCAAACATAACAGCATCGGGGTAAAAATGAAGTTTATTTGGGTAACGAATAAAAAGAACCGTAGATAAATAGTGAATGGGGAGCCGTAGAGCTGTCTGTTGGACACCAGGTTTTATTTAAAAAAAAAACAAATCGGTTCTGTTGAGAATGTCTTTGACGAAACGTTTGGCGCAGCGGTTGAGCTTCTGCGCCATGGGTGCGGGTTGACCTACAGGTAGTTGTTCCGGGTCTGAATGTTTGTGTATCTGAAAGTTTGTGTTTGTAAACGCAGCTACGATACAGGGGAAAACTGTAGTGTGGGACAAAGTTTTTTAAAAAAATAATAATAATCAAAATTGAAATGTATCAAGCGACCGCCTTCAAATACTAAGAGAGCGGTCTTAGTATTTGAAGAGATGTCGATAAAATTATGTAAAACGATAGATTGTATCCTGAGAACTAATGCTCAATATTTTTTTGTAAATTGGATCGCGAGTTAAACGTCACCGAACAGCTGGTAAGAAACAAAATTGAAAAAAAAAAAAAAGTTTTTCCGTTGGAAAACATAGTATAATAAATAATAAGTATAATTTGGCAAATAATCTCTTGAAGTGTCGCACTGGCCTTAAATTGACTGCGGTACGTAAAACGCGGTGGACATGCCGCTTTATAGTTGCGCAAACGCATTACTGAATAGCACTTCCCGGGTGAACTATTATGTGTTACGTCGTGTTTGTTATTTGTCACTTGTTACGCTCTAACCGTCTGAGAACGCACTTTTGTCCAACTAAGGTAACTGTAAAACCTCATTAGTCATAGATAAGCCGTTCAGCCTGTCTCCAAACAGTGCGATAGAGGTGAATAAGCGAAGATTTTGTTAAGCAGAAATTTCACACTCATCGGAAAAAATTGAGAGCCCTTTAAAAATTACCCATTCTGATAAATAGGGTAAAGTTATTGTACTAAGATAACATTGCCCAAAAACAACGCGGCTGTATTTAGAAGATTAGTTCCAATTAACAAAGTTAACGTTACGATTTAATATCACAATTTAATGGGTCTTGCAGTAGGTATGTCTTTTCATACCCTCCATACTCTTTATTGTCTGTTATCTCTTTATTCATTTCCTTTGTAGCAATATTATCTCTCACATAGTCCATCCCCAATTTATTTAGTCTTCCTTTTCTCTTAGAGCCAAATTTATCAAAAATCAAAACCTTAGTAACATACTTTAATCTTACTTCAAATCAAATCACTGGGGCCACTTTTAAGCTACGTGTATTAACTATGTGTATTTACACTGTGTAATGAAATATATATCAAATAATGCATTCTATACTGCTTCGAGTTAGTAACACATCTGTTTGTAAAGAACGTTAATGATATCTTAGTGGTCTTAATAACCTATTCATCTATAGCATGTATTACTAACGATTCAACAACAACTGTAGTAGCCCTTTCTAATTTTTTAAATGCGATTACTATTAGATATGCGTTAATGATATTCAATACGATAACAAGAAACATTACGTAGTATTGTAAGCTCTTCCTTATTAAAATTCCACTATGAGTTACGTCTGCGGTTACCGATGCGTGAATGATTTAACTGTTAAGTACTTAACTGATAACGCAACTGATTAATGTTTTTATCTGCGACGTGATGGTTCGACAGCACTCTATTGTTGAACAAACGCAACAGGTACTTCTTAATATTGACATAACAGTAAAAAAATGGCTCCTGGAAATGATAAATGATATTTATTTTTGTAAATAGATCTTTTAAAGACACTTTTACAAGTCAATATTTAATTCATAATACTAGATGGCGCCAGCATTTCCTAGCTGACGACCTCTGAGAAGAAACGCCGAAACAAACTCCGAAAATCATGGTATCTTTTAAAGACCGGCCAGTAACAGTATTCCGTGCTTATCTGTGTTTTACAATATAAGCTATAGTTGCGGACTTGTCCCAAAAAGTAATTTGGATTATGGCCTTCGCAAATTTAATATCAATATTCGATCCAAATTTTCGAAATTGTTTAAGTACATATTTCCTTCAAATAAATTGATTGTCATTGATTATGTGAGATTTTGTTTTTGCATAATCAAGCGACCGCCTGCGCGCGCGCAGACGACGCGATCGGTGCCGCGGCATGGCGCCTTCGGGTAATACTTAATAAAGATCTCAATTAACTATATCACGTTTATTCACTTTGATTGCAAATCAATAGACCTTAATTTAAATTTATATAAGTAGACAAGGATTACGCAATATTGAATCGAATAAAATCAGTGTTGTTTGATTAGTTGAACTTGAGTAAAGTACTTATTATGATTTTTTGAGAAGAGATTAAGACACTGATTAATTTGGAATGTAGTCTACCTAATAATATAAATTTACAATTAGTAAAATAAATTATGAACAATTAGGAAACATGGCGATTACATAGTGCAGCCACACTGCATGCATGTGTGAGTGCACTGCTAGGTTTCAGGACAGTTTCAGTATTTTATTGGCGACATTTGACCCGATTTCCTTAAAGTCGTACAACGAATTTATTTATAATTTATACATAAATAGTTGAACGGACAGGCGTTGTCCTGTCCAAATTTCATTACGCCATACAAAAATTTAAAAAGCACTTTAGTTTTTCCCGAATTTTCTGTTATTCCGTGTAACTTTTCTTTCCCTAAAAACTTAGTCGAACTATTACGAACATAATAAGAAATACTCAAGTCAGAGCAGCCAGCAGGTGATGCGCTTACTAATGAACAAAAACAAATCAGGTGAGACAGGTCAAACGCAAACCCAGCAACAATAAAAAAAATAGTATGTGACACTGTACAAATTTCAATAAATCATGAGTTCAAATCCCTTAGTTTTTCTCGAAATTATTCAATTTTTATTTCCTAAAATTATCCTATTTCCCTAGTTATACTTTTGCGAAAATAGGGCATTGCCGTCTGTCAGATTGATATGAGACCTTTTTACTTTAACTACGTAAAGATTTCAAAGTTGTACTACCTATATACAATATTTGTATGAGAAAAATGCGCGTACATGTTAATTTGGGAACTAAAAGTCTGTCAGATTCCACCACAATTTGTTAGTTATAAGTTCAATCTATTAGTAGTATAATGTAAGAAAACTTTGCTGTCTTAAATCTATGGTCTTTAAAAATAAATTTTATTTCAGACCACAAAGTAATCCATACAGAGCATGTTTTGCTTTACACTCATAAAAATAATTTATTTATTTATTATACAATTTAACCAGAACAGTCATAGACCAATTACTCTGTTTAAATAGAATTACAATTACATTAACTAACAAAATTCGATAACTACTTACATTAAATTTAAAATTTAAATTCCATCCTCCCTCTCGCACAACTTCAAGCACACCGTCAATAGCTTTGCCCATCCATCCTCAAACAAATCAATGTCTGGGCATGTGTCCAGGAGATCATTGATCGTTATTAATAAAAGAAATGAACATAACTTACGTAGTTACTAATTGCATATTAAAATCTAATCTTATTATTTTTTTCATAAATTCAGAAACAGTTTAAGAAACGAGGCTTCTTTTACTATTATTGTAAGATTTCGGAACGTACCGGTCACTTAGCACTGTTGGTCACTTGGTCAGTTAGCAATAAAACGGCTCTTTCGGTTTCATAATAACATTGCAATGTTTGGTTTAGTTATTCACCGGCCTTGGCACATACCAATTTATTATTATGTTATAACACTTAAATTTATTTTTGTATAACATCTTAAAATTGTGCAAAGCCACGGTTCACGGCTTGCGATAATCTGTGCAGTCATAGTTAACAATTTATGTATTCTTCAAAATGGTGAGAATGTGAAACTGTTTACGTAAAAACACTTGTATTCTTTCCGCAATTAGAAAATTTTAAATTTATGTTTCAAGAAAGTAATAATTTCGGCGTTGCTTTTGTATAGTAATGATACAACTCAAGCTTTTGAAGATTCGCTCCGAAAAAGTGTGTCTGTGGGGCCAACAAGTAAGCTTTAGTTGTGTCTTTAAGGATCATATTCAGAGACGAATCTAAGTCTAAACTTACGTTTCCATATGTTAAATATTGATAGAAATTTTCCTTACTTCGCAGATGACAATTCGGGAGAGTCTGCCGCAAATATTTCAGTGTATAATAAACACTCACAGTACTGCTTGTATTGTGGCAATTGCCAGAGAAAAATCTGTCGTCTGTTGGAGACTAACGTGGCAATTCAGTCTTCAATAAACATACAGGGAGCGAAAAATACTTCACTTATTTTTTTAAATTTACTGTGTCATATAAATATATTATTGTTTATAGATATTTCAGCGGTCAGTATTTTTTTTTGCTTAGTATAAGCAAGATAATACAATAAAACGCTCACCTTCATTTCTCTCGATTTTCATCCAAACAAGTGAATATCAAAGTTGTGGAAGTAAGTTCACTGTCACGTGGCACATCAACAGTCTTCACTGATCACTGATCAGCACTCACTGGCACTCTACTCGGTGCAGACGATCTGAAGTGCGAGTCGAAAGTAATGCTCTTGTTATGAGTATTGTAGTAATCGTTCTCACGCACTGTCGATGCACCTTGACCTTGAGTGACGAGCCTATAATTAGAAAAAGTGACAACATAAGAAAAACATTGTTTCACTGCGAATAAGTTGACTTCGTTAAAGGCTAGTTTCTCTATAAACGTATTGATAGATTCATTCTGAAAGCCTGAAGACGAAGGACCTTTTCAACTATGAAAATCTAACGTCGAAACTTAGGATCGAATCGAAACAACAACGTGTAATCTAGCGATTTTACAATTATTTGTATATTGTCAAAAGATTAAATATTAAAATCAAATACAATAAGGAAGTAGGTAGAGGTAATGGATGCAATATATGAAGTCAAATCGTATCGATATCCAAAACACTGTCGAGGTAGAACCGTGCGATTCGTCAGCATTAACTTCGTGTTTCGATTTTCGTTACGTCGCGGTGCGGGACCGAAAGCTCCCTTGCGGGCCTAAGGGTATTGAGGTTTAAACATATTGTATATTCATTATTAAAATGAAATTTTAGATTGGGTAAACGAAGATTCTTATTTTAAGTCAAAATTGATCGTAATTACAATGTGATAAAGTGATCGTCTGTATCGATTTATCATGAGCTTCATTTTGTATTGTGTAACACACGATAGACTAGTTAACTTAAATCGTTAAATAATTAGCTCAGCTCAAATTGCAGCTTTCGAGTAATTAAGGTCTTAAAATTCAAAAGTATGTAGGCCAAAACCGTTGTCATAAAATTAAATACATTCCACATAGAAGCTTGCGTCAGGTGAATTAAGCATAGCTGTTATATAAGAATAAATACGGCTAATTGCGCCCAATCATTAGTCGGTATTACTGTGGAGAAGCTATTACCGTTGTTTTGACGTAATAGGTTAAGCACGATTATCATTTGACAGGTCACGCCAACCAAACCAACATTAGATCACACAAATTGTGCTAAAACAAAAGAAAGTAAACAGATCTAAGTCGTTTTTTTTAAGTTTTATAAACGTCACTGACTTAGCTTCAACTTAAAAAAAAAATAACCTGTCAAGGAAGAGTAGACACAATAGAAAACCAATTGTTACAATCGTCTGGATTCAATATTATTAACCCTTGGAAATCTTTTTGCTTTTGATCAATCAAAGGTATACAGGAAGTAATTTTGCCTTTATACACACTAAACACGTTATTCAAACTGCTTTCAGCGACAGAGTATAACAAATTTTTCAATAGGGCTAGGAAATAAGTTCACTGCTTCACGAGTTCATGGAATTTGATGATGTAACTTAGCGTTCCTAGCTTTTACTAACTTTAACACCAAAGCGGCGAGAAATTCATTAAATTTATTACGAGCACTAGTTTCAGGCGCGGGCGCCGCACAAAAACTTCAGGCCGGTTCAAATTACGTGACCTGCCGCAACACACGCTTAGCTTCTTACGTTATTACAAGGATGAAGAAGGAGTTTTTTGTTATGCAACCATAGACAAGATTAACCAGTCGTATTACGCTACGTTAGATAAGGGTCTATTACACCACATTACAGGAACAATGAGTGGAAACGATATAATCGCTGAAGTCACGAAGCCAGCTTTTGAATTTCATGACTTATTTTTTTTATTAAATCAAAATGATAAGAGATAAGAAGGAGGGTTTAGTTAAAAAAATAGAACTGACAGAATGAGTAGGTCGTGTTCCGATTGGCTCGCGACAGCTGCGCGACGCGACTCCGCGTGGTGGACTGGCGGTGCGCGCGCGCCGGTCTTTGCGCGCCCCACGCGCTCCCCTGGCTTCAGAAAATTCGTAATGTGTGTTACGAGGTGGCTTATGTGGAGTTGTGGGTCGCTGGGGTATATTTTCGATATAGTTTGTTTGGTGAAACTCGACGAACAATGTGCTGTAATCATTACGTTGGCTAATGAGTTATATGACATTGATAACTTGATTGGTCTATTTTTAGTTACTCGTTTTTTTACATACGACTTCATTTTTAGTGATTAGTGGGGATCATTAGTTGTTTGTAACGCTTCAGTATCCACCAATTTATTTAATATTGTAACAAAATATTTTTGAAGCTATTTCAGACTCGTTAATTTTAATGAAGTCCGACTACATCGATTACTTATTATGGATAAATATAAATAAATAACACACCAGACAGACGGCCAAAGGGATGGCTATTCTTGGGTCAACGAATAAGCATTGCCATTCAACGTGTTAATGCTGCCAGTCTTATGGGAACGTCTTTCCACACGTATGCCAATGACAGCGATGTGCAGGAATACCTTGACGTTCTGATTAGTAATCAATAATATTAACGCAATAAGTAATCAATAAGTTTTTATATTATTTACTCATTGTAATTACAAAAGACAAAAATAAAATCTCTTAAAAGACATTTTATTTTGGACTTTTGTACGATGAGAAACATAAATAAAGAATATTTCTTTCTTCTAATATGTAAAATTATCGCGTCACAGATGTTTATATGTAAGTAGATTCTGCAGTTCTGAGAATAGGTTGTAAACTACTTTACATACTCCTAAGTGATAAGGGTGGCCCTGGAGATTTATTTTATGGCAAAACAACGTTTGCGAGGATCTATAAACTTTACGGATGCGATACGGAACTGCAGCTTCGTCAGGTTTAAAGCAAGTTAGTTTCATTTTTCAAGAACCATAAAATTGATAGTTTAGAATGAGCTAACCGTTCTTATTATCCATTAATTTGGCTCTTTATTGACGTCATGTACAGACGCCAGCAGGTCAAGCTATCCAAAACTATCAAATTTTCCCAATTGAATATGAACCTTATCGTTTTGTATTAAAGTTGAAAATCAATCAAAGAAATTTGGCAGATTGTGGTAGCTTGATGTGCTGGCGTCTGTACATGCCATTAATAATGACGAAATTTAATAAAGTTAGTAGATACACTTGTATTTGTGGTAAGGAACACCTAACATGATGAATCTGATGAGTTCCTCTCGCGTGATGAGTTTTTTCGCTTGCTTCTAGCATTTTCTATTCAGTATAGTGTTAGTACAGCCAGCAACGAAAGTCGCTGAACACGATGTAATTTTTAAAAAGCTTTAACAGTTTTTATTACCTAGAAGTTACTGACTTGAGAAGTTAGAACGAGTTCTTTGTCTATAAGATAATTACAAGGTTTACCTAGAATGTAATGAAAAGTTTTGGTGCAGTAATGTTTTCAAATTTTATTTTGTTCAGCGACTTTCGTTGGCGACCGTACATCCACTTATTGTATGACATTGTTTGTTCTTGAATGATGTGGGAACCACTTGTTTGCATCAATTGCTATCATTTCCCGTTTTGCTATACCGCAGATAGGTTTTACTTTCATTCAAATGAATATATATTAAAAGTAATTTACTTTTTTAACAACTCTAAGTTTGTAAGATATATTATACCATACCATACAATCACGCTTGTATTCCCCAAAGTACCGCGTCAAATCGGAAGTATCGAATCTGTTAATGTCTCGTTCACTCATACTGAATATTGCACACTGTCGTTTTCTGTCTCTATATGGAATGTTTGTATGCACTAATCTCTATATGGACACGTTTTCCAGCGGTTTAAGTACGGTGAGGGCAAATCTAAATCTTTGCTGGAGCCCAGTTTAATGAAATAACAGTTGAACTCTAAGCATAACGTATTGCTATATGTGGTAACATGTCGCGTAAACCCTAAAGAATGCTGACGTGATGTGCGGTGTGTGTCAGTACGGCGATGACACTGGTCAGGCGTAAGTGTAAGTGACGAAAATACAAACGTAACCGTTACAAAATGATGCGCCAGCGCCGATCGACCTTATTACACATATCGATTACGAAATTTTGTATGGATATGATTTTACTCGAAATTCATGCTTCCTGACACGTATGTTCAGGTATTATAATGCAATCACTGGAAATATTCTGTAATACAGGAAACGAATTCTTTCAAATATTGATCCGTAAACTCTCAAATGTAGTATCCGATCTATCCATTATGTTTTCTCGTTAAAATTTTCAAAACATTCGACTGTCTTTAAACAAAACAGATAAATTTACCTATAAATTAATAGCCAACATTAAAATAGAATTATTCAATAGAATTAACTATAATCTCTTCCAAGTTCATGATTAACTTAATCATGGGTTGTAATAGAGCAATTGGCTTTCAATAAGACATTCTAAGTCATGAATTATTTCCAGTGTACAATAATTATGGAGTTATGTCATCTTTCCACAAGGCTATCATTCGGTAAGGAAGCGGTCTCGATTTCATCCAGAAAGCGAAAGTTATGTTGCGCTTACGCCATCGTCAGCTACGAGCCCGGTATGATTAAAAAATAACAATATATTCTCTACTGCATGGGACTCGATTAGTATCGATAATCCTTTTAGATTACTGTGAGGCCCGTAATCATCCCAGATTCTTGTTCACTACATTATTAGACATAATGTATCGCATACTAAGTAATGTAATAAAGAGATTGGAGGTTTTTTGTTTGTTTGTTACAACGTTATAACTCTGAAACTACCAGTCGGATTTGAAAAAATATTGTTGCATTTGATAGCCCAATTCTTGAGGAAGATTATAGCGTATTTAATATCACGCCACGACCTTTAGAAGCCGACCTAAAATGAAAAATCAAAGGTGAAATTTATTATTATTTGGACGGGACAACGTCTGTCGAATCAGCCAGTAAGTTATATAGCCATAAAGGTTTCATCTCAGTTCACCATCATTTTTTTTTAATTTAGCTAAGGAAGCAAATTTTATTTCATCCAGAAATCGAAAGTTGTAGGTAATGAGGCCGCTTACGTCATCGCTCGGGCCCACAATGTGAGTGTGAAAAGCTTTCTCAGGCGTTCCGTGCTCTTAAACTGTTTTGTATTGTACTTGTGTTATATTACGCTATAAACGACCAATTGTTGTGTATTTTATGTAAATATTTAACACTTGCGTAACTTTTGCAACATTGTTATCTGTCAGGCGAATGACCCTTTTATGCTTGTTAGACTTTCTGCATTTAGTTTCGTCTTATTCATTGTTTTCTAAGTGTCTTCATCCTCCAAACCTTTTCCTATCTATGTTGGGGTCGGCCCCAGTCTCACCAGATGCGGCTGAATATCAGTATTTTACACGAAGCGACTGCCACGAGCCATCAGACAATACCGATGTCCTGAGGATAGTCTGGTTATTCGGCTTTTTACGCTTCTGACTATCACTAACGATTCTCATAACTCATAAGTTAGGTTAGTATGAGAACCGGTATCGATGGATTTATGTGCTCTCCGAGGCACGGAGCGATGTATATTTGAATGAATGGTCACCCATCCACAGACTGACCGCGGCTAGCGCAGCTTAACCTTCGGTCGGTCGATCGCTTGATCAGCGTAGTTATTATTTAGCCAGAAATAGATCACGCATGTAAAGGTTTTTGGGTCTCCCTTTGGTATTAATGTATAGTTAAAATATAATCTTTAATATTGCGCCTGTTTGTCGGACGAAAGTAGGTTACGACCCTTTTAGAACTGGTTATCTTTACTTATGGCAAAAGTCATTAAAAATAGTCTTGGAGAACAAACTAAAAAACAAAAACACTGAATCGAAGTATTTCTCATTGGACGAGATATCTCATACTTTATTCTTTATTACGTCTAGTAACACAAAACTAAGTAACACGATCCTTTGTAATGTAGAGAGCAGTGCAATTGCGGAAGTGACTTCTGGGGAATGTGAACAGCTTAGTTACTTCACCTTAAATCATAATGAACATGAATATGTATGCATATTTTGGGGTTACAAGTTTCAGACCAGTTGCGCTATGATATTATTAATTTTGCAATAAATTATTATATTTTTAATTGAGCTGTATATGCGATATAAAGCTGCATTATCCATTATGCAATCGTGAGGTGTGACATCACACCTAAAAATAAATACAGGCGCCAGCAGGTCAAGCTATCCAAAACTGTCAAATTTTCCCGATTGAACATGAACCTTATTGCTTTGTATTAAAGTTGAAAATCAATCAAAGAAATTTGACAGATTGTGGTAGCTTGATGTGTTGGCCTCTGTACATTCATCCTGCTGTCCTGCACTATGCATTCAAATTTACATTCCCCCCCGTTGCCGTGGCAACATGCAAGGTAATTGAAAAAAAAAAAGCAAAATAAAATTTAATCCAGTTTTAAAAGCTACCTTATCTTAATCTTAGCTGGCATGGCCAGCAACACTTCGACCAACAAATGTGATCTGTTGTGTTGTCCCCGGCATGGTACATTCCTTACTCTTCAAAGACATGGTTCATGAAGGCGGCTAGCCCACTAAGAGGAAGGAACCTGTAGTCCTCTGGCTTCGGGTATTCGTTGCCGAGATGACTCATCCGTGTCGTCGCCAGGACGTCATAATCACACAAGATGTAAAGCTACCTTATACTCGTAGTACCACCTATTTGAAAAATATCACATGCGAGTACATCGATCTATTTTTCTTTTTCAAACAAATATCACACATTTTCAACCTCCAATCTTGGGCAATGGGTTTGTGTATACTAGTGCTGGTAGCCTTATAGGGATATAAGTGAATGCTGCTGACCTTCTCCACCCAGATATTCCATAATCTCCTTTACAGTCACCTGTTACGATGTTATTGAAAAGAAAATGATAATGACAACAAAACTTATGAAGCGTTTCAGTTGGGTGTCAAGTATGGAGGTTGTATGTATGCAATAACTAGAATGGAGTAATGTTACTTACACTGGTTTTACTTGAACTTTAAGTTAATTAGCAGGTCGCCAGTTATGGGTTACGGTCGGAGAAGACAGTGTTTACTCAACCTCAACCTATTTGGTAGGGTTTTAGCAGTATAAGGCTAGAGAAACAAGTAAAAAAAAAGGACTAATGCGGGAAAGAACAGAAGTAGAGATTGGTATATTCGTCCCGTCCGTTCATCTAACGGCATGCCGATATTCATACCCATCCAAATTATTGACAACTAAAGAAGAAAATATGATGAGTTGTCCATCTTTTAAGCTCTGTTCAGGATACTGGAAGTCAAACGCAGAAGAATATATCTTAGTTTCGGTTCTCATATATGTTCACTTGCCGTGATCAGAATGAGAATAAACGCATCTTCTTTGACGTTATTCATCGGAGTACAGTGATATAAGTATCTTAACATAATTAAAAAGTTAAAGTATTGTTAGGCTGGTAACGCCTGTCGAAGATAAAGCTAAGCCCATAGAGTTGCTGTGTCCTGAAGTAGAGATCGTATACTGGCAAACCTAGTGTAGTACATCCAGCTATAATGCAAATGACTTCCAACACTGTCTATGGATATAGGGGCTTATTTCGCTTTCCTTATTGATAATTTCAGTAGCCTTGTGCAATATGATAATTTCAAGTCTTTCGTTTTTAGACGAATTAACTTTAATATTGAACCTCCTTCCTACAATGGTATTATCATCAGTAGGTAATCATACTCGTTTACATAATTACGCGATCAGCTTACGTCATCCTGATTTTCCTGAATTTCAAGCAAATGTAAATTCTTGCCTTGAAATCGAATAATTAAAAGAACTTAAATGAACGAACTAAATCGACGTTTTTAAGCCGATTACACTCCAAAGTTTCGCGCGCACATACACGCACATACCACGCACACAGTCACACACACCCTTTTACACACAAACACTGACACTTATTTTTCTTATTTACTTCTTATTTTTCTTTAATTTAATTAAATTTAAAGCTAATTTTAACCATTATTGTTCTCAACATTGTTCATATAGGCGTACTTGGGAAGAAGCAAAGCAGCTCTATCACAAGTATATTTTATAACTTACTGGAGCTGACTTTATCATTGTTATGCATGTCAACTGTTTGAGAAACAATTAAACATTTTTGTTTTTTTTTTGAACGTACCTATTACTGGAGTAATTTAGTGTATAACATAAGTCTTGTTTAAATGAAAAAAGAAAATACTCACCTAGCTCTTAAATCACATAATATCTAGTTTATTGGTATCTCGTAGGTGGTAGCCAAATAGATCTAGGCTGGATCTCAAAAATATATAGCTGGGCATCATACTTGTCGATTTATTTATCAGGTAAATTACACACACTACACTATCACATACCAAATGAGTGAAACAAAATACAAAAAAGAACTATTCAATCATACATTGTGTAGTTTTTTTTGTTTATCTTATTTCACACAAGTCGTCAGGTTGGAAAAACTTCGGCACCATCTCGTATTAGAATTTTATATTAGAATTTTAAATGCATCGTATTGTAAGTGTTAAACCTGTAAAAGATCTATTTATGCTTTAAGAATTTATTTTTTTTCTCAAAAGATTTACACAATCACTTACGGAGAAAATACAATATTAAAGTCTAAAACATTTTTCGCCGATTGGCATAGTGAGTTAGGATTACCTACGTAGGTATTAATACTAGTACTAAAATATTGTTAATAAGATGAAGTAGTAAGAGGGTAGTCGCAGAAAAAAAAAGTGTTACACAAAATTAACCTAATGCGCATCGCCAATGCAGGTAGGCGCAAGCGATGGATACAGTAGCATTTTTGTTTATTAAGGCCTATGACATAGTGAGTATATCATTACGCCTCGAGAACTCCGTTATGCAGTTATTGTGAGTTTTGTTTGTCAAAAGATCTATTTACAGAACGAAATTAACAAATGAAATAAATAATATTTGTCAAAGCTACCCCAGAGTTCACCCCTATTCTGTACTCCACATTAGTACTACTCTTATAAAGCTATATTGACCTAGTTTGTATCCTCCTTGCATATTTGTTAGTGGTGTTGTTATTTTAGAGAACTTTTTTTTTTTCATTTTGAGTGTAACCTACATGCTTGGTGCGGTTGATGTGCTGGGTATTAAGTGGAACCCTGCAGATATCTGTGCGCGTTACATAAACTGGCGTACGTGAGCGCGGGCGCATTGTTGGTCGCGGTCGCGGTGCCAAACGAAGCAGTAGGCTTGTATGCGCGTGTCATGAGGAGAGTGAAAGAAAATAAACCGTTGTCTTTAGTAAACAAATATTTAGTCGATAGTAATATTAAAAAAAAAAAACAATTGACTTTATTGTAGTGTGTTAGGTAAGAAAATCATCGTGTTACCAAATTTTTGAGCCTGGCCTAGACTCGCCTAGAGACGAAAAAAAATGATGATTGCCACCAATCAAACAACATTAACTTACATATTTAAAGTAATAAAAAAAAACAGAAATGTGCAGTGTGGCAAAAGGAGCCGGCTCAGCAAAATGTTGACCTATTTGTAGCATAGCTGCCACGTTGATCAACGCTGGTTTTCAGCCCACTCCTAAGTCTCACTAAAACTTTAACATCCATTTATGCGGGTTATAAGTTCGAAGTAAGATGTACTTGGTTTCGAAATAATTATCTATTTACCTTTCAAATAATGTGGTTAGCAAAGCTTTGCTTGTTACATCTTTGTGTATGCAGACGTAAACTAATATACGCGGTGCAGACGTTAGAGAGTGATATAACCGCTGGTGGCTAGAGGTGTTAATTCTATTAGCTATTATGCATTGTATGAATGCACTAGGTTTGTGGGATTTAAGTATTTAATGGTACTGAGGAAAATACTTCCCCCGCATTATCCATAGCAGACACACTGGGCCCTGAATGGCTCTAAAAATCTCAGGCCTCTGTGGGCAACCTGGGGAGTTCACCACCCGTTTAAAGAGTGGCTCAAGATGACGGCCCGATGTCTTCTGCGTCCGCTAAAAAGAAAAATAAATATGGCGCTATCATGTCTGTAACTATTTAAAAAATACGTCTTTTTTCAGTTTTTTAACATTATGCTGCCTGTTACATTTTTCGCAGGGAGAGAGCTCATACTTTCCAGGTCACCACATTTCATAATTCATTTATCAACAGTCTTGATTCACTTGAACTATAAGTCTTTAGGCTTTCCTCTCTTTTATAGCATCTCTAGCTTGTCTGTCTAACGCAGTTTCCCTAATAACTCATTGCAACTCCCTTCGTCATCTTCAGCTTCCACTGAAGTGAGACAGATGGCGCTCGTGGCCATAAATCGAAACAGTAATATTCAAAGAAAGAAACACCTACACACCTCATCGAGTTGATTTAATCGTTGTGCAACTACCAGCTGCCGCTAGAACCAGCCTGTTACATAGCACGCGTAATATCATGTATGACGACTAGTCCACACATAACTATCGTAATTATTAAGCACTGATTACGGTTGAACGAGCGCTTGTGGAAGGTTGGGTTACTGATGACGTCACAGAGACGTCTTATGTGTAGTTAGCTGCACGTTAGCTGTGTCGCGCGGTGATACCTATACATATCGATCTTGTTATAGTGTTCTAATTTCTAATGTTATAATGTGTTGGAAAATGGGCTGAAAAATGCCTAGGACAAGGTAGATTATTCATTTACAAGCAAAGAAACAAAACATAATTTGTTTGCCTGTCCCCCGCCTGCAATACATTTGCCCCGGCTCCAATAACATCTTGTTTTTCACCTTTTAGTTAGTATTTATTAATGCAGTCGGGTTTTTTGTTTAATTTAATAATTCATTTTATTTCTAAGTTTTTAGTTTACTTATATTTATAAAAAAAGTAACTATTTATTAGGTTTCTAGCTCAATATTCTTTTTCGCGGAAAATATTATTTCATTATTAATGGTTTCCGGGAAACCATTAATATTGAAATAATATACCTACTCTATGTCATTCCCACAACTAAAAACAAATATAATGAATGTCACCTCATAATTATGTCGAAATCCGTCAAATTTAGGAGTAGAGCCAAATAATTAGAATTACATAGGTACATGAGACGCTCAAAACATTACTCTAGTACATCGGCAGTTGGGTAAAAATTATGAGTTAAATATAGGTATAGATATTATATCATAATATAATCTTTATTTTGATTGCTGAATTAGAGCTACAGATGATTAATTTATGCATATTTCTAACATGTCCTATTATAAGGAAAATTACTCCATCTAGTGGCATTATTTTGATTTACGTATATTATAGTGTTTCATGCGCTACGGCTACTCGACAATAGATGGCGCTTTTTAATATTTCTGCTACTTGCCACTAGATGTCACGTATGGTTTTCATTTCGTCTAATGTCGGATATAGTAACTTCGCCAAGAAAATCGCAAACTTTAAAGGTAGGAACATAAAGATTTTATTTATTTATTTTATTTCTAAGGTGGAATACCTTCCGTATTGCTAAAATTATACCTTGTTAGAGAGGTTTTTTAAACTATGTACAGACGCCAAAGGTCAAGCTATCTAAAACTGTCAAATTTTCCCAATTGAATATGAACCTTATATTTTTGCATTAAAGTTAAAAATCTATCAAAGAAATTTTTGTGGTAACAGATTGTGGTAGCTTGATGTGCTGGCCTCTGTACTTAGCTGAGAAAATAAAACAGCAAAATATAGTAAGTATACTTTATTTTATATTGTACCTCCGTACCGACGATAGGTACCTAAGTTACTTATATTACAATACATTATGTCTCTAGACTCGGAAAGTAAAATAATTACTAACACTACATGCCTTACATTATATTTACAGTCCTCCTTATACTTAAAGTTTCAATAAAATAATATTTTATTTATCGATTACTAAAATATTATAACATTTTTGTTCATGACTGAGTATTTATTCATTCACTATAAATTAACACTGTCATAACACAAGCCAGTCCTCTTTTATCATGTCTGATGCTTTTTCAGCGATCATGATGACGGGGGCATTAGGGTTCCCACTTATGATCGTGGGCATAATGCTCGCGTCAACTACTCTCAAGTTTGCAACGCCATGGACACGTAACCTTGGATCCACAACAGCATCTATGTCTTGCTTCGGACCCATTTTACACGTCCCTGTAGGATGATATATTGTGAATGTGAAATGCTTCAAACTGCATTCCCAATATTCGTCGCTAAACAGCACGTGATGTTGACATCCAGGCATAGGAATGTTATGCGGTCTAGATCCGTATCTCTGGAAAGACGTCGTGTTCGACAAAGCCATTGCTATTTTTATACCTTCTGTCAAAACCTGAATGTCTTCCTTGTACGCGAAGTAGTTCGGCTCAATAGACGGCGGATGAAAGGGATTACGACTTTTCAATTTAATCCAACCAGAACTTTTCGGTCTTAACAATAACGGGAGAATTGTCCAAGTCTCAGCGTCCTCTATAGGCTTGTATACGGTGTTGTACACTCTGTCACGAAGGTTCAATATTTTTCTAATCTGTTCTCCACCGTCAGAATTCACTGAACTAGGCGCGAAATGGAATTGTATGTCAGGCCACTGGCCAGAAGGTGGAGCATATTTTGTATTGACAAAAGCTAATCCTTCTACACCTTGCGTAGTCATCGGACCCTTTTCGTATAAAATGTAATTCATAGCAACGTTGAATGTTTGGAAACGGTCCTTCTTAAATGTAACAGGTTTGTTGACTACGAAAGTTAAACCACCAAGGCCAACGTGGTCCTGTAAATTATGGCCGACCTTAAGATTTGCTACCAAAGGAATCCCATGTTCTCTAAGATGGTCTGCCGGTCCTATACCACTTAACATCATAATTTTAGGTGTTGCTAGTGCCCCAGCAGACATGATCACTTCGCGTTTGATCCTTACTTTGTACCTTTGTCCATTTTTGTAGAACTCTACGCCATAAGCTTGTTTTTTTACAGGGTTGATAAGAATCCTAGTGACTTGCGCACCCAGAGCAACGTGCAGATTGCTTCTCTGTCTGACAGGTCTGAGGAAGGCCTTGGCCGTGCTGCAGCGGCTGCCGCGCCGCATCGTCGCTTGGGTCAACATAAAGCCCGTCTGTTTCGCTCCGTTAATGTCGCGGTTTTCATAACCAAGTTCCATTCCGCCTTTCAAGAACGTAACCGATAATGGCGTGCGCCACGGTGCCTCTTGAACCGTGAGGTATCCACCTGCGGCGTGGTATGGCGTGTTTACTAAATATGGGTTGCGATTGTCTTCGGATTTAAGAAAATATGGTAACACTTGATCATACGACCACCCAGGGTTACCGAGTGCTTCCCAGAGGTCGTAGTCGTTGCGGTTACCTCTCACATACACCATAGCGTTGAGCACGCTGCAGCCGCCAAGTACTTTGCCTCTGGGCCAATTGCAACGATCGCCGTTCATCGCGAGGCAGTAGGAACGGTTGTTGGAGGGCGTAGTTTGAAACTGCCAGTCCATGTCGGAGAGCTGCGTGTAGCCCGCCAGCGCGGGGATGTCAGAGATCTCTGTTTCGTCTTGACCGGCCTCCAGTAACAGCACTGTCCAATTACCGATCTCGGAGAGCCGCGACGCGACCACTGCGCCGGCAGAACCGCCGCCGACTATCACAAAGTCGTAGATCGGCATCACCTGAAATAATACATCAAAGTATTAGTATTTCATTCAATCATTTGTTGTAATGCACTGATAAGTGCATTCTTTTAAAGACGGAAATGCAAATATGTATTACAAAAATGAAACCTGTAGAAAGTAAGTAGATTGATCTTTAAAAAATGGTATTTTGGTATGGTAAATTAAAATAGTAATTGTATTAAATGTTATGAGTATTGAGTTGAATACATATGCTTACATGAAATGTATGTATGCATGGCGTAAATAACTCTAGCACAGAGAACGGATTCAAGCGAACAACTTTTAGTTTAATAATTATAATTGTATCAATATTTGTCCCGATAGGAATCAAATTGTACGTAATATGACGACCTCTGTGGTCTAGCGGTTCTAGTGTCGGACTGCTGATCATGGGGTCGTGGGTTCGATTCCCACAGGACACAAATATTTGTGTGGATAAAACATGAGTACGAGTATTTATGTTTGTCTGGGTGTTTCTTATGTCTTATAAGTATGTATTTACAAAAAATAAGTATATAAGTATTATATCCATTGTCTAGTACTCATAGTACAAGCTCTGCTTAGTTTGGGACTAGATGGTGTTGTGTAAAATGTTCCAAAAATATTATTATTATAATATTATTAATATTAAACAAAAATACTTACAGTATTGACTTCCGTAATATAAGACTCCGGGTCGAATTGTTGGTATCTGAAGTACGTGATCCCGAGTGCCAGGAGTGGTATCAGACCCAATACAGTGATGGGCGACGGTGCCAAACTGGCCAGCGCTCCTGCCGCCTCCATGGCTGCCCTTACAACTCATCTACTGCTATACTAATATTTACAACTTAGCCTACTAGTCTTAGTTCTCTTAGATCCAATGTTGACTTTTTTTTCTTTGTTCCTCTTCTGAGAGAATTTTCGGTGTGTAATTTCTAATGCCTGATTTTTTCGTGGGCGTCGATTTTGCCTTTTCTGTCTCGCTAAGATAGCTTTTGAGTCGTGCGCTCTTTAGCTCGTCTTTGTCGGTTTCGAAGAGTTGGAGAGTATTGTATCGTTTCTCTTTATGGAGTTTGACAGGTTTGTATAGTTCTTTATTGACGTCTTTGTAGTGTTCGTTTTTGTATAAAGACGTGCAGTAGTAGTCGCTTTTGGAGGATCTATCGGAGCGGTATTCGCAGGCGCTGGAGCCACTCCGGTAGCCGCTACTTTCTGTCGAGGAGTTGTCGCTCTTGAAGCTGTCGGCGCTCCTCCTCGCCTTGTGACGCTTGTAGTCGTTGTCGTAGTCGCTGGCGCGGTAGTCGACGGGCGAGCTCCGGTAGTGCAGGGGCTCGTCGTAGTTGTCCTTGTACCGTCTCACCTGCGCAGTGCTAGAGTGCGCGTACGACTGTTCTTGGCCCATGATGTAACGCGCGCTTGCGCAGTCTCGTGACTTGATTTCTGTAACGATAATAATGATATTTCAGTGCTTGATTTCTTAATGTCGTTTGGAATCTTTATTACTTAATTAAATTATAAATATTAATTTATACACATTTATTTGTTACAGGTAACAGAATGTTTCAGTGCCAGTGGTGATCATCAAGTATGTATTCTATGTAGTACCTGGGTAGTTAAGCTTGAAAACGATACTGGAGTGAGGATCTTCATAGTTATGAGAACTATACGCAGCATGCTAAGTGTAATTATCCAAGCTTATCCACTGTATAATAGTTAAAAACAATAAATAATATATTTATTGTTGTAGTAATCTAATATTGCTAGGGATATCTGTTTATTAATCGTTTCGTTATCGTTATCAATGATCGAAGTTGCTGTGCCCTCTATCGGCAAGTCGCGTAAACCGTGCAGAACTTATGGCCTTGATACCGTTAGTGATAAAAAAGCAACAGGCAGACGATAAAAGCTAATATAGATTAAAGTCATGAATGATTGGTTATTAACATTATTGATAATCGTTTCATTACAGTGTGTCAGTGGAACAGGCTCTCAAATTGAGTGGGGTCGATCGAAATTTAAGACGAGAGAAATTTTAACAGGTTTTATAAACCACTTGTATACATTTGAAGTGGCGTGTTTGTACGAATAATAATTTTGTATTATTTGTTAGATAGGCAGCGATAGTTAAGAAGTCAATACACTCAAAATCATTCTTACTCTAGACATAATTTGTTATAATATGCGCATAAGAATCATCTCTTGGATACTAAATGGTGAAGCAACTCTAATTTGTTTACATTTCACGATTATGTAACTCGTAAACAATAATAATAATTAATGTTATAATCTCGTTGGTTTATTTGTATATGGTATATAACTTTCTTCGCGAAGACACTGCAGATTTGTGGTTTGTATTGTGGCTTCAACTATGAAGCTATGAAGACTTTCACTAGCAATTTAAGATTGAAATTCGCATCTGATAGACGCAGTTTTATTGTTTCCTTGTTTTTCTATATATTTTTAATTCACCATAAGCCAAAGAGATAGAAGGGAGAGAGCGGACATTGGTCTCATTTTCATAAAAAAATACGTTGATCCCGATTTGATTCGGTTTCTCTCTGTCATTGTGACACATGAAACTGAGACAAAACGATTTGTTTCCTATTGGACACAACTAGTAGATTACGATTTTGTTTGAGATGCACCGTATATCGTTCGTTAATATTTAAATATCTTTGCCATAAGTAGACACGAAAAAATTGCTTTCCATTTAAATCAGTCTGATGCTGCCCACTTCAATGTTGGCATAGATAACGTGACACATCTATAGGAGAATTAAAACAGCATTTAATTAGCACTTAGCCCAGCGAAAAGTGAAATGAATTCATGTTTTGTAACAGTAAACAGTTAAGTTTATCTTTGGATTAACGGTAGCCTTCTTTCTATAACCGATAAATAATTGATTAAAAATCATTTTCCATAGGATGTTTGTCGTATATTTCATACTGGCTATATATAGGTATACAATTATTTTCAATTTCCATCCTTCAGTTTAGTTTTACTTTTGGAACTTCTTGTGATTTTGACTTTAGGTTTCCTAGTTTTACTAACCAGAAATGAAATGGAGGACTGCAACCTTGTTTATCCTTCGTCCTTCAGTTTTACTACAGGAAAATCAAATCTTGATCCTCAACAACCACAGACCATTCGTATTGGTTTTTTAGTTAACATTTAATTAGCTGAACACGAATTGCAATTTCAGAGCCAATAACGCAGTAGACTTGAAGACAAATTATCTGTAAACCTCACATAAACACTAAAATACGGCTTTAACTAACCTTGAAGATTAGAAACTTGATGTGCGAGTCACGTTGACATTCAAAGCCAGCATGTAATGCGATCATCACCAACGTTCAGTCATGCTGGTATTATTGACTAAAGTGCTCCGGGACAACGACGGTAACAACCGAGAACAACAAATCGGTTCAAGCACATGTGATGTGTAAAAATAAAGAACTTGCTAAAGTATTTGAAACTTTATGCCAACGAAATAATGTATACAGTATCTGTAGATCATTTTCTGAAGTATGTTCTTAGCAACGTGCTACATGATTTTAAACCTTATATAAATGCAATAGAAGACGTGACTAAAATGAGACGATCCTTATATGTTTTCTTTTCCATGCTAAGTGGGCCTGTTTCCGAGATGCAAATTGCGTATTTATTGTTAACGATTGTTTGTTAAAACCTTCAAACCAATATTTTATATTTACCCAAGAAAAGCTTATTCAACTTAAGAGGATGCATGTAATAAGAAAAGATGCGATGTTGACCGATTATGTTTATAACAAAAAAGTTGTGCGTGGTTATACATACTTAAAAATAAAAAAAATCGCGTCGACTTTCGACGAACCTCATCCGTTTTTTTCGTCGGTCAAAAATATCAAATCAACAAAAATAAAATATAACTAATGTTTAAAAAAAAATATGCTATCTATACACTATTAATACCTAAAAGAATGCTTAGTACCCCTTTTTAAGAATCCCACGGAGGAGTGCGAGGTCTGACATAGTTTAAGATTATAAGGAGGAGGAGTGCACAGAGCAAAAATTTATATATATATTATGTGTTACAAATACCTTAAATTAAATAAAATATTCAATGTTTACGTTCAGGCTGTCAATGTCAAACAGACACACATAAATTTGACTTTGACAAAAGAAACTCGATTCAAACTTAATAAAGTCGCAATTCGACAATTGCGGGACCACTAGTTTATAATTATAATTATGAAAGCAGATTATAAACAAAGAGGAGAAACCTAAACCTTGATAGCTTAGTGGTTGGATTGCCAAGTCAAAGGTCTCGAGTTCGAATCCCAGGCACGTACCTCTGACTTTTCGAAATCCTGTGCGTATTAATAAGCAATTATCACTCGCTTAAACGGTGAAGGAAAACACCGTGTGGAAACCTGCATGCCTTAGAGATTTTCTCGACGGCGTGTGAAGTCTGCCAACCCGCACTAGGCCAGCGTGGTGGACTATAGCCTAATCCCTCTCATTCTGTGAGAGGAGACCCGTGTTAATGAAGATGATGAATGAACATATCTATCAGGCGTCATCTCACCAGTAACTTCCTTTTCAACCATATCATCGACCAAACAATCCATCCATCTCTTCTTTGGTCTCCGTCTTCCCTTATCTGAATTTATTCTTAAACCTAAGAAGGTTTTATTTAGAAAACTTTTCTGAGAATCAATTATATTGTCAATCGTAACCAGAAGAATGAGTCTTAGTGACGGGATTTCGACCTGCGGGATTGAAAAAAAAATCTAGATCAGGTAACACCGCGGGTAATTAGCTAAGTAGTGGTTCTCGAAAATTCTGATGTATAATTGTACAATCCGTTACATTATCGTCATAACAAAGTATTTTTTATTGTTCACAGACGGTATACCGGTATAATTCAAAATTTTTAGAGCACAACGAAACAAAAAAGATTTTATAAGTATTCATTACTTTTTCTGACATTTAAAGTAGTTAACTTTAAATTAATTTAGGAAATGAAGTTGTTGAACTCGGACTGATCAGTATAACTTCTTCTGCATTTTTTTTTTGCGAACTTCAACGCTCATATTATCACCTGTATACGTTGGAAAAACGCTAAAAAGAAACAATGTAATTCTGTAGAAACAAGAAATATTCTACCTTATCAAATAAACCAGAAAAAGCCTCAGAAATATTCTATCTTATCAAATAAACCAGAAAAAGCCTCATGAATGTAATCTTTCTTTTTTAGAGATATATTTAGGGGTTTTTATCCAATAAGGATACGTAAACTAATCAGTTTAGTATAATATTTCCTCAACAAATCCACAACGCCAGTACTTAGTAAAGTGCTCCGTTAGCTTAGGCTGCGTGCGCGCATGTACGTTTCCGCACCACCACATTTGATATTAATAACGTCTAACTGTCACACCATTTGCTTTGTCTCTGCTATTTTTGCTGATTTAAGACTGACTAAGAATCGCACACTGAAACAACGGCTAATAGAGCCTTAGGAAGTTGAAGGAGACCTACTGCGCTGACCTCGAGTACTTAAGCCAGTCTGGGAGTGCCTGCTATGAATATTTTAACACTAGCTACATTTAAAGTTAGATTTAAGTGCAGAGATATCCTAAAACTATAACCTAGACTTTTTGCCATTATAAAAAACTGCTGTTTAAAAAAATACTTAATTTCCAGAAAGGATAGGAGCCGTTCCAAGTGTAGAATTTTTATATTGTAATAGAGATTACCATCAAGTATTACCAGTACTAAGGTTTTTATGCACATCAATATAATTATAAAAAATAAAGGAGTCTATTAGAGGTTTTTGTCTCTGTGTACTTGTACATTGACGAAATGATTGAGAAACAGTTGAAAGTGCTAACTAGCCTGACCCAAGTACATTATACCCAATAACAAGTATGGTGCAATGGAATCTTGTACCAAATGGCTTGCACCTGTTTACTTTAAGATTTTGTTACTTGAACAAATACTTGGTTAGCTATGCAGAATGTATTATTGCAACTCTGCATGATACGCACTTAAGGCAATATGTGCTAAATGTGATAATATTTAAGTTTATCGTTCTTCAATGCCACTCAATCATCCGACATTTCATCAACCATAGGAATATAAACGCAATTGCAATTGAAACTTTATCAATAGAACATTAAGGCTAACATTTAAGGAGACAACCAATTACTTCATCATAATCATTCTTGTACTATAATTGGAAGTAAGATTATCCTTGTGAACCCCACTGATTCCGCTCTTCGGCTAACCTCATCAAGTCACTGTTAGCGCCTACCGCAAGTCATCTTCAAAACTTAGTCACACAGTTCTAAATAACACATCATAAATTTTTGATAATTGTACTCAGCCCTACCAAAGAAGGTATGTTGTCTTTGGGCTGAGACTAATCAGATATTGTGTTAGTGATTAACCCTATAACTATGCTAAGCTATGCTCAGTTCTTTGATCAAGACCGCAACTTTAACCCAGATTGAAGAACACAACTCCAAAGAAAATTGTGACGTCCATAAAGGTATTTGTAATTCAATGATTTCCTACAAAGTTAATAATGTCGGTGCAGTTAAACATAGTAGGATAATTAGATAGGAAAATATAAAAATAATTTTAAAAATATAAAATACAAAGAATAATTAAAACAAATGATAATGCAACTTAATACCTGTTGCCCGCGGTATCAATCGGATCCCAAAAAACACATTAAAAGGTAGCCAATTTCCTTCTCTGAGGTCCAATCTAAATCTATACGAAAATTCATCAAAATTCTTCTGCGGTTCAGACGTGAAAACGTAATAAACGGACCGATAAATGGGCATTGTTGCTTTCACATTACATAGTAATTTCGCATTATATAGTATGGATCAGTTGATATACTGTCGAAATATAAAAACATATACCTAATTATACAAATGACCTTTTATGTTACTTATGTGTAATCCTTGAAACAAGAGAAAGGAAAAGTATATAATTTTAAATTTGGCGTTGTTTGCTCAACTAGAAGTATTTACGTAGGTCGGGAAACTAAACTGGTATACCCCGGAAATTAGTTCATGGTGCGTAAGGATGGGTAATGACTAGAAAAAAGGGTAACTGATTGGATGACGCAGAGTTTAACACCTTCACTGCCAAGCTCATTAAATACATGTTGAATCAACCCGGGAGCCGGGTGCTGAGCATTGAATAGCTGCCTCTCCAACACAAAGCCTCGTTTCGTGCACGTCCGAATACGCCAACATCACAAAGTCTTGGGGTAGAGAATGTCAGTATCATGATTACCAAGTTAAATAAACTAAGAATATAAATGCTATGCTATACAGTTTATTAAACTAAGAAGATAAATGATAAATTTATTCTTTTCACTAAATTTTTCGGCATGTGCCTCATTTACCTAAATTACTGCTTACCACACGACCTTCATTTGTCCATAATAGGACAAGATTACAGTTCCACTAAGAACGTTCGTTTGACCTCCTTTAAGGTGTAATCTGGTTTTTGCGTTTCCAGCCTTTATTAATAAACCGCTTATAACACCGTTATTTTGAGTGGTATCACTCAAATAGCTGTTTATTAAGTTAATGTGATCCTCTTATCTAATCATAAGATGTACATCAATATCAATAATAGAATTTAAAATAATATTAAACAATATTCATTTAGCTCTCGCAACAAATAGTTTTCTAAAGAGTTTGTGATTGTTGTCCTTCTTTCGTATCTAAGTAAATCAGTATAGTCGTATAAATGCTTGTCACGAAGACTTTTGTTCCTTTGGCTTCACATTTTTTACCACCAGCGTGGTCCCGGTCTATGCCGTGAATAGTTTAAACAATGAGGTGATAACAAAACACAAGCCATTGTGTGAAACATGTGAGCTGAATTTTGTCCGATCTGGATTTTATTCCAATGTATCTAGGATACAACGGCCATTTAGGAAGAACTCAGGAATTCGGATCCCTATATAATAGACTAAATCCGTCGTTGCAGTGCTCAGACTCCATTTAAGAGAGGTTGGGCATAGTGGGAATAATTCCTCTCAAATTGAAGATACTCGACTGGGGAAGTACCTCCGCCTTGAAGAAAATCTAAGTGAAATAACACTGCCTTGAGCTGTGTAGTGTTCCTAACGGTGGGCAAAGTTGCCAGTTCTCCGCGAGGAAACGTTGTACTGCCAACCCAACTATTTCTCTCTCGTTTTACAGGGTCGGCAATGCGCAACTGACTTTCCGGTGTTGTAAGCCTCTATAGGCTACGGTAAACGCTTACCATCAGGTGACCCGTATGATTATTTGCTACCTTATTGGAATTAAAAAAAACTATTATATTCGGATGCTACCTTGACTTAGATAAGTTTTCAGATTGTATAAGTACGAAACTTTAAAATCCACATTTTTTGCTGTTATGGCTGAGGATTGCAAGAGAATTTAATAATAACTGCAAAAAAATTTAAATAGTTACGAAGTTGTTCAAACAGGAAGTAAATGAAAGCGCTAGAATTTAGACAATTATGCGTAAACGCAGTGCTCATGCTCGCGAATGCACCTAAGCGGTTACCAGGTATATATAACGTCGAACAAAAAAGATTCAATCATCCGACACATTACATAGTGCAATGTATTTACTTCTATTAGTAAAATATTTACATCATTATGCTTTCTGTCAGAATTCAGAATCGTGTGTGAAAGTGCTAGTAAGAGGTTTTAATCCCATCAAAATATTTTGATTTCAAGTAAAAAAAATGTCGCTCAATTTTTTTGGAAATTCAATTCGTATAAGTAAAAACTGGTGTAGGTACTGATTTTTATTTCGCTTTATACAACGAGATAGCCAGTAACTGTGTCAATATACCGTATTTTGTATTTATTCTCCGTTTCCATGGCTCAAACTGAATAATGAATTATCATGGGCAATGGTGGCCTCGAATTATGCAGATTTTTAACGGTTTTGGACGCGAGTCGCCTTTTAACTCTTACATAAGATAAATAGTGCGGCTCTAAAGTAGGACAATAGGGTTGGCCTTTTCTCAAGTAAGCACTACGGGTTTTGTTCCAAATGAATTTTGAAAAATCCATTTAAGTAATTTACTTGAGCAGTTTAAGCTTCCTTGAAGACAATAAAGACCTCACACTATGATTCCAATGTATATTCATCCATTATTATATGGATTCGCAACATACCTTGCGCATCGATGCGCGCTCCTGTTACTGTTATTGAATAACTTTCTTTCAACTATGGGTGTCAAGTTACGCGTAACCTGGCTACTTAAACTTGACACGCAACAATCCTATTATATTATTTAGTACAGTAAATACCTGCCTTGTCCACCATATACTGATTTATAAACGTGTTCATTAATTCACCACGGCGATTTCATTGCGAACTTTATTTGGAATGTCCATTCCACCAAGTGGGCCACTGGCTTCATTTCCAGCCTACGTGCAGATGGTCAGTCTCCTTTAAGTATATCACGCCTAACACGAAATTCTTCTTTATTGCAATCACGTATAGTTTATAATCGTTTGAAGCTAGCAGTCAAATGGGTCCCTTGCGATTCTATTCCAAAGGCATTGACGTAAGAGATTGATATGCTGGTGTCCATCCACGTTAGAGAAAGCTACAAGATCGTTCGGTTTGTTTGTTGGTTCAGTGGTTAGCTGACCACCGCGTGCGTATGGTGGCGTAACTCTAAATTATGGACGACACTCAATTTCTATTGACACGCACAATTTGGGATCGAGTGTGAGACGTGTCGTAGACACAGTTGCACAAGAAGATAGGCGATGTTTGATGAACTATGATACTTACAATAAATAAATAAACTATGATCATAATGTAACTGTGGAATTAAATACCATTTTCTCGGAAGGTCAAAGGAAATCAGATTGAGCGATTAAAATGTAAAATGAATTACTCAACATTAAAAATGTTGAAATGTATTATTTACAATGGGTATGTATAGAATGACTTACGACTTTGTAATCAGTTGTAACGTTATTTAAATTGCAAATTGTTCATAGAAGCAATGCATCTATAAAAAATATAAAATTCTATGGGATTGAATTAAACGTGTGCCCAATGAAACCAAAAGAACCTGTAATAATGATTTACTTCTGAGACTTCGATTTCGGGTTGATAACTGACCTGTGGTACTGATACTTACCAATCGGGATATGTCTCTTCAATTTTATATTTTGGATACAGATAAGAAGAACCAAAACTAACCAACATCGACAATGGTGTGTTAATACCTACACTTATGTATTCAAGTGAATGTCGGGTAGGGCAGAAGAAACGTGAAAATAGAATAAATGCGTTCCTTGCGAAGTATGTGCAGTCTAAACTCGAAATTATAGACTGGGGAATAGTGTAGTAAGACAACGTTTTGGTTCAAAAGACGATGTAATGACAAAAATTTAGACGAATATGTGAACAAAAAAAGACACTCGCATGATTAAGAAAATTAGATTGACGTAAGAATTATCAAAATCGGCCCACGCTTTTGGTCTTTAGTGTGTCACACATTTGTGAAACAAACATACATACATACATAGACTGTTAAACATATTATCTCTTTCATTATGTATAAAAAAACAAGCTTTATATTCCGACAATAATTGTGGTGCAAATTAAAATACACGGTATACTCTATGTGCTTAACCAGTACAGGATATAGATGCAGCTTGATAAGGTTTCTAAGCAATATGTCACGGTTAGATGTACATATAATTTTTTTGATAATAGAAATTATTCTAGAATTCAATTCTATTCTACAATTACCACTAGATATGAAACTCAACTCCTCAAAATGCTGAAACAGGCAAAAGCAAGTATTTCTTTTTTGTAAATTCGTATGCAAATCGACTTCGAGCTCTATTGGTTAAATGTCAGCAATATTACGACATAGTCAATTCATTAGAATGTAAAGAATCAATAAACCATTTACAATTTAGAAGCTTTGTTTAAGATGATTTGTGTGAAAGAAACAATTGACAATATTAATATTATGTAAGCCTTCTGTACGATGTTGACATTTAGTATAAAACTGAACTTAGGAAATGTTATAATCATTGAAAATATAATTTTATTGTAAAAGAAACTATAAGTACTGTATAAACCTGTCGTATACTAGTAAAGATTAATAGCAAATAACAATGAAGGGCATATACCTATTTCCAGAATACTTCGCATTACAAAAAGATGGATGATGCCTACTGATTGGATGAAATCCATTATTGTTACTTATGGTTAGACATACACTCAAACATGAAGACGTGACAAAACTAGGAATAACAAAAGACCACCCACATGGAATTCTCATACAGCTAAACACCCTAAATATTTTATTGTTAGTACCTACTCGTTAGACAAGTTAACGCAAGCATAATTTTCTCTAAAGCAGATGTAGTATTTTTCAAATTCGCCTTTCGTCATAGCGTGTATGTTCACATTCACTCTAAACCTCACAAAATCACTACAAAGTTTTGCTTTGGAATATCGCTAGAATTACGATTCTTTGTGTATGCGATTATGTAATGTTATTAATTAGTTAGTTTCACGATTTTAAAAGTCAAATTACAGAGGAGTGTTGGCATGAAATACTACTCAGACTGAATAGCAAAAATAATGTTTTATTTCTTATAGACTAGATATCATTATAATCTCTACAGATGTTCTGGTTCTACAGATAGGTTTACAGAGCAAGGCAATTGTAACCATAGAAGTAGCACTGACTATCTTAGCTAGCACCATCTACATAAATGTGGGTAATGGCTACATTTTTATGCTGGCATTCTCATGAGATTGTCTTTTCTAAAAATTTTGTTACACACGTATTTAACCGGTTTGAGAAAGCACTTGACCTTTATATATATCGCGAGTTCATCGTCCTGCACGATTTTCCTTGTACATTCATATTCTTTAGCCTCATCGTTATTTAGATCAGTCTCACAGTTAGGATTTTCTAGGGGCGTACGTAGTTTATACACCGTCTATATAAATTTATGCCATCTATAATGCCGCATACAAATAAAGATCCAAGTATATACATAATATAACAGATAACGGTTTGAATTCCTTTCATATAATAAGAATTTTATATTTTTTTACAATTTGCGTGTTGTTGTTAACCCTCCTGACAATATCGTAAATCTGTTTTTTTAAACCAGAACCATCATTATCTCATTATTCATGATTATCTTTACAGAGGCAAGACATTCTGAAGATGGTAGTATCTTTGCAATTATTGTTACAAAACTCGTAGTTTTTGCAATGGTAGCCATTATCTCGGTGGGTCAACATCACATCTGTGTCACTGGGTGCGTGCCCACTGCCACCTAACACTAACCATTGGCTTTGGTCACGCTAATATTTGTCTTCGTGTATCGCACAATTGTTTGTTAATTATAATTCTATGACTACAGTGGTACCTGCTTTGTGTCGCGTGCGCATTGATGACTATCTAAATGATCATCGGTAAAACTTCTAATTGTTGCATAATTGTTATAACATCAAGTATTCTGAGGTCAACAGAAACAATCACGGTAATATATTTTTACTTCTATAATTGTTCCATAACTGTTCGGTTATTGTAACAGATTTTTAGGTATTTATTTTTTACATAACTATTAATCGTTACAAATCTATTTGTTGTTATCGCTAATGAGTGTCATCTTCTAATTAATATTCAATTAAAACTCGGTTCTACTGCTTCCACGATTCCTGCTTTTTATTAAATAATAATTTAATTCGTATGCCAAGTGCAAACTTCATGATTGAACGATCTAGCAACATTTTGTTACAATTTTCAATCGTTTTCGTTTTATGTAGCAATAACATGTTTGAGTATTCAGCTGCAATGGGGACGACAACTCATTAACCTATCTTACTGTTGAAAGTAACCGCAGCGTCCGACTCTTCTAACCAATAAGAAAGGGAGGGACAGCAATAATAAAACAAAGATCGGTAAAAGGGCCCATATTGAAATAGGATGAAAGCAGGTGGAATCCAGTTTGACAAGTGATCAGGAAGCTACGTGACCAGCCGACCAGTGACGAAGAGAATGGGATGCGAATACAACCTTACCGGTGATTGCACACCTTATTTGTAAATTGTAGCTCGTGCAAGATTATCTGAGTATATGACAAGAGGTCATGGCTCACTTAAATATCAACTTCTTAAACTTGTAAAAGTGGCTTTTAGGCCAAATTGATTTTAAATCTACGACGCCTATGCTGTTTCGTATTTGTAATGAGTTAAGAAATATTGTATTTTAGAATATAATAATATGCTACATAAGATAAATAATAATATTTATTTATGTGGGTTTTATTAATTCTAGACCATGATATTTTCTTAGAAAGTCCTCATCAAATTGGAGAAAAACTCTAGTAAAAATTATCTCCAATCTTGAATGCCATTCAAAATATGGGCCTAAAAGTTATTACACCAGATGCTACTTGAATGGATGAAGAAGTTGAAAGGAAGAACATTCAATTATGTAGCTGTAAGTTTGCGTGCAATCCTAGCTGTTCGCAACACCGCTATTATGTGATTGCATTGTACATCATCATGTCAAGTGGTTTTGAATATTTCGTTATGTACGCGTACGCGTTTAGTTTCAAAATATAATATGATTGTGTCGCTCAGCTCACAGAAGATATAGGTACCATAAGATCAAGGGACGTTGACACTGCAACGTTCTATTTTGCTATAGTAATTCCTCTATCTTGTCGTAGTTATATATATATATCGTCACTTGTAAAGGTCTTTTTTTATATAATAATATAATATATAATATTTTTGGGACATTTTTACACAACACCGCCTAGTCCCAAACTAAGCGGAGCTTGTACTATGGGTACTAGACAATGGATATAATACTTATATACTTTTTTTTTTTGTAAATACATACTTATAATAGATAAGAAACACCCAGACAAACACAAATACTCATGTTTTATCCACACAAATATTTGTGTCCTGTGGGAATCGAACCCACGACCCCATGATCACCAGTCCGGCACTCGAACCGCTAGACCACAGAGGTCGTCATATAATAGATAAAGTAACGTCAGTGAAAATTGCTGCAGTTGATCTGTTGATGTCTATGATATGCGTACGCTGTACGCAAATTGTTGGATTAAAATCACAGAATTAACAATAACATCTTGATGTAGTTCTGTGGTTACAATACCTTTACCATCTTTATGCTTGAGTACGAAGATTATATTAAGAATCAAATAGTAGGCCAGTACAAAGCTGCAGCTTTCCAAGCATGAATTAATGCTAGTCGCGGCCCGCACCTGCTCTATAGAATACACCGCTAGTGTCCAAACGAATTTATTGACATTACCCAACGGCTGTCAATGATGGTTTTAATTGCACAAACACGTATTATTGAGTCACTCATACATATTGGTATATAATTATAGTTTCTGACAACGTAGACAAAAGGTTATGTTGACTCTGTAGTCGACGTAACGTATGGTTTAATGGAGTAGGATATGTATCTTAAGGAGTTGTAATTTTTAGCACCTATTTCGTCGACACAGCATAGCATACGGTGATCATACGAGTGCAGATTGGTCTAGCACTGGTCTTAAGCCTGGGCTTTAGAGCTGACCTGTCTTCCGGGTTATTAAGATTTTTTATAGATCAGATGTAATAGGGGCGACATTATCGCCACCAACAGAGCACATCATTCTCAAAATTTTCAGCTATTACTTACGATTTCGTAATTAACAACACTGTTGTTTTGACCCAGAAATCCAACTAATACAACCAGATCAAAGAGGCAGTGAGTTCTATACTTCTAACCATAATTATACATTCCTAAAAATATAGTAAAATTTGTTGCCAGATGTGAAACGCGATGTTTTAGTCGTAACTTTTGTAGAAATTAGAACCGGTATGTCCGTCCTCTCTAAAAAACAAACACTTATAGACAATCTAGATTTTACAATTTTAATGTGATCGATTTATAATGTTACCTTGGATCCATTGTGATATTCAATCTTGCAGCATCCAAATTAGAAATAACAAACAATCCAATAACTGTGACGTAAAGCGGTATCACTATTTATCTCAACTAATTTCGTATTCCACATTAAAATTCACTTTCATCACACAAGTATCTGACACTAAAATTCAAAATTTTGACAGTTGATCACATTAATTTTAAAATTCAAACGTCGAACGTTTTAAATATAGAACTGCGATGGATTTTGTTCTCGAATTCAAATGAACTCTATAAATTCCATTCGAAATGTCTCGGTTGATAGAAAGCCATGAGTGTTCCGGTGTCGGACTTTCTTCGGCGCGTGCGCTGACGTGCCTCGGCTCACGGCGAGTGAAGCGCAGTCGCTGCCACTAGTGTTGATACCAATTCCACATTGCTCAATATATGTATTGAGTGATTCGGATTTTGTTTGGATATATAATTTTTAAGAGGACTTCCATAAAGGACATTATTTTCAATATTGTTTCTTACATTCTCCTGATAGCTCACAATGAATGTTATGATAAGAATATGAAGATATAAACTCGGAATCGTAAGGTACATTTTTAAAGCAGCCTTTTTCAAGAACCGATAATAATAAACTCTAATTGGAATTCTTTACTGGTTTTGAATAATTCAGGTCTCCCCACGGTTTTGTGACAGTTTGTGGTTCTTAGCAACTTAGCAAGCATTGAAGTATTTGGGTTAACTTACAGCCTAACCCTATGCCATACCGGTTTTTTTTTATATAAATATATGATGTAGTCGTTTTAGTTGCAGTAAATTGCTTGGACACCTGCATACTTCTACACTTTATGGCCACAAAAAAGATTATTACTTATGTATAAGATTTATTACTTTTAATCATAATTACGTACGAAAATTGTGATAATTTATTTTGCTATATAAAATCAACATTTAATCCTTCTTTTTTACAAGCCCTGTTTCGTACAGTTCCTACAAGCCCTGTGTCGCGGAGGATTTTCCAGACATATAATTAATAGACACAAAGTACAACCAGACGAAACAAATATCTGTGGATCACACAATTCTCAGGTGGGAATCAAACCCACGACAACCGGCGCAGTGGTAGTGGCGAAGGCCATGCGCCGTGTGTAGCTAAAAAACACGACCTAATTTAAATCGGCTAAGGACCTCGAAAAAAAAAATACGGGATCGATGTGGGTAAAACCGGGTCGGGTACAGCTAGTTTGGTCTGATATATTAATAGTATATCAAGCTGCTCTATTTTTGTTATTTATTAAAAAAGATCTATTGTAGGTACTAGGTCTAGAGTTCGTCTGGGGCGCTATCACTATATTTTAATGTTTGAAGCTTTTTCGTTATTCTAGAAAATTTAGCATAACTTGAATGAAATCCGTAACATTTTGGGGAACATAATTATTACAATACATATATTGAGTATGAGTAGTGAACCAAGCTATCCACCCCTCGCAGTATGTAGCAGTATGTACTTCTGTTGCTCGATAAGTATGTACTACGTAACTGGATCAACTAGTCCTGCCAACTATTAAATAAGAGCATTACATCAATAAATCATTGGTCATGCATTCCAATGCTTAAGCGGAAAAACAGGAACCGGGCTAGTTCTTTCTAAGTAAATAGCATTGTTATAATTCAACCAAAGGTTTTAATTTCATTCAATTTTCAAATTTCCCTCAACAGATTAATATTCCCTGAAATTCACAAATGAAATTACATTTTAGACTGTCTCAGCCTCCCACTGGTCGCAAGCGTTATGTGTCAAGTCCTGGGTATTATAATCAGGTCGAGCATCACGTTCCTAATTGGGCTTTCTATTTTCCCCTATTACATAGGCAGTACGCCACTGCTGCACCCTATGGTGAAAAAGTCGTGTTGGAATGTTGTTATTTGTTATGATCAAGGAGAACTCTGAGCTCTTCAAGGTGACCCCGACAGAAAAACTGTATTATGATCAAGTTTACCCCGGCAGAAAAACTGAATATGATCAAGTTAACCTCAACGGAAATACTGATTGCGGTAAGACCTTAATAATTAATCAATAACCTAGAAACTCAGAGATTCAATACCAAATCTAAAGGTGATAGCGTCTGATTATAATCAAATCTAGAGATCTCTGCAACTATAGCAAAATGATTTGTTATCAATTATAAATCCATTTGTTGTCTCCGCAAACGCTAATTAAAAACGTAAGGACTTACTTATTTAACGTTTCATTATAATTTATTTAGTGGATGATAAAACTATAACAGGTACGCATTTTCTCATTTAGCATAATCGCTATCATGGATACACGTTACCTGATCACTGAAAGTTTTCCTTGCTTTCTCACTCCAGATATCGGCATCAAATACATTGTTTACAATAGCTAATAAACCATAACAATCGAACGTGAGTGGTCGATCAGGTAGAGGCCTTTCTCGCCAGCCTGCGTCGGTGGCCGCCATGAACCCTCTTCGTCGCGTCGTAGTGTGAAGGAGAAAGGCGTCGTTAGTGAAATTTTGCCTCTCAATGTGCGTTTTGGCGGAATGATTCCGGTACTAGTTTACTAAATATTTTTATGTTGTTTTGATTTTATTGTTAAATCCCTAGAATTCAAACAATATCGTTAGTCCATATAAAAATTACCTATGATTGTCCAGTGCAATTCAGTCGATTCTTACTATTCCATTTATGGGAACGGAGAACTATATGTATAAAAATTACCGAAGAAAAATATTAGTGCGGAGCGTGATAATGATATTAAGAATAGGTATATTGCAGCTTTCATTTAATTAGAAATTATAGCCTTTAAATTGGTTGTTAATTAACTAGACTATTTCGAAATTTAAATACCTTCTAATTATTTTTTATTTTGTATGGAGGCAAATCATTTCAAAACGACACAACAGTCCGAAATTATTTCTTCGAATTAATGAAAGTTTTAAGCCTAATATGATTGCCGGGCCTTCTCATTTACAATTTGTAAAGCGCAATGACGTAATTACTTCTTAATCACCATTAGCGGAAGCAGTAAAATGGCAGAAATTTCCGGAAATGTTGTTCTTCATACTTTACAGGTCAAGTTCAATAATTTACTGTAAGTAAATAAATAACGGGTAATTTTAATTGGAAAGCAAAAGTATCCTTGCTCGCCTACCGTTAAGTCAGCTATTACTGTCCCGTTATACAACCATCCGTTCCTCGGCTAGCTCGACCAAACCGGAAGGCTTGCGGCGAACGAGATTAAACGTTGTGCGTTTAAAACCAAATTGAGCTTCACTGCTCTTTAATAAAGCGATTTTGAAATATATGTAAGTACTTATTCACGGTACGGTGAGATACCTAGATATATTCATCGTAGGTATTCTGATAAAGAAAAAGAAATATCTACTTTTTTTATACCACTATAATGTGGCAAACAAGCATACGGCCCACCTGATGGTAAGTAGATTGTAACACTTGCGCGTTGCCGATCTTGTAAAACAGGAATAGTTGGGTTGCCAGTATAAGGCCAAAGCAACGCCGGATCTAGAATTTTTTCGAGGCGGGGTTAAAACATAAAAATGCCTCCTCTGCATGCATAGGTTGACCTATGCCTACGCGCCCCGCGAAAAATAATGCATGTGAATAAAGTACTGGACATCTGTCTTAGTGGTAAAAATTGCGTAGATGATGAGTACGTGTATTCGCCTGCCAAGAAGTTCGAATTTGCCGCCCGGGGCATGGATCTCGGCTTGCCCTCCCTAGATCCGGCGCTGATTGTGGTACATCTAACTTTATAATATAATTTTGTTATTTCATTTGATATTCTTTTAAATTTCAATCCGTGATACCCAGCGCCATCTATTAATAAGTAGCAGAAATAAAAGTATTGGTAGGTTAGTACTATTACTCGCTGATAGATGGCGCAGAGAAGTTCTTGAATGTGTGACTAGGTGGCGCTGTTTACATGTTGGAACTATTTAAATTTAAATTGTTTAACATCACGCCTGTATTCTCCGAAAGGTTAGGTAGAGGTGCATCAATGTGCCAGTATGTTTAGGTCTCATATAATAGTGGGCGAGCCTATTGCCATTAACCGGGCACAACTCCGAGTTGCTACTGACAATTTCAAACCCAATAACACAGCTCAACCTGGGAATTGAACCCAAGACAGCAGCGCGTAGCAGTCGCGCTTAGGACCATTAGACTAACGAGGCAGTTATAAATAACATTAATATTTGTTATTATTAATTTTACTATTAATAGTAATTGATTTTTATATTTTTTTGGCTTCATGATTTTCAGTACGAATAGATACTGCACACTTAGACATTGTACACAAAGTAACATAATACGCATAACCTCCTTTCTCCAATACGTCTCGAATCTCTTTAATCCAATACGCATTGACTCAAAAAACATCTTACAGATCAAATCCTTTTGCAACATGTCATACGACGTAATGGTAGCTTATGACAATAATTTAAATAATATTATGTTAACTAGGCTTACGACTTGTGAGGTATTTTAGTGGACTTTATGCAACATTTGCCCGATTTCAACATTTCCTTGTATGAGCTTTGCATGTATGGATTCTACAATATTGTATGTATGAAAAGTAAACTACATTTGCATGAACATACATAGGTGCATGCAGTTATTTGAACACTACTTTATGTTAATGTTACACGGCTCTGAATGCATTAAATAAGTATAATGAATACGAAAATTATAAATAAAAGAAGCAAATTGATTAATATTATTAATAAAAAATCAAAACAGAAGTGTTGTTTAATGTTTTGATATCAGTGTGTGAAACAGAATGGATGTTAGTTTTTTTTCTGATAACGCATTTGTGGCGAAACGATGAAGGCAATGAAAAATCTGAAAAAATCACTGATATAAATTACCTAAATGTCTAGTATAATTATGTAATTTCAAGTTTACGTCATAAAATTAGGAGCAACATGTTACAAGTGAATTTTTTTTGTAAGTTCCCGCGACCCAAGTCTTGTTCTCTATTGCGGGCGTTCTTTTTGAAAAAAATTAATTAACGAAAGCTCTGTAACAATAAAATTTTCAATTAATTAATAATTAAAAATGTTGTTGAGATACAGATTTTTTATCTTTATATATTACTTAGTAGGTACAGTGAAAAGTTACTTAACAAACACATAAGAGCGTAATCGAGAAATTGTTAAGAGAAAGATCGATGCTCTCGATTATGTCAAGTCGGTTTGGAGTTACGCAAACCATAGCAACTACCATCGTGACTGCGCTAGCTCCTCACTCCAATTTTATTGCATTAGCCATAGCACACGATACTTTTAGCATCGACAATCGCAAATTTTGCGATTGAATCGATGCTGTATCGCGTTTTGGTGACTTGCATCGATCGCGGTACCGAAATCGTGCATTTTAGCGATTGCATCGATGCTGCATCACGTTTCATTTGATGACTGGCATTCGATTAGTCGTGTTCCTTCGCTGCATCGAACGTCCAAAAAGCGACAGGCCTCCTTTGTTCCTGCCACCTTTTCCTTTCCACGTTTTCATAATGCGTTTAGTTATTATTAGTAGTGTGACGTCTTTATCGGCGTAGTAGTCGAGCTATCGGCTGCTGCGCTAATGGTCACGGATGCGGTCGCTGTATGGAATAATTTAAAGTACAGTCTACAGAATACAGATTTTTGTTACGGGTCTGGATGTTAGTGCATAAGAGATTTTTGTCTGTAACCGCATCCACATACATGTTATAATCCTAGGTAACGTTTTAATAAAAAATAAGTAATGTGCAGTCTACAAGTGCTCGCATCAATTATTTTTGTACGTAACAAAGAAATTAGCAGCGAAGGTACGAGCTCAGCGCAGCCCAGAGAGCGTGTTATCCAATAACATAATCTTTGGCCTCTTTAATTAATGACTCAACACTTTCATACATTCATATTTATTTTATTTTCCGCATTTTATTGTATTTTTCTTACTCGGTATAAGCCATATTTTTATGTTATTATACTTCTGCGAGCCGCAGGGATAAAGGTAGTTATGTTCTCTTCCGAGATATATAGACGCCCTGGTAGAGTTGGTCATTGGACCTCGTGAAAGTCTATGAATAGGCTTTTATTCTGCAGTAGACATCTTGTCGCTGAGATAATGATGATGGCCTTCTCCAAGGTCAGGTTCAGCGGTTTAGAATTGAAAACGTAACAAACGCGATTGTGACTCCTCTGGTGTTGCGGGTGTCCATGGGCGGTTGAAAACGCTTACCATCAGGCGATCCGTCTGCTCGTTTGCCCCCTGTCCCATAAAAAAACGAGTTAGCTTTACTATTCTTATTAAAGAATAGTAATAGGATGTTATCTTGTATCGTGGATGCTTTTGCCATGCCATGCCATTTACCAGCATAAATTGTCATATACACAAACACCCAGACTTGGAACATGTACTGTAGTATCCTGTTTATTGTGCACGACTGTGATCTCTAGTCGATCGATATCTGTGATCTCTAGTCGATTGATATCAGAGTCAGTGTCGGAAATCAACCTATTCTATTCACCTAGTCCTAGGTTTCTCTCGGCATCTTCATTGTATCATTCTAGGATGTTTATTGTGTAGAGGCCAAGCACATCAAGCTACCATACTTAATCTATCAAATTTCTTTGATTGATTTTCAACTTTAAAACAAAATAATAAGGTGCATGTTTAATTGGGAAAATTTGACAGTTTTGGATAGTTTGACCTGTTGGCGTTATCTATAGCAAATTAAAAGAACACTAATATAATTCCTGCTACTATTTCACAAGGTTGTCGCTTACAGTATGATTTACAACCAAAATATTCTGCCAATTAACATATTAAATGTGCAATATAACCCGATACACATATATCGTCTCTGATATATAACGGAAGTGAGCTTAATACATATTTTTAATTATAATTTTCTATATCTAGTCTCACCGCCGCCGCCCGCGCCGCGCATTACTCATAGATCCGCGTATCTCTACTACGCACAGAGTATACCTATTCAAGAAAATTTTAATTACCAACTCGTAATTTAAATTAAAAAATATGTAAAATTTTGACTTGCAAAAGTGTCTTTAAAAGATCTATTTACAGAATTAAATATCATTTACTATAAAATATTTGTGACTGTGAGTAATGTGATTGCTAGTTAATCAATCAATCAATCCTCAACCCATATACTGCGCCATTGCTAGGCACGGGTCTCCTCTCAAACAATGAGTGGGATTAGGCTATTAGTCCGCCACGCGGGCGTAGTGCGGGTTGGCAGACATCACACGCCGTCTAGAAAATCTCTATGGCTTCCTCACGAAGTTTTCCTTCACCGTGTAAGCGAGTGGTAATAATTAATTAAATTACGCACAGGATTTCGAAAGTCAGAGGCAGTCCAATGGTCATACCATTAGGCTATCACTGTTTATATAAAACACAAATAACAATAATTGGATAGAGATTTGATGTTACTCCTGTAAGAAGAGAGGTAGGGCATCGTGGAAGTAATTCCACTCAAATTGGAGCTGGCCGACTAGGGAAGTATCTCCGCCTTGCAGAAAATCTAAGTGAAATAACACTGCTCTGTGCTGTGTTCTATTCCTTACGGTGAGTAAGGTTGCCAGTGCTCCGCGAGGAAATGTAGACGTTGGGGGGACTTTGACCCTTATACTGCCAACCCAACCTCTTTCGTTTTATAGGGTCGGCAACGCACAAGTGATACGGTACGGTATACTTAGGCTACGGTAACCGCTTTCCATTAGCTGGGCCGTATGCTTGTTTGCCAGCTTAGTGGTATTAAAAAAAGTCTTGAATAATGCATCAATCTTTAAACAATAATAATATGAGAGGTATACACTGCAGACACTCATATTATTATTATATATTGGCACAATGAAAAAATGGCAATGACATTTAAAAAGATCATCCTTTCGCTGCCAGTCAAGAACAAGATAAATAATATCAGACGACTAATAAGAGCGGTTTCGCACTACGTCTTATCCGAATCCGATCCGAATCTGTGAAAATACAGATTTACAGATGACGTGTAAACTACCATACAAATAGTTCTACGACTACTCCGGACCGTATTTTCACGGATTTGGATCGGACGTAGTGTAACGATTCATGAGTGTTCTTGGATATCTTTGTCTGTGGTGATAACTGCTTAGATATTCTTTAACACTAATAAAATCTCACAACATAATATAACAACTTAAGATACTGGCAGAGTAGGCAATAATGACACAATTGCCAACAAAGAAGAAAAACAATTTCAACAGAAGGATAGCCTCTTCAAAAACCCTAACAGCCACTTATACACACAACACACAAAATATTTTTTGTTTAAGTAGGTATAGAAATGTTGTTATTTTTTTTGTTTTCTAGATGAGTTTTAGCACAATTCTGCCTAAAAGATGCTATAATCTCTTAAAGCACCGATGCATATTAAACTTCGTAGATATTATTATTCTTCCTGCGAGCCTTTTCCCAACTATGTTGTGGTCTTCAAGAGGTCGCTTCCAGTTTAATCAGATGCGGCTGAACGTCAGTATTTTACACGAAGCGACTGCCAACCGATCTCTGCAACCCAATTTCTGGGTGCCTACCGATATCCTGAGGATAGACTGGTTGTCAGGCTTTTTGGGCTTCTGACTACTATTAACGATTGTGACAACCGGGACCGACGGCTTTAGGTACGTGCTCCCCGAGGCAAGGAGGGGTCTCGATCTATTAAAAATGGTCACCCATCTACAGACCGGTCGCGGCTAGCGCAGCTTAACCTTGCAGATCGGTTGATCAGCTTAGTTATTACTTAGCCACGAGCCCGTAGTTAATATTATATTATAAGCCTTTGATCAATATTTTATAATAAAAAAAACAAGTAGACATAAAAAAAACACAAATTTGATTTTTCAATTTGTATGGAAATGACTTACTTAATTCTGTCATGGTACGGCACGCGCCACGTACACGTAAGTGTATGGTTTTTATGGCATCTCATCAAAGTCACTAGAACATGGTGAACCCACTTTCACATGATGTATATTATGTTTAATTAGAAACCTTTACCTACCTACATAATTAGTTTGAAAAATGATTTTGTGTACAAATGAGAAAATATAATATGAGTTTATTAAATTTATACGTATAAATAATAATTATGTCACTTTATAAATATCGTTAGTTTCGATTATAATATCGTTAGTCTTGACAAGAGAGGTAGGGCATAGTGGAAGTAATTCCACTAAAATTGGACCTGCCCGACTGAGGAAATACCTCCGCCTTGCAGAAAATCTAAGTGAAATAACACTGCTTTGAGCTGTGTTGTGTTCCTTACGGTGAGCAAGGCCAGTGCTCCGAAACGTGTTGGCAGTGGGGCAACTTTGACCCTTAAACTGCCAACCCAACTATTCCTCTTTCGTTTTAAGGGTCTGCAACGCGCAAGACAAGTGATACCCCTGGATTTATTTATTGATTATTACAAGAGTGTATAGGCTACGGTAACCGCTTACCATCAGGTGGGCCGTATGGTTGTTTGCCACCTTAGAGGTAAAAATACACTAAAGTTAAAATATTCAGCACTTAGGTTTAATCTTCTTAGGCAAGAGTGTATATAGGCTTATGAAATCATATATTGTATATAGGTTTTTGCTGATTAAAATCAGCAAAAACCTAGAATTTTGCGAAATAAGCGATCTGTTTGTTTAGAATGAGAACCTAGAATAACTATACCGAGTGATAACCAACCATTAAAAAGTCGGTCGTATGTAATTCGTATGTACTTACCTAATTTTTATTTTCTCGGTTGTTTACTTTGACTAAAAAGGTTTCTTTTATCCAAACGACCATTAAATTTCGATGCGTTTGATGGTAGGCAGTTTTAGGTCTAAGTGAAGATCCCTATTGCGCACGTACCAAGGGGCGCCCGTGGCTTTGCGCATGAATCGGTTTTGCAGGGTCTGCATCCTATGGATAGCGGTACTTTCTATGTGAGCGAATACGACACTCGCATAGGTCATGATGGGGAAACATACTCTTGACAAGGCCCAGCATTATATCAGATTAGATAACAAATCCTTGTGAAGGAAAGTCGATACCTACCCAGGATGATTCGTGAGGCTATTGAAATTAAAAAACATCCAAATTTCAATAGAGAAGATGACTGGGTCTTACCACCTGCTTGGAATCCTGTTATAGATTCTATTAAACCAAAATCCAGGCCTACAACTGCAAGACCAAAGGATACTGTGAGCTCGTTCGGCGAGAATCGGATTGCCAATAATTAACAACTAAAACATGATCATTGAATATTGTTACTTTAAAAGAGACCATGATTCTCTGAGTTTGTTTCGGCGTTTCTTCTCAGAGGTCGTCAGCTAGGAAATGCCGGCTCCATCTAGTTTTAATTAATAATTAGTCATAAATGTCATTGATCATGTAACAATAAAAAATTTAGGGTAGCTGTCAGTAATTATATCATCAAGACGCCCACCACCTCAGTCTACCCGTGACCATGGACGCTGTAAAGGGTCCGAAACGTCGGGATTAATAATAACAATCAATATACGCGGCGATAAAATCCGTAAAAAAAGTTGTTTTATTTCATATTCGCGTAAATGTCACAAATCAATATTTTTCTTTGTATTAGCATTTTTAATTTTTATCGTAAAAAAGTCATAATGCTGCTGTATTCTATCCTAAATCTACAGACTGAGAGAGATGAATCTAACTTGGTTTTGCCCAACTCTTTCAAAGTATCGCATAAACTTTGCTTCTGATATTATATATTATGATAGTGACACTGTTATGACTCAATCATATGCATAGAAATGATTTTATTTTAACCTGAAATGGCTACTAACATATCTATTTGATCCATTATGCATATTTAATATTTCGCAATAGAATACATAACACTTAGAGCATTAGTACTATTTATGGGAAACTTGGTATTTTTAAATGGTTTGTAGGATCCTGTATGGTATGAGGGTTTTCTGAGTTTTGCTGGGCTGGTTAGATGATCCATCTTTGGTGGATCGACCTTGGAGAAGTGGGCTACTTAAACTACGACGACACGTTTGGCATAGCGGCTGAGCGATCGGCTTCTGCGCCACGGGTTGTGGGTTCGATCCCCACACGGAACGACTATGTGTATGACCTACATGTAGTTGTTCCGGGTCTGGGTGTTTGTGCATGCGAAAGTTTCTGTTTGTGAACGATACAGGCGAAAATCCTGGAGTGGGGAAAATTCTTATTAAAAAAAAAACTATCTATCAGGTACTTACACTCGCGCCTTTTTCCCATAGGGGTAGGCAGAAACTAAAGAACGCCACTTGCTACAATTCTTGCATAAGTACTTCTTTCATCTATTACTTATTCTTTGTTATCAACAAAAGTATAGAAAAATATCAGAAAATCTTCCTTGTTTTTTTTTCTGTAGTGCATTATGCACGAAATACACGGAAAAACTACAAATTCCTGCATAATTATAAGTATAATACAAGAAATGTCTGTGAATTCAAATAGTCAACTGAATGATTAATGAGCCGGTCGGCGCCATTCTAGTTGCGCACGCGACATCGGATTCGATTAATTCGGGCGTGTCATGGCATGTCATCACACTTTCTTTGTACATAAATTAAATTATAATTGTATTTTATATTATTTTCAGTTATTTTTTATACTACTAAGGTGGCAAACAAGCATACGGCTCACCTGATGGCTTACCAAGCCAGGGGTTGGGACACCAGGGGTGCCACTTGCGCGTTGCCGACCCTGTAAAACGAAAGTTGGGTTGGCAGTATAAGGGTCAAAGTCCCACTGCCATCACGTTTCCTCGTGGAGCACTGGCAACCTTGCTTCCCGTAAGAAACACAACACGGCTCAAAGCAGTGTTATTTCACTTCGATTTTCTGCAAGGCGGAGGTACTTCCCCAGTCGGGCAGCTCCAATTTGAGTGGAATTACTCCCACTATACTACTTCTCTTAAAAGTTAAGTTAATACTTTAATATTTATTATTATTAGCGACGACACGTTTGGCGCAGCGGCTGAGCAATCGGCTTCTGCGCCACGGGTTGTGGGTTCGATCCCCGCACGGAACAAATATTTGTATGACCTACAGGTCAACTACCTGTAGGTTCCGGGTCTGGGTGTTTGTGTATGTGATCATTTGTGTTTGTAAACGCCCCCACGATACAGGAGAAAAAACTTGTGAGTAGGTATTGCATGGGGACAAATTATTAGCTACGAAGTCCATAGCTGGATGTTGAAAGATCAGATGTAACACCTCGAAGTAAAGTTATTGACATGACGATGTTCGATGGAAAGTGAAATTCAGTTTAAACTGACTTTAGCATTTATAAACAAGATACTTACATTATGTAAGTTGCGTAATATGTTTACTTTATGTAAGTAATAATATCCAATTGGACTAAATCATGGTGCCCAGCATTAGGACGTTAAAAAAAAATGAAAAATAAAATATTTTTTTTAACCTTTTTAATTTAAGTAAGTTATCACTTTTGGTTACTTCGTCAGGTATTTCATAATAAAGTTTTGCCCCTTCATATAATATATTCTTCTTCCCATAATCAGTTCTAGGCTTTGTTACTTCTAGTTTTTTCCTTCTCCTTGCGTTGTATGTAATAAGTTTTTTTTTTAAAGTTTAATTGCGAATGTGTTCTTTGTGTTATAATTTTATGTATCAATAGTCCTGTTTTGAGTAGGTATGTCTAATTGTTTAATTGTTAGGATTTTGGTATCATTGTAAATTGTAAGGGTTGGTGTTAGGTAGTCGTAGTTATAAAGTGTTTTTATAGCTTTATTTTGTAGGACTTGTATTTCTTGGATATTTGATTTCGAGGCAGTTCCCCATATCTCAATCAAATATTCTATATGCGGCCTAACAAGAGCGTTATAAATAATTATTTGGACTTTGTTAGGGATGCAAGCAGACATTCGACGTAATGCGCCTACAAGAGGAGATATTTTTGATTTAATATTGTTGATATGGTGTTTCCATGTTAATTTTGAGTCAAGAATAAGGCCTAAATTTTACAAATCAATATCAATGTTTTTCAATACTTACCAGGATGTTTTTTGTATCGTAAACTAGGAATGTTTACAAACACAATAAAATGTTAATGTAAAAAATCCCCAAACCTGGAACAGGGATCCCGTGGCGTGGAATGTGGAAGCCAATAGATCAGTCATTGCGCACGGGTCTCGAACAAATTTCGCTCACTACCGTACAGAGATAGATTAGACCTAGACGAAGGACGTAGGTTACCTTTTATCTCAAAAAGCCCTTTGGGATGCAAGTGAAACCGCGGGAGAAACCGCAACAGCTAGTTACAAATATGGGATAGATATTGCCCTCCAGAGAGCCAGCGTTCACAAGAGTGCGTTTTCTTCCCCTACATAGAGAGCTGAACTAGGGCATGATTAACTTTTTGACCGCCACGTCAATAACGAAAATCCGTGTTCTCTACGCCAAGCGAAAAATTCTAGTAAGTATCTAATAATAGATAAAAAAAACAACAAATTTTATATAGGTATTTATTTTGAACTAAAAAAAAATGGTATTTTTGACGTGCCATGCCGTCGTCGTTGGTTTTTAATTGACGTCTATACACGACCGTGGCAGTCAAAAGGTTAATAACTTATTATGAAAATAATACGGCCATATTTTTTATTGTTTTAGGATGACAAACAATCATAAGGCCGTCTGATGGTAAGCGGCAGTCGAAGCTTAAAGTATCAATATCATATCACTACTCACTAGTGCGATGTCATCTTGAGACTTCAGTTGTAGTAATGTCCATCATCATCATCAACCCATATACTGTCCCACTGCTGGGCACGGATCTCCTCTTAGATTGAGAGGGTTTAGGCTAATAATCCACCACGCTGACCAAGTGCGGGTCAGCAGACTTAACACACCTTCGAGGCAAATCTCTAAGGCATGCAGGTTTCCTCACGAGGCTTTCCTTCACCGTTAAGTTAAGCGAGTGATCGAAAAGTCAGAGGTGCTTGCCAGGGATTCGAATTCAAAGTTGACTTGGTAGTCCAATGGTCATATTACTAGGCTATCATATCTGCTTTGTAATGTAATGTTCATAATGCCTAGTAATTTCACTGACTACATGGCCCTGCAAACTGGAACAGTACATTATTACTTTGCCGGCATTAGTGCTTATTAGGCAATACGGTGGTACCACACCTCAGACGAACTCAAAAGCATGAACAAAGCAAAGCATGCCACCTAAAATAAAATTAATAAATACTTTGTGTTGTAAGCAAAGCATTCAGTAGGTTAATGATTTTAAAATTAAAGTTATCGATCTATTTTATTTTTATCTACTAAGGTGGCGAACAAGCATACGGCCCACCTAATAGTAAGCGGTTACCGTAGCCTATAGACGTTTGCAACACCAGGAGTATCATTTGCGCGTTGCCGACCCTGTAAAACGAATGAGGAATAGTTGGATTGGCAGTGTAAGGGTCAAAGTTCTCTCACTGCCAACACAACGTTTCCTCGTGGGGTACTGGCAACCTTGCTCACCGTAAGAAACACAACACAACAATTTACCGACAAGATGTTAATTACATATATTTATGTTTTTATATATAAGTATTTATTAGTATATTTTCTGAATTCCAACAGTAATAAAACAAATTAAAATTTATTTCTAGATCGTAATCTAGAAGTTAAATTGACTAATTAATAGTGTATTATTTATTTTATTATGATTTAATTAGTGTAACCGGTTATTTAATACCACGTGCTAGAACTGTCTAATTAGTCTAGTGGTTCTAAGCACGACTGCTACGCTAGAGGTCCTGGGTTCGATTCCTAGGTGGAGCAAAATGTTATTGGCTTTTTTTATGAAATCTCAGTAGCAGCTTGGAGTTTGGATTTGTGTCACATGTCATGGCAATAGACTCGCTGCCTATTACATGGGACTTAAACGTATCGGTGAACGTTCTATTGGTACACCTCTGCCTCTGCCTAACCCTTCGGGGAGTACTACAGGCGTGATGGTGTGTGATAGAGGTATTTAAAAAAATATGTATTAGATACGAATTAAAACCTGTTCCAAGTTCCAAAGTTCTAACCCTGATCCAAGCAGACCTATGCGGAATGCCAATATTTTTACTCTAGGCCCGACTAAGTAGGTATAATTGCCGGGCAGTATCGTAAAAATATTAGAATTACTCAAAACTATGCGTAAGTAATTAACTAATTATTGTGTTGTACTTTTCATATTTTGATATTTTTAGGTATAAGATGGCAAACAAGCGTAAAGGCTGCCTGAAGCTATGCAGCAACCGCAGCTTATAGATGCCAGCATTTTTCTAGTGGTATCTCTCCCGCGTCTTCATCATGACAGCTAGTTGTTAAGTCTCATTTCTTTAGTATTTTCACTAACTACATTACCAATCATATCGGAAAACAAAAATATTAATGCATTTTGAAATATAACTACTTTTTACGGATTTTATCGCGTATATTGATATTATTAATCCCGACGTTTCGGACCCTTTACAGCGTGGTCACGGGTAGATTAAAATCCGTAAAAAGTAGTTTTATTTCAATATAATATTTTATTCGCGTAAATTTATGTCAGAAATCAATATATTAATGCATTAGGTATTGCTTTGCGGAAGAATATTTAGTTGGGAGGAATCAACCCAGACGAACAGCACCACACGTCCAACACCTTAAAATCACCTATCTATCAATCTACTCAAGATTGTCATTCGACGGTACATATATGAGGAGCCTAGCGTTTATTTGCTTTATTTTAGAGGCAAACTCAGTCGTCTGATCCAATTTAATTTCATAACACTAGTCATCAAGCTATAGAAAGCGAGCCTCAGCTTATCTTTGAGTATGACGTCAGAAATTGAGATTCTCGTACTATAAAAAATATTTAGTAAGAGCAATTCTAAAATTAGTTTCGGCGTGAATCACAATATATAACAGCACGCCAATTAGCGGTGTCAAAATGGTAGAAATATCGTCTAACCGTGCGATGACGTAGCTGCTTTCCTTTTGTACGCGATCTTAGATGTTGTTAGAATAATCTCGGCGCGTCTGTAAATTAATATTGTGTAGAATATTTTAACGCTTGCTACATCATATCGGATCGTTAACATTCCCTTCTGGCAATGATCTTTATAGATTCCATCAGAGCAGCGAATAATGCAGAAGATTCATATGATGGTCATATATGCAATGATTTCGCACAGCCTTCACAGGTCAGTAACATCATATTAAAAAACGTACTTATTGTAGATTGCAAAATGTTCAGCGACTTTCGTTGCTGACTGTACACCCACAGTCCGTGGTTTTAGTTGTTAGAATCTGTTATATATATACAACTGTTATTATTACATCTGATTGGCCACAAGTTGACTTCTAAGTTGCTCAAGCTATCACTTCATGGCTAATTGTTTTTTTTTTATTCACGATGGGCCTACGCTTGACCACCTAGTTCGCCTGATGTTAAGCGACACTGCGATCTACGGTGGAGCGCGCTTGCCTAGATGAAACCGATTCACTCGAGATTTAAAGACACATATATGTATTTATAGTTATTGGGGAAGACCCACTCAAAAAGCTCATTCCACATTTCAGCGATTGTCTATTGTAAGTTAACATTTGTTTTGACGACTGTCTCAAAACTCGCCTCGAACATCCAAAAAACATTTATTTTTGAATACGAATACATTTTCCTTCTTTGCCGAATTTCCACAAGACACAAATATTTATGTGATGAACATAAGTGTTTGTGTTTCGGTTCAAGTTCTGCTTAGTTTGGGACTAGATGACGTTGTGTTTAGACGTCCAAAAAAAAAAAATATCTTTAAAAAAACAGTATTTATATTGACTGAAAGGTATAGCTCCTCGTGTCCATTCTAATCGAGAGGTGTTCAACGCTACGTTTAGAAACATTTGGCTAAGTTCATAACTGCAGTAATATCGACTCCAATACTTTCATTTCGAGGTTATTGAAGCTCAGTGCCTTGAGATACCTTAATAGTGTAAACGATCTGAATGTTAATAATTGTTTTTTTTTATACCACTAAGATGGCAAACAAGCATACGGCCCACCTGATGGTAAGCGGTTACCGTTGCCTATAGACGCTTGTAACACCAGGGGTATCACTTGCGATTGCCGATCCTGTAAAACGAAAGAGGAATAGTTCGGTTGGCAGTATAAGGATGAAAGTCCCCCCCACTGCCAACACAACGTTTCCTCTGGCAACCTTGCTCACCGTAAGGAACATAACACAGCTCAAAACAGTGTTATTTCACTTTGATTTTATGTAAGGCCGAGGTACTTACCGAGTCGGGCAGCTCCAATTTGAGAGGTATTACTCCCACTTTGCCCTACCTCTCTTACAAATGTAATGTAATGTTCTCTTAATGTCTTACAATTGTAAAATTGTAATGTTTACTTAATTACAAGTAGTGAACGTCTCATATATCAGTCATTTTCATCATTAGTAATGAGTAACAAGCATACAGCTATAATTAAAGCTGTCACTTGCTGTTGTAAAATGAGCCTATAATTCTTATGAATTATAGGCTCATTTTACAACAGCAAGTGATACACCGTAATGATATGATATTATTATCATATCATTACGGTTGTATTCCTCGTTAAATCAGAAGTGTACGAACGTCAACTGATCAAGCTACCCAAAACTGTCAAATTTTCCCAATTGAAAATGAACCATATAATTCTGTTTTAAAGTTGAAAATCTATCAAAGCAATTTTACAGATTGGGGTAGTTTGATGTGCTGGCCTCTGTACATAGAGGGGGCGCCGGGCGCCTAATTCTATTAAGCGGGCACAAATCAAAATTGCGAGATGCTACTGAGAATTTACTTGAAAAACCTCATAATAATTTTACTGGACACGGGTATCGATCCCAGGATTTCACACTCAGTAGTAGCGCTTGCAAGCAGTCGAGAGTAAGTCAGAATAAGTCAGACTTGTGGAAAAATGTGAAATAAAGTTTATTATGAACTGAACTGTGAATGTATTTACACCTCTGCTAACCTTTCCGGGATACAGGCTTGATGGATAGGTTTAATGAAACTAAAATGTAAGTTTTATATTATTATTGTTACAGAATGTTAGTTTCATATTAAACAATCTCAATACTTACCTTTTCTATTACCACATTCTTAATTTTACGCGAGCATTTTCATTTAATAATTAATATTCTTCTGTAGAAAGAATACTTGCTTAAAAAACTGAAGTTGAAGGGTTTACTTAAAAAACTGCCTCATAGCATAGGCTAGTAGTCCTAAGCGCGACTACTACGCCAGAGGTTTTGGGTTGTATTCCCAGGACGACTGTCATGGTCGTGGCGAATTACAAGGATCCCATGGCCATGACTATAGAGCAAGTGAAGGCAAAGTACCGTTTGTTCCCGTTGAGTTACACCATTTTGTGTCATACTGTTACCCATTGGGAAAAAGAAAGAGAAAGAAAGAAAGAAACATATTTATTTCATCCTCACAACAATAATAAAACAAAGATAAAATAAGTACAAAATAAAAAAAAATAAACTAAATAAAAAATATATATATATCTAAAACTAACTTCGTGAGGACAAAAAAGGACCCTAACTCAGCATTTGCCACTTCATCTAAATAAATGAAGCGGCGCTGGTATTCTGCTAGGGCCTCGAGTGACTTCACAGACATCGGCTGCAAAAAGCTGCAGGCCGAGACTTGATTTGCTTAGTGTATTTATATTTATTTATAACACTATCATTGCACTATCATTGAATCATAAAAAATAAAAAATAAACTAAAACTATCTACTGCAAACAAGATTTGACACATGAAATTTTTCCGATTAATAACACTGTAACTCAAAGCCACATTTTTCTTTCCCTTTGAGTGACAATGTAACTCAACAGAACGCTGTGCTCCCATTAAGTAACACCTTTTTGGGTAATATCGTTGTTGAAATACATCTTGATTGAATACTGCTACCCTACATTTTTATTGTGACATGATTAGGATGTTTTAAGGAATATAATAAACCGCGCATCAAAAATACTGATTGAGCGACAAAATTGCTGATTGAGCAGCAAAATACAGATATCGGTTAGGTTAGGTTAGAATTTTTTTCCCAATGGGTAACAGTATGACACAAAATGGTGTAACTCAACGGGAACATAGTCAAAGTACGGTTTTTAGTCGGTACGAGTCCGACATACCCGGCCACCTCCCCAGGTGGCGGAGGATCCATGAGGACTTTCCATAATATAAAAAAAGAAGCGAGCAAATTGTTATTGGGTTTTCTATGAAATTATTAGTAGGTAGCAACTCGGAGTTTTGATTTGTGCCCGGTTAGTGGCATAACACACCGGCGAACTGTGGGTGTACAATTGATACGCCACTGCCTGTGAGTACAGGCGATTGGATATTGTGAAAAAAAATGAATACTTTCTAGCACATGAGGTATCCCTTTTTCGCATATCGAGTATTTATTCAGACCTTATTGGTGAAGTTCTTCAAAAAGGTCAGGTATGTAACACTCGCAACCGGCACGTGTATGATAAGATGTATAAATGTGGTCGAAGCAAGAATCTTAGCAAGTTGCGTTGTTTAGTTTCTGTCTATCCCTATGGTAAAAAGGCGTGCCTATGTATATGAGAATATAGAATAGTTTGTTTACTTACTAATAATAGTAACGGTTTTATCTTTTCTTTCGCAGAAACGCTGCTGTTTTTATACACAAAAATAAACTTCTCTTATTACTTAATGGTATAGAAATGGTAATTTAAGGTCTGCTACGGTCATGTAGGTTAATACTCTAGTATTAACCTACATGACCGTAAGGTTAAGTTGCAAATAGCACACATTCAGACTTTTCTACCGCCATGACAACACATTTATCGAAACCCTGTTGTAACAAAATATATGATCAAAAAATGAATGATCTATTTACGTAGATCTATACAAAATACATCACCCTCGTTTTATAAAAAGTTTAAATTACACTTTTATGTCAATGGTGTATTTTTATAAAAGATGCCCGAATTTCCTTTAAGTGCCTTCTATAAATTTAAAATGCGTAACAATGAAAACTTACAGATGTTATTATGTATTCTGTAATACAAAATTTCAGTCTCACTTATATTTTTCCTTGTTTCTTGTCTCTCTACTTTCGATTTTATATATTGCAAATACAAATCATGTATTATTATTACATTCATGTTAAGTAGTAAAGTCGTTGTTTTTGTATTGTAATATGCATTTGTCTACATAAACAGGCGTCAAGCTTTAATTACGAAGATATAACTTTTCAAATAACTTGCTCTGTGTATCATTTAAATAATCTTAGTTTTGAGTTTCCGGTGATTGCTGGTTGTAATTTCACAAAACTGTATCATTAATTCATTTCAGCATACTCACTATGACTCACAGTTTGACTAAAGTTTAATTTCTACTCACATTTTAAAATTAGTAAATGCTATTTAAGTATATTTATTTACTCACCTTTCTCGGTTCGGCAGAAACTCTTCGGTCAGTACAAATCCTTGGTTAAGATTGAACACACACGTGTATAGTTTTCACCGCTAGAGATCGAGAGTGTCGCGAGTGCGGACGGCGCGCGCGCTTCATCGCCAATGCGCGCGCGCACTACGCTCACCCGAACAGTCTCCTACTCCCGTACCTAACCCCGTAGCACATCGGATTGACTACTTCGTTATATTATGGTGATGTTTCCTGATCTTGTGACAATATCTTCGAACTGCCTACATCGTTCCGGGTAACGTGTTTCAATGAATCTGACTGCCTGTGCAAATGATTGACATTTGCTGTCAAAAGTTCTGACTTCGAAAGTTAAAAACCGGGTGGAAAATTCTGCTAGAAATTAAAAATATTCAAAAAATGGTTCCAATTTACAACGCTATGACTTAAGTCAGCGTATGTTTTCGTTATCGATATACTTATTGATTACTTTTGAGTGTAATTTGGGTCATGTTATGGTAACTGGACGACATTAGCATTTATGCATGTTGAGCGGATGATGTTCTGACTTGTAGCATTAATAATAATCAAGTAGCTTATTTAATTAGCACGTAATCCGTCAATAATATAATTAATGATAGAAACTCGTTAACAGTGTGATTTATTTTAAATCCCCTTAATTATCACGTCAATTTTATATAAGACCTTAAGTAGCTTAACACTTTAAATGTAGAATGTTCTACCTACTCCCTTGAATATGATGAATTGAATGTAGCAAATGAATGAAGAGTATGATAATTGATGATTAGGATTTAAACCTAACAGAGGTCTCTGGCAAAGTATAATTATTTGTCAAAAATAGTTGAGCGAGTATGGTTTTTGGATTAAACTTTACACAAGTTTTTTTTTCATTATCTTATGTGATATATTTTCTAAAGAATTATTTATTACGTGTCTGATTACGATTTAATAAAAAACTAAATATGACACAACATTTACTAAACAAAATACAAGCGATATTATTAACATTTTAACAACAAGAGATTATAAGTTGCGAAACTCTTGAATATGTATGATTACAATTACAATTAATTGTAATCATGTTAGATAAGAGGTGCGTCGTTAAATAATTAAATTGCTCAACAAAATGTTAGGCGTTCAATTAGACACTAAACTAATTAGCTTTGATTATATACTTGTCTAGATGGAGCAATGCAAACAAACGACACGCGAAAACTGGGGCCAAATTGCGTGATATGTGTGAGTACCGCTTGTGTACTTATTGTAGTCAAACTGTCAAGGTGTGCGTGTTTAGGGATGCCTGCTCCAAATTATTAACTTACCTTTTCTCCATTATTTAATGGGATGACAGTTAAACGAAATAGGCTGAATAAAGTAATTATTTTGTAGATTAGTGTTTTATTTATTTTAATAAAAACAAAAAATACAATGAAAAAATATATACAGCAATTTATAGATCAAAATTCATCTCTTTGTATTTGTTTTCGAAATAGTTTTTTTTTTATATTTCATTTCGTGTCCGCTGTATAATGTCTCTCCAGTCTTAAGAAATCTGAAACCCAAAATATTAGAAAGAACTAACAAAAATACTATTTAGTGAATGACTTCATTTATTTTGTGAAGGCATTCACTTCACATTTCATTTTTTTATTATTTACTGATCAAATAAATTATGTAAGTATAATAATGGTAATTTTATTATTTTATAATAAAATTTTCTCCTGATCGAAAGATGATGACTGATATTTGCATTTTATCTCCCATAGTTTCGCCAAATCTCCCTTGTAATAAATTGACAACACCGGCTAATCTGTCGAACCTACAAATTAACGAATTGAAAAATCATGTTTTCATAAAATAATAGAGGTTAAATAACAAAACTTACCGATGTAATGTGATCTTAGTGTAATAATACGGTTTTCCCACATAATTGCGACACAATTTGACAGCACATACCGACATAATTAATTATTTTTCGAGAACTCCACACCCTGAAGTGATCCAAATGACACTGACGTAAGTGAGAAGAGAGTCTACCAATTTTAGTAGACTTTATTTGGGCCGTTCTGTACGTGTCAATGTGGCATCTAGACAAGTATATAATCAAAGCTAATTAGGTACCAAGTGAATCTAGACAAGCCGTAAACTCAATAAAAATTAAATTCTAAATACAATTAAACCTAACAAGGATCAATAACCATGCTTTCTATTGTAGAACAACAATTGATTCTCTGGAATTGACCCTCTGGAGGGTCACGGTTTCTTTAAAAAAATCCCATAGAAAAACGAAAATTTCTATTATCGGGCAATATAAAACCATAATAAAACCACAGCCTATAAAATAATTTGCTATTATGTTATTTATAGGCTGTAATAATAGGATATTAATAAATTATTGTATAGGAATTATAAAAAAAATCTGTCAATTTACATATTAATTGTATTGATGACTGAATTTTTTTTATGAATAGTAAATTGTTTTATCGTTTCAGTAACGCTTTTTTCGGACTGCCGAAGTGTAATGTTTTTCGAACTCTACATAATACTGATGGCAAACTTGTTCGATTAATATTTTTACCCGAAACCGGTAGGGTAGTGTTTTACTACCTTAAATTTAAAAAAAATCCACTTAAAATTACCCTATTGCCAAGATTTTTCCAAAGCTATCTAACTAACAATTTTGCTAAACCTACTAATTTTTATTGTTGACAATTCGTATTTTGCATAGTGATAATAAAAAACGTATCTTAAAAAATATTTAACGGTTACTTCATCATCAAAATATATATTTTTAATTGATAATTAACACTGGCAGAAAAGTTGCCATCGAATTAATTGCTACAAGGGAAAGAGAAAATATTCAACATTTATTAGTGAGGCAAGTCATTACGTGGACGCCATGAATACTACATTGTTAGCACTAACTATCTACACCAAGCGTGTAATGGCGTTTATCGTTATATTTCCTGTAATATACAGGAGGCAAATAGAAAGTGCAATATATAATTTGCTCGCAATTGATCTTGATGTGCGTACGGGTATATACAACAGATGTGTATCGCCTATGTAATGCGTTGCGTGAGAATGACTGTAATTGTAATGTGTCATGTTACACTCTTTATTGATAATTGGTCGTCTGGGTGACTAATACTCATCAACGACTCATCGTCGTCCTCTTAGTCTTTTCCCAACAATATTGACTGGCTTCCAGTCTAGTCTAATAACAGAAGCGCCTGCCAAGTGCCATCAAATATGGCACTACTGATATGCTGAGGATAAACAGCTGGTGATCTTGCTTTTGGGCTCCTAACAATTGTCATATATGTACTAGTATAACTATTTTTTTATAGGTGTTCGTAAGACAACCTGGAACGACGACTTTACGTTGTCTAATATATTATTATGTATCTACTCGTAAATAGGGATGTGCACCAACCCCCATTTTTAAGTTCAGTTATGTCCATCCTAAGATTACTTGAAATTGCAGTAAGCGATAAGGCCACCCATTGTGTATTTTTATTACATTATAAGTATCATTTCTGCATGTAATGCAAATGCAATATATTATTATTGTGTATAATAAATTAGGTATTTATTATAATAAATAAATAAATATCGTATTTGCTAAAGCATCTTTCGTTACCCAGAGGTTTTGTTTTACGGCACGTTTTAGAGAATCGACCTAAGAGTCGCACGGAGATATAACGGTGCCCGAAACTTTGAGAGCATCACCCAAATGCAATTCTTAATTCAAGTTGAAAATTATCTGTTATATGACGTCAATGAAATGGAGGCCTGTGGGCTTGTCGGTATCATAAACCACAATCATTGTAACGTTGCGTTGTACGGAACTCAAAGGTAATGTCTTGGTGGTCGGGTCGCGAGCTTTTATGGGGTCTATACGGTATTGGAAACGGGGAAGCGATCTCTTTGACTTCTGACATGCGCATGATTTGCTTCTGTTCCGTTACTTTGTTAAGAACCTCTGATTTCCTTTTCCAGAAATATCAATAAATTTTCACTATTGAGTACACGAGTATTGGATTTTTATTCTCACTACTCAGCACAAGAATGATCTTAATTTAGGGATTTAGGCGGGAAATTCGTCGAATTCTTTCTTTGATAGTGCCATGCCTGCTTGACATCTTGACTTAAAACGCCCGTGGAATATCTCAAGAAACTTTTTATCGCGCACGACTGCTCTATGGAATCAATTACCGGCGGAGGTATTTCCGATCCAGTACGACATGGCTACGTTCAAGAACCGAGCCTGTACCTAGGTTCTAGGTATTCTTTTCTCAAAGGTCTGCAACGCACTTGCAAGCCCTCTGGTGTTGTGGGTGTTAATGGGTGGCGGTGATCACTTACCATCAGGTGACCCACTTGCTCGCCCACATATATAAAAAAAAAATTGTCACCTTATCTTATTACTACAATAAAAAATCTATAATTATATTCCTTTGCATTTTAGTTAAGCGTTGCCTGATGGTAAGAGACAGCTGTAGCCTATAGTATCATTAACGCGTTGTCATCTTGAGACCTCAGTTAATTCTCATATGCCCAGTAATTTTACGGACTATATTGCCAAACCGGAACAAAAGAAATTGTTTTTGCTGACTGTACTTTCGATAAATTTTGTGGCCCTGTTGGGAATTCAATAGTTGGGAATTTAATTATTATAATTTTTCATGGACCCCGTGGGAAACAGAGAACAATAGAATCGTGGACCTTTGGGAATAACCCGTTGGTACCACTCCAGATAAACGTAGTCTAAAATAAAGATCTCTTGCCATACTACCAATGAGAGATACATAACTTGATATCACGCTAGGTAAATATTACGATAGCTACATGTATCGAAAAAGGCTTAAGACACTTAATAATTCATTGGACTGTTTTTATTAGAAAAGTTTATAATCTAAACTCTCTCTATTAACATACTAATGTTTTTCGCACGAATAAATTGTCACCTAGCGAACTTACTACTAGCAACTATAAAACCTAACAATGTTGTTAAATATTTTATTACAACCAGTTGAATATAAATATCTTGAATATCGTCGCTGCGCCTGCCAAATTCCATATGTGCATTTTTTTATTTTTTGTTTTTTGCACTAAATATAATCTCCGTTACATTCTCGATGTGTTGATAAAATACTTTTTGTAATTTTCGAACTAGAAACAAGATCAACAAATTCTATATGTGTTTTGATCGTTACGAAAAATTCGTATGTGCCGAAATGCACATGAAGGATTTGTGTTCTGTCTTCAGTCGCCCGCCAACTGTGTTAGAGATGTGAGCGTTGTGGTGTAAATAACACTACAAAAAAGTTTGTAGGAGTAAAAACACAGTAAAAGTGGTAAGTTCATAGTTAATTTACTTCATAGCAGTTATTTCTCATTTATTCTCCTCAAGTTATTGATAAGTTATCATTCATATCTGGCCAATTTAAATAAATAATTTTGTAACCTAACATTTGTGAATCGCGTCTTTATGATAATGTTAAAATACAAACATAGTAAATTATCTGTTGATTATTATTTGACTATTATCATAATAATAACGCTATAATATTAGTGTGTGATAAATGCGAAAGTTTCTGAGTATATGAGTGTATGACTGTGTATCTTTGTTTTAACTTCACGTTACTTTTTCGCGTTGCAAAGCCAGCAAATCTAAGAAATGGTCTTTGATTTGCTGGCTTTGCAACGCAAAAAAGTAACGTGCAGAATAAACAAACTAATCACTTCAAAATTAAAGTCAATATCTGAGTATATTTTTGTATTTATTTTACATTTTCGATGCTAAGATATAAAGTAGTTTTAGCGAAGGAAAAATACGACTGCGGGCAGGATTCGAACCTGCGTCTTCTGGTTCGGTACACTAGACGCTATGACCACTAAGCCACCGCGGTCATAGCGAAGACGCAGCCAGGTTCGAATCCTGCCCGCAGTCGTATTTTTTCTTCACAAAAATAACTTAACAATATTTAAGTATTTTAAACTTAGGAATTATGTAGTTAATGCGTGTGTTTACGTTTGTTTGTATGATATTTATTATAATAACTGTATTTTTTTTATTTATTTTTTTATATAGAAGATTTGAGTGCGTTTGGCCGCACCTCACCTGATGGTAAGTGACGATGCTGCCGAGGATGTAGCACGCAAACTCAAATAGTGCCTATTCACTCTCACCTTGAAGGTTCCTAAATCATATGAATCGGGAAACACAGCAGCCGGCAGAGAATTCCACTCCTTGGCCGTTCGCATGATAAATGATGAAGCAAAACGCTTCGTGCGTATAGGTGGAATATCAACTACAAAGGGGTGGAATCCCTCCCTGCGTCTGGTCGTCCGATGATGGAATGGAGAGGGAGGAATGAGGTTGTGCAGTTCCTGGGCACACTCACCGAAATGAATCCTATAGAACACAGATAAACAGGCGACTTTGCGACGATGCTCTAGGCTTTGAAGCTTGTTAGAAACAAGTTCCTCGTCGCCAATGAGTCTCCTGGCGCGTCGGTCGATAGAATCCAAGGCATCCAGCTGATAACGAGCCGAACCGTCCCATAGGTGAGAGCAGTACTACACACATGATCGGACTTGAGCTGGGTATAGCATCAGAAGCTGTCCCGATGTGAAGTAAGGTCTAACCTTGGAAAGTATTCCCAGCTTTTTGGCAGCAGTTTTGGCCTTGGATTCAATGTGGAGATACATTGAATCCAAGGCCAAAACTGCGAAGTACGAAGTAGAGGTTAGATGTTAAATCCACGCCCAGGAGCTCAAGGTAGTCGGAGATCCGAATGGATTCATCTCGGAAAGTAGGAGTGAGATAAAAAAAATGTATGAGAGGCTGCTGCAAATTTACCTACACTGATAGAATCGCATATGCCTACGTTTTTGCTTTTTGTTCAAAATTAAAATCAGCAACAGCAGGATACTTATGTTAACCAGAATCAGGAAAGCCTTAAAGTGTTTCAGGAAGGTGACCTAGTATTCGTGAGCGAGTACTCTCAGTCCCAGGGCAATCTCGATCCTGGCATGCGAGGGCATAGAGTTATTCGAGTGCTCCGTAATGGTCGATACGACCTAAGGTTTGTCACTGGAGCCTATGGAAAGACCACATATGCGGCTGCACAGTTTATGGTGCCTTGGAGGGGAGAATGGACCCCTGAGACTTGTGCTGCCTTCTTTGAGGGTAAGCCTGTCTGGTGTGTAGACTACGCGGCATGGTTAGCCTTGTAAGGCTTTTGCCGGTACTCTGTATTGACATCTACGCGGTATGATGGCCTCGAGAGGCATCTGTCGGTAGTGTCTGTGTGTGAAGTCTACGTGGCATGTTTGGCTTTAAGGGTCAACTGCCCGTAGCCACCGGGAGGTACACCTGCCACTCTGTGGAGGCCCCTGCCTACGGTGTGAAAGCTTTTCGGCTAGGGTATGGGTTCGGCCGGACCCTTACCTAACCGACGAGTCTCCAAGTGTCCTGTGAGCGCTTGGGGTTGATTATTACGCTTTCGTGTATGTTTGCATGTATTCTAATATGGCATGTGCTTAATTCACATCCTATTAACACAATTGGGGGTGTTATCTGTTTGTGGTTTTAAGAAAAAGTCGCAAATTTATGCATCTCCAATTATTCTGTCAATTGCTTTACGACGTTAATACTAAGTTTGACAAATACTTAATCGGTTAACTCGTTGCAGACACAGATTATGCTAACGATGATTGCTCAAAGAACAGTAATCTACCCGTGCTTTCGAGGACAGAGGCAGATAATGAGCAACCAGGGCCGTATCAGACTCCAACTGAGACAAATGTTGCAGAACCGCAGCACGGGTCCCTTCCTGTGCCTAATCGAGATCCCGAAGAACCTGACTGGGACGTCAGGATGTCAGGAGAGGCCGTGTTAGATGTGACTAATAAAGAGAACGACGGAATAGAATAGAACGGAGGTAGAATGACGGAACGATATCAAAGCAGCACGACTGGCGGCAACGGGTGCCCTAGTCCGGTTAAGTTTTTAACTCTCTCGAGCTAAAAACAATGTCCGACCGAAGAAAAAAAAGGCGACGGGTGATTGTTCGTTGAACTCTCGTACTGGGCGGACGTGCTTTCCATGTTGATTTTGTTAAAAATTGTTTTCTTAATAATTATATTTTTGTTAATATTTAGGTTAATATATTTTTATTTTTTAAAAAAGCAATTTCACTTCTTATTTCCAATAATATTATAATAATTATTATTGTTAAGCACGACTGATTATTTTTTTAGTTTTAGTACTTCCTAATGATTTTATTATATTTTGTTATTATAAGAAAACTTAAGGATCACATAACGACAAACGTTAAAATAACAAGAAATTACATATTTTCAAATCCTTGATGTGCAATAATGCACATACATAATTTTTTTAGACGGTTCTAAAACAGATAAGTGCAGTTTTTGGCTAAAAAAAATTATAACTCCCATAAATAACTAATATTAGTGGCAAATCTTGTATTCCTTATATGTCTCAAATAAATATCTTTGTTATTGCATTAACACTTTTGCAGTGTTTCCGTTTATTTATTCAATAACACGTTTTTTGTTGTTTCCCAAAACCTTACAAAAATCACATATGGAACTTGTCAGGCGCAGCGACGATATGTTAGTTTTAATGTCTTTGTAAGGCTCCGCCGTCCTTGTTTCCATTTTATATGTTTTAACATATTCGTTAGCGGAGTTGCATAATTACTGATGTGATTGCTAAAGAAATAGAATGTTATACGTCTGCCTTCCCTTGAGGGAGAGGATCTATGAGCCATGAAGAATTCCCGCAATATAAAGAAGGCCACGATATTGGAATTTCATGAATCCCATGGTCATACTCCGAGATCCGACATACTCTGTCGGCTCCGCAAGTGACAGACGATCCATGAAGATCCAGATCCTGATACCAACAAAAGAAAACCACAGTGATCCGCAAGGAAATGTTGTGTTGGCAGTGGGGGATTTTGACCCTTATACTGCCAACCCAACTGATATTGAAACTTTTTTTTTTAAATATGGGTTGAAATTTTATTTTTTCATTATTGGAATGACAGATAAACAAAAATTTTTTGAAAATATTAATATTCTAAATTATGTTATAGTTGGTTACCCAAAAGAAGCAGTCGCTTCGTGCTATCATTCTCCTAAGCGAGAAAATTGGTATATTCTATTCAAATCTGGAACATAAAAAGTAAGTACTTCCCGGCTTGTGTCGAGGGAGTAAACGGCAATTAACATTTAAGCAAGATGCGGAAACGTATGTCACAAATATAATCCGCAATGTTCAAACGGCTTTTCTCCAATGCTTGAGACATGTCGCTTAAGTAGCTTAACACTTTAAATGTAGAATGTTCTACCTACTCCCTTGAATATGATGAATTGAATGTAGCAAATGAATGAAGAGTATGATAATTGATGATTAGGATTTAAACCTAACAGAGGTCTCTGGCAAAGTATAATTATTTGTCAAAAATAGTTGAGCGAGTATGGTTTTTGGATTAAACTTTACACAAGTTTTTTTTTCATTATCTTATGTGATATATTTTCTAAAGAATTATTTATTACGTGTCTGATTACGATTTAATAAAAAACTAAATATGACACAACATACTATTACTAAACAAAATACAAGCGATATTATTAACATTTTAACAACAAGAGATTATAAGTTGCGAAACTCTTGAATATGTATGATTACAATTACAATTAATTGTAATCATGTTAGATAAGAGGTGCGTCGTTAAATAATTAAATTGCTCAACAAAATGTTAGGCGTTCAATTAGACACTAAACTAATTAGCTTTGATTATATACTTGTCTAGATGGAGCAATGCAAACAAACGACACGCGAAAACTGGGGCCAAATTGCGTGATATGTGTGAGTACCGCTTGTGTACTTATTGTAGTCAAACTGTCAAGGTGTGCGTGTTTAGGGATGCCTGCTCCAAATTATTAACTTACCTTTTCTCCATTATTTAATGGGATGACAGTTAAACGAAATAGGCTGAATAAAGTAATTATTTTGTAGATTAGTGTTTTATTTATTTTAATAAAAACAAAAAATACAATGAAAAAATATATACAGCAATTTATAGATCAAAATTCATCTCTTTGTATTTGTTTTCGAAATAGTTTTTTTTTTATATTTCATTTCGTGTCCGCTGTATAATGTCTCTCCAGTCTTAAGAAATCTGAAACCCAAAATATTAGAAAGAACTAACAAAAATACTATTTAGTGAATGACTTCATTTATTTTGTGAAGGCATTCACTTCACATTTCATTTTTTTATTATTTACTGATCAAATAAATTATGTAAGTATAATAATGGTAATTTTATTATTTTATAATAAAATTTTCTCCTGATCGAAAGATGATGACTGATATTTGCATTTTATCTCCCATAGTTTCGCCAAATCTCCCTTGTAATAAATTGACAACACCGGCTAATCTGTCGAACCTACAAATTAACGAATTGAAAAATCATGTTTTCATAAAATAATAGAGGTTAAATAACAAAACTTACCGATGTAATGTGATCTTAGTGTAATAATACGGTTTTCCCACATAATTGCGACACAATTTGACAGCACATACCGACATAATTAATTATTTTTCGAGAACTCCACACCCTGAAGTGATCCAAATGACACTGACGTAAGTGAGAAGAGAGTCTACCAATTTTAGTAGACTTTATTTGGGCCGTTCTGTACGTGTCAATGTGGCATCTAGACAAGTATATAATCAAAGCTAATTAGGTACCAAGTGAATCTAGACAAGCCGTAAACTCAATAAAAATTAAATTCTAAATACAATTAAACCTAACAAGGATCAATAACCATGCTTTCTATTGTAGAACAACAATTGATTCTCTGGAATTGACCCTCTGGAGGGTCACGGTTTCTTTAAAAAAATCCCATAGAAAAACGAAAATTTCTATTATCGGGCAATATAAAACCATAATAAAACCACAGCCTATAAAATAATTTGCTATTATGTTATTTATAGGCTGTAATAATAGGATATTAATAAATTATTGTATAGGAATTATAAAAAAAATCTGTCAATTTACATATTAATTGTATTGATGACTGAATTTTTTTTATGAATAGTAAATTGTTTTATCGTTTCAGTAACGCTTTTTTCGGACTGCCGAAGTGTAATGTTTTTCGAACTCTACATAATACTGATGGCAAACTTGTTCGATTAATATTTTTACCCGAAACCGGTAGGGTAGTGTTTTACTACCTTAAATTTAAAAAAAATCCACTTAAAATTACCCTATTGCCAAGATTTTTCCAAAGCTATCTAACTAACAATTTTGCTAAACCTACTAATTTTTATTGTTGACAATTCGTATTTTGCATAGTGATAATAAAAAACGTATCTTAAAAAATATTTAACGGTTACTTCATCATCAAAATATATATTTTTAATTGATAATTAACACTGGCAGAAAAGTTGCCATCGAATTAATTGCTACAAGGGAAAGAGAAAATATTCAACATTTATTAGTGAGGCAAGTCATTACGTGGACGCCATGAATACTACATTGTTAGCACTAACTATCTACACCAAGCGTGTAATGGCGTTTATCGTTATATTTCCTGTAATATACAGGAGGCAAATAGAAAGTGCAATATATAATTTGCTCGCAATTGATCTTGATGTGCGTACGGGTATATACAACAGATGTGTATCGCCTATGTAATGCGTTGCGTGAGAATGACTGTAATTGTAATGTGTCATGTTACACTCTTTATTGATAATTGGTCGTCTGGGTGACTAATACTCATCAACGACTCATCGTCGTCCTCTTAGTCTTTTCCCAACAATATTGACTGGCTTCCAGTCTAGTCTAATAACAGAAGCGCCTGCCAAGTGCCATCAAATATGGCACTACTGATATGCTGAGGATAAACAGCTGGTGATCTTGCTTTTGGGCTCCTAACAATTGTCATATATGTACTAGTATAACTATTTTTTTATAGGTGTTCGTAAGACAACCTGGAACGACGACTTTACGTTGTCTAATATATTATTATGTATCTACTCGTAAATAGGGATGTGCACCAACCCCCATTTTTAAGTTCAGTTATGTCCATCCTAAGATTACTTGAAATTGCAGTAAGCGATAAGGCCACCCATTGTGTATTTTTATTACATTATAAGTATCATTTCTGCATGTAATGCAAATGCAATATATTATTATTGTGTATAATAAATTAGGTATTTATTATAATAAATAAATAAATATCGTATTTGCTAAAGCATCTTTCGTTACCCAGAGGTTTTGTTTTACGGCACGTTTTAGAGAATCGACCTAAGAGTCGCACGGAGATATAACGGTGCCCGAAACTTTGAGAGCATCACCCAAATGCAATTCTTAATTCAAGTTGAAAATTATCTGTTATATGACGTCAATGAAATGGAGGCCTGTGGGCTTGTCGGTATCATAAACCACAATCATTGTAACGTTGCGTTGTACGGAACTCAAAGGTAATGTCTTGGTGGTCGGGTCGCGAGCTTTTATGGGGTCTATACGGTATTGGAAACGGGGAAGCGATCTCTTTGACTTCTGACATGCGCATGATTTGCTTCTGTTCCGTTACTTTGTTAAGAACCTCTGATTTCCTTTTCCAGAAATATCAATAAATTTTCACTATTGAGTACACGAGTATTGGATTTTTATTCTCACTACTCAGCACAAGAATGATCTTAATTTAGGGATTTAGGCGGGAAATTCGTCGAATTCTTTCTTTGATAGTGCCATGCCTGCTTGACATCTTGACTTAAAACGCCCGTGGAATATCTCAAGAAACTTTTTATCGCGCACGACTGCTCTATGGAATCAATTACCGGCGGAGGTATTTCCGATCCAGTACGACATGGCTACGTTCAAGAACCGAGCCTGTACCTAGGTTCTAGGTATTCTTTTCTCAAAGGTCTGCAACGCACTTGCAAGCCCTCTGGTGTTGTGGGTGTTAATGGGTGGCGGTGATCACTTACCATCAGGTGACCCACTTGCTCGCCCACATATATAAAAAAAAAATTGTCACCTTATCTTATTACTACAATAAAAAATCTATAATTATATTCCTTTGCATTTTAGTTAAGCGTTGCCTGATGGTAAGAGACAGCTGTAGCCTATAGTATCATTAACGCGTTGTCATCTTGAGACCTCAGTTAATTCTCATATGCCCAGTAATTTTACGGACTATATTGCCAAACCGGAACAAAAGAAATTGTTTTTGCTGACTGTACTTTCGATAAATTTTGTGGCCCTGTTGGGAATTCAATAGTTGGGAATTTAATTATTATAATTTTTCATGGACCCCGTGGGAAACAGAGAACAATAGAATCGTGGACCTTTGGGAATAACCCGTTGGTACCACTCCAGATAAACGTAGTCTAAAATAAAGATCTCTTGCCATACTACCAATGAGAGATACATAACTTGATATCACGCTAGGTAAATATTACGATAGCTACATGTATCGAAAAAGGCTTAAGACACTTAATAATTCATTGGACTGTTTTTATTAGAAAAGTTTATAATCTAAACTCTCTCTATTAACATACTAATGTTTTTCGCACGAATAAATTGTCACCTAGCGAACTTACTACTAGCAACTATAAAACCTAACAATGTTGTTAAATATTTTATTACAACCAGTTGAATATAAATATCTTGAATATCGTCGCTGCGCCTGCCAAATTCCATATGTGCATTTTTTTATTTTTTGTTTTTTGCACTAAATATAATCTCCGTTACATTCTCGATGTGTTGATAAAATACTTTTTGTAATTTTCGAACTAGAAACAAGATCAACAAATTCTATATGTGTTTTGATCGTTACGAAAAATTCGTATGTGCCGAAATGCACATGAAGGATTTGTGTTCTGTCTTCAGTCGCCCGCCAACTGTGTTAGAGATGTGAGCGTTGTGGTGTAAATAACACTACAAAAAAGTTTGTAGGAGTAAAAACACAGTAAAAGTGGTAAGTTCATAGTTAATTTACTTCATAGCAGTTATTTCTCATTTATTCTCCTCAAGTTATTGATAAGTTATCATTCATATCTGGCCAATTTAAATAAATAATTTTGTAACCTAACATTTGTGAATCGCGTCTTTATGATAATGTTAAAATACAAACATAGTAAATTATCTGTTGATTATTATTTGACTATTATCATAATAATAACGCTATAATATTAGTGTGTGATAAATGCGAAAGTTTCTGAGTATATGAGTGTATGACTGTGTATCTTTGTTTTAACTTCACGTTACTTTTTCGCGTTGCAAAGCCAGCAAATCTAAGAAATGGTCTTTGATTTGCTGGCTTTGCAACGCAAAAAAGTAACGTGCAGAATAAACAAACTAATCACTTCAAAATTAAAGTCAATATCTGAGTATATTTTTGTATTTATTTTACATTTTCGATGCTAAGATATAAAGTAGTTTTAGCGAAGGAAAAATACGACTGCGGGCAGGATTCGAACCTGCGTCTTCTGGTTCGGTACACTAGACGCTATGACCACTAAGCCACCGCGGTCATAGCGAAGACGCAGCCAGGTTCGAATCCTGCCCGCAGTCGTATTTTTTCTTCACAAAAATAACTTAACAATATTTAAGTATTTTAAACTTAGGAATTATGTAGTTAATGCGTGTGTTTACGTTTGTTTGTATGATATTTATTATAATAACTGTATTTTTTTTATTTATTTTTTTATATAGAAGATTTGAGTGCGTTTGGCCGCACCTCACCTGATGGTAAGTGACGATGCTGCCGAGGATGTAGCACGCAAACTCAAATAGTGCCTATTCACTCTCACCTTGAAGGTTCCTAAATCATATGAATCGGGAAACACAGCAGCCGGCAGAGAATTCCACTCCTTGGCCGTTCGCATGATAAATGATGAAGCAAAACGCTTCGTGCGTATAGGTGGAATATCAACTACAAAGGGGTGGAATCCCTCCCTGCGTCTGGTCGTCCGATGATGGAATGGAGAGGGAGGAATGAGGTTGTGCAGTTCCTGGGCACACTCACCGAAATGAATCCTATAGAACACAGATAAACAGGCGACTTTGCGACGATGCTCTAGGCTTTGAAGCTTGTTAGAAACAAGTTCCTCGTCGCCAATGAGTCTCCTGGCGCGTCGGTCGATAGAATCCAAGGCATCCAGCTGATAACGAGCCGAACCGTCCCATAGGTGAGAGCAGTACTACACACATGATCGGACTTGAGCTGGGTATAGCATCAGAAGCTGTCCCGATGTGAAGTAAGGTCTAACCTTGGAAAGTATTCCCAGCTTTTTGGCAGCAGTTTTGGCCTTGGATTCAATGTGGAGATACATTGAATCCAAGGCCAAAACTGCGAAGTACGAAGTAGAGGTTAGATGTTAAATCCACGCCCAGGAGCTCAAGGTAGTCGGAGATCCGAATGGATTCATCTCGGAAAGTAGGAGTGAGATAAAAAAAATGTATGAGAGGCTGCTGCAAATTTACCTACACTGATAGAATCGCATATGCCTACGTTTTTGCTTTTTGTTCAAAATTAAAATCAGCAACAGCAGGATACTTATGTTAACCAGAATCAGGAAAGCCTTAAAGTGTTTCAGGAAGGTGACCTAGTATTCGTGAGCGAGTACTCTCAGTCCCAGGGCAATCTCGATCCTGGCATGCGAGGGCATAGAGTTATTCGAGTGCTCCGTAATGGTCGATACGACCTAAGGTTTGTCACTGGAGCCTATGGAAAGACCACATATGCGGCTGCACAGTTTATGGTGCCTTGGAGGGGAGAATGGACCCCTGAGACTTGTGCTGCCTTCTTTGAGGGTAAGCCTGTCTGGTGTGTAGACTACGCGGCATGGTTAGCCTTGTAAGGCTTTTGCCGGTACTCTGTATTGACATCTACGCGGTATGATGGCCTCGAGAGGCATCTGTCGGTAGTGTCTGTGTGTGAAGTCTACGTGGCATGTTTGGCTTTAAGGGTCAACTGCCCGTAGCCACCGGGAGGTACACCTGCCACTCTGTGGAGGCCCCTGCCTACGGTGTGAAAGCTTTTCGGCTAGGGTATGGGTTCGGCCGGACCCTTACCTAACCGACGAGTCTCCAAGTGTCCTGTGAGCGCTTGGGGTTGATTATTACGCTTTCGTGTATGTTTGCATGTATTCTAATATGGCATGTGCTTAATTCACATCCTATTAACACAATTGGGGGTGTTATCTGTTTGTGGTTTTAAGAAAAAGTCGCAAATTTATGCATCTCCAATTATTCTGTCAATTGCTTTACGACGTTAATACTAAGTTTGACAAATACTTAATCGGTTAACTCGTTGCAGACACAGATTATGCTAACGATGATTGCTCAAAGAACAGTAATCTACCCGTGCTTTCGAGGACAGAGGCAGATAATGAGCAACCAGGGCCGTATCAGACTCCAACTGAGACAAATGTTGCAGAACCGCAGCACGGGTCCCTTCCTGTGCCTAATCGAGATCCCGAAGAACCTGACTGGGACGTCAGGATGTCAGGAGAGGCCGTGTTAGATGTGACTAATAAAGAGAACGACGGAATAGAATAGAACGGAGGTAGAATGACGGAACGATATCAAAGCAGCACGACTGGCGGCAACGGGTGCCCTAGTCCGGTTAAGTTTTTAACTCTCTCGAGCTAAAAACAATGTCCGACCGAAGAAAAAAAAGGCGACGGGTGATTGTTCGTTGAACTCTCGTACTGGGCGGACGTGCTTTCCATGTTGATTTTGTTAAAAATTGTTTTCTTAATAATTATATTTTTGTTAATATTTAGGTTAATATATTTTTATTTTTTAAAAAAGCAATTTCACTTCTTATTTCCAATAATATTATAATAATTATTATTGTTAAGCACGACTGATTATTTTTTTAGTTTTAGTACTTCCTAATGATTTTATTATATTTTGTTATTATAAGAAAACTTAAGGATCACATAACGACAAACGTTAAAATAACAAGAAATTACATATTTTCAAATCCTTGATGTGCAATAATGCACATACATAATTTTTTTAGACGGTTCTAAAACAGATAAGTGCAGTTTTTGGCTAAAAAAAATTATAACTCCCATAAATAACTAATATTAGTGGCAAATCTTGTATTCCTTATATGTCTCAAATAAATATCTTTGTTATTGCATTAACACTTTTGCAGTGTTTCCGTTTATTTATTCAATAACACGTTTTTTGTTGTTTCCCAAAACCTTACAAAAATCACATATGGAACTTGTCAGGCGCAGCGACGATATGTTAGTTTTAATGTCTTTGTAAGGCTCCGCCGTCCTTGTTTCCATTTTATATGTTTTAACATATTCGTTAGCGGAGTTGCATAATTACTGATGTGATTGCTAAAGAAATAGAATGTTATACGTCTGCCTTCCCTTGAGGGAGAGGATCTATGAGCCATGAAGAATTCCCGCAATATAAAGAAGGCCACGATATTGGAATTTCATGAATCCCATGGTCATACTCCGAGATCCGACATACTCTGTCGGCTCCGCAAGTGACAGACGATCCATGAAGATCCAGATCCTGATACCAACAAAAGAAAACCACAGTGATCCGCAAGGAAATGTTGTGTTGGCAGTGGGGGATTTTGACCCTTATACTGCCAACCCAACTGATATTGAAACTTTTTTTTTTAAATATGGGTTGAAATTTTATTTTTTCATTATTGGAATGACAGATAAACAAAAATTTTTTGAAAATATTAATATTCTAAATTATGTTATAGTTGGTTACCCAAAAGAAGCAGTCGCTTCGTGCTATCATTCTCCTAAGCGAGAAAATTGGTATATTCTATTCAAATCTGGAACATAAAAAGTAAGTACTTCCCGGCTTGTGTCGAGGGAGTAAACGGCAATTAACATTTAAGCAAGATGCGGAAACGTATGTCACAAATATAATCCGCAATGTTCAAACGGCTTTTCTCCAATGCTTGAGACATGTCGCTTAAAGCATTTTCACTTTCGCTCGCAGAAAGCGTCGCTTCATTGTTAGATGAAAATATAGCCAAGTATTTGAAGTAAATAAAGTTATAAATCAGATTCTTGGAGCGAAATATTTATGTTTGCTTTAAAAACTGAGAAAATAAAATACAATTTTGTACGTTAAGATGCGTTTTATTTTAATATTAGCTTAGACTGAGGTTAAGCTTCGGATCCTTTAGCAAATAATTTTACTGAATTAGTTAAAAAAAGAATAAATTAACAAAGGTATAAATTAAAGCAATAATAACACTTACATACATCTGTAGGTACTTGGTTTTTAATAAATAAATAAACAAATAAATATTTTTGGGACATTTTTACACAGCACTATCTAGTCCCAAACTAAGCAGAGCTTGTACTATGGGTACTCGACAATGGATATAATACTTAGATACTTTTTTTTTTGTAAATATATACTTATAATACATAAGAAACACCCAGACAAACACAAATACTCATGTTTTACCCACACAAATATTTGTGTCCTGTGGGAATCGAACCCACGACCCCATGATCAGCAGTCCGGTACTCGAACCACTAGACCACAGAGGTCGTCAATAATAAAAAAACAACGTAATTTTAAAATATTAGTATTATTAATTATTTACATTTTAGAACAAAACATTTTTGCTGTGTAACAAGTTTTCATGTTAAATACTTGGGCAAGAAATCGCCCATTGTATGTCTTCAAATACAACATGATCTGTATAAATATATTGGTGTACAATAAAGTATATTATAGTATAAATAAATAATAATTGGGTAAATCAAACTAAATTAATAACGGCATATAACCAGTCCTTGTAGAAGTCTATGGCGGAGGCCTTTGTTCAGCAGTGGACCTCCAGTGGCTGATATAATATATGATGATGATGAAGTGAATTATTTCATTTTTATTTTGAATATTTGTGTATCATAAATAATATCTTACTATGAGGGCTGGCATAGCCAGCAAAACTTCGACCAAATGTGATCTATCGTGTTGTCCCCAGCATGGTACGGTTAGCAACGAAAGTAGCTAAACAAAGCCAAATTTTGAAAACATCATAGCTCCAAAATTTGTCAAGAGGTTTTTTCTATTAAGTTAACCTAAATATTTAATAGTCATCTATGCAATTATTTCGCATAAACTTCACAGGTCAATAACTTCATACTTATAAATACTTAATACTTATAAATACTTATAAACATCATATTGAAGATTGCAACATGTTCAGCGACTTTTGTTGCTGACTGTACAATCCTTATTCTCCAAAGACGTGGTTCATAAAGGCGGCTAACCCACTAAGAGGAAGGAACCAGTAGTCTTCTGGCTTCGGGAATCCGTTGCCGAGATGACTCATCCGCTTCGTCGCTAGGACATCACAATCACACAAGATGAGCTGTATTGTTTCCTTGAATTATCCATAATCTCTACAATCATCAGTAGTTGGGAAAAGGCTCGCAGAATGAGTTTTTTAGGTACTTATATGTATTGTATATATTAATGTATGTTAGAGAAGTATTAAGGAGATTGCACAAGAAAATATTAACACCTGTCAATAATAGTATACCAAAATATGTCTGAAGTAACGTTGGAGTCATTATGTCATTTAACTATTTCCCAAAACCATAAATATACGTTTTCCGATCAAATTATGTCATAGAAAAATAGCTAATGAATTTAAACATAAATTAGTGAAGATAAATTAGGAAGTTTTCACATATTATAATCGTAGGTAAGTATGAAGCAGAAACTATTGCTCCCAAACCTAACTTTAATAGTACGGATAGTAGTGTAGAAGACCTAAACATACCGGCCATCAGAGGGTGTAGGTACATTATAGGTACACCTCTGCCTATCCCTTCGGGAATTACAGGCCTGATGATATGTGATGGCAATTGTCATTTTGTAATTAGCAGAGAATATTTTCTGTAAGTCCTTTAAAACATTCGGGCTGAAAAAGCTTAAGCGACATTAGGAGCCCTGCACAAAAAGTATGGACATGAATCTGCATTAGGTATATTACAAAATAGAAATTTTAAGATTGAAATCGATATGATTCTCATAACATTATATTCGATTGTAGAGTCGTTTATCATCCGTTGCGTGACTGCGTCTAATAAGCGCCTAGTTTATTGTAATCGATCTATTAATTTATGTTCGAACGTTAGATTGTATCAGCTGATTAAATACTAACATCGTCAGCCTTTCTTCAGTCTGAAAATCGAATAAACACGAATAGCAAAATCGTTTTAATTTAGGTAGACTAATCGACCAATGGCACTGATCGTTTGGGTCTGGACTTGCCATTCCAATATTAGTTTATTTTTATCCTTTTAGATGCATCATATCCTAATCTTTTACAATCTGAGAGGAGATCCGTACCCAGCAGTGAGACAATAGCTGAAGATGATGATGAGATGCATCATATTCATTTTAATTAAATAATTTTCGACACAAATAACTGAGGCAAATATTTTGTAAACGTTTTGAACTATTTTTAATAAAGTAAAAAAAGTAATTACAGTGTCGGTATAAATAATTATAAGACCCAAATAAGCAAGGTGTTACATGGTGCGCATTCACTGGAACCAAACGGACTGGGCGCACTGCAACGGACGAATGACAGTAATTTATTTGTGGCAACTTTGATTTATTACGATGATTTTATTAATTGCTCAACTGTCTGGTATCTGTGACAATTTTAAGGCATTAATTAAACTCTTTTGAGTCAGTGAAATTGTGTGAACAAGTGATTTTTGTTGCTACTTTAAAACTTTAAAATGTTTTTTTTTTATTGCTGACAAATCTTTCCATAGAATATTAATGATTTTGTTTTAAAAATAATTAAAACATTTGCAAGATACCTTTGGTATTTCAACTTAAATTTTGTAATTGGATTGTGACTCAATTAATTTTAAGATAGAGTCCATTTATATGCTATAGGCAATGGGGATTTTTTGGTATAAAAAGACTGCTATGATACGATTAATGTTTCTGTGTCAATTATAAATCTATATGGACAATGGACATGGTTAAATTGTTTAAAAGGGAAGTTACAGATTTTTTATCTCGGCAAATAATTAACCTACAATTTTCTTTTGTTGCAGGTACACATTTTGCAAATCTTACACGAGAATTCGGCGTTACTAGGCGGTACTTTACTGCGCCAGCGCAAGTCTAGCCGCGACTGAGTGAAAGTAAATCTCAGCCGTTTACTACCATCAACAGAAATTCACTTAAGACTGCCTACCTAACGGATCGCGGAACATAGCTACGGAATGAGCTACAACACTACAACAAGCTCGGGAATTCCGTATAAGTGTTTTAATGAACAAAAGAGTTTCTATTATCTCTGATGACACCAAGGGATATAGTGTTTTTTTATCATTCTACATAGTATTCTAACCAAGCGTTTTGTGATTACAAAATACTCCTTACTTCGCTTACGCATAGTCTAGAGAGATCTATCATATCAAAGTACTTCCCCATTTCTTAGTTTTATTAATCTAGCAACTAATTTTAACTGATTACATGCTTTCATGATATTACGTATCCTGTTTTACTATCAATTATCGTAAAGATGTCTTTTGATAGAGTAATCTGATCAATGATTCCTGACTAAATCTTATCCAACTAAACGAAAGTTTTGCGATACTATGGTCAATTAAGTGGGTTACTTATTACAGCGAAGCCTTGCAGTACATTATTGATTATGATGGTCTGGTCTCTCACTTTCTGACTCAGAAACTACCATAAACTCATACACAAGCTATATGATTATAAAATCTTCGCAGAAAAATTACAATAAAGGGCAATACAATTTGTAATACCTCATATTATGCTTTGTTTTGTGCCTTCATTTCAGTATTTAGATTATACAATATTGGTCCTAGAATGGGTTCCAGTGGTACACCAGATAGTTGCTATATAACAGGAAGTCAATAATCACATGATAATCAATCGACTTTAGTCAATTTCTTTTAAATTTCATCTTAGTTTTGCGTCTAACAGTACAAGTTTATTGTTAATGTTAGTAACACTAACCGATTTCGTTGGTAAACAACTTCCTACTCGACGGGAGGTCATGCCATCTGTTCGCGAACAATAACCACATCATTGTTATGTACATCAAGATTATTTCCGATTTGACTTGCAAGTTTGTACAACCACTGTGACTGTGGACTTACAAAACACTGCCGTTTAGCTTAAAAAGGAAGACCCTCGTCAAAGCAATCTACTGTTGTCCGTTTATTCGTTATCCATAGTCCATTATTTTAGGGGATTATTTAACTTTTTCTCTTTACGAGATTAATTATCTCACTAACTCACGTTTCCAATCTAATGTGGTATATTATAATTCGAATAGCGGTCAACATTTGCTATAGTTACCTATTTACATATTTTTTTCATCTATCATATTATTTTTGCTAATAACTAAAGTCTCTTTAGCCCTAACGATTTTTTTGAAAAAAAAAAGTGGTACTTTTACTTTACTGAATAAATTAAAGAGATAGATACATAGCGTACAATTATTTTCGTTTGAAATTTTTGCCTAAGTCTACGCTTTAACAATTTAAAGCAGTAAGTACTTGATATGTAAGTGTGATTCCTCACATAATGAGTATCACCATTGCGCAACCCGTCCTCGTAACATTACCGGACTTGCACGATGACGGAGCATAATATTCATTGTTGTCTTGTTTGCTTTGTAAGCCATGTTACGTCACTAAAGTCCGGCCAATGTTGCGGTAATCTCGTTATAGTTTATGGTTTGAACTATTATCAATGGGTAATGGGAATGGCAGTTCACTGAAGGTATCGTTGCCAGCACTTTTATTATACTACTGATTGTGATCTTCATCTTTCGTGTCGACGTGAGCAATACAATAACAGTCCATGCCGAGGAGCTTTGAAAAACCAAATTGTACACCGGTTCACTCAATTTAGTGTCGATTAATTGTCCAACAATTACTTGGTCCTTATCAAAATTATTAGATTTTTTTCCGTTGTACACGTTTCTCGCAAGCCTATCTCTATCTATTCGGCTCTCATCTCTCTATTTATTGGGCAAATAAGAATATCTCCGATATAAGAATATACCAGTTTTGCGTTACGGTTTGCCAATTCGCTCCACTGAGAATAGGATTATAAATAATGATTCATTATTTAAAAGTGGCGCCTGGTGGTTACGTTTAATTAAATACTACTTAGACGTCAAGGAAATGCACAAGCGACACAAAAATCGTTTTTAGATAACTAGGGCATCTACCTAGAGATACCTAATTAATTTTATTAAATTAATCCTGCAAAATGTAATTCCCCTTGCAAGCTTATTATTGCAATACGGTGTTATCTAAATCTTAAGAAAGTTATTGTAAAATATTATGATAATCGGCTTACGTGGTTGGCTGCCTAAATACAAAGATGTTATTTCGATCGCTGCTTGTTTTTATTTTTATTTACTATGACCTCTGTTATTTGATTGGTTTTAATTGATAGATTAAGCAATCAATGAAAATTATTTATTTTTATATGAATCATATACAAGCCCCGAAATGTCGCTTAGATGCAAGATTGCAAATAAGTCGTATCGTAAGTTATGATGACGATGACGACGCACATTCGTAAGCGACAAGCCATAGTAACTCTTTCGGTTACACTAGTATAATACAGACTGGGACTGGTCTACTTAAAGCCGCTATGGCTCTTTCTTCAAAAGGCCATTTCAGTCATTGCCCTACATTGACTTTAAATCTTTAAAAGAGACTGATTGTCTGAGTTTCTTTCGGTGTTTCTTTAGTGGTCGTCAGTTAAGAAAGGCTTGGAAAGCTTAAAAAAATATAAAACATTGACTTGTAAAAGTGTCTTTAAAAGATCTACTTACAGAAAGAAATATCATTTAGACTATTTTTGTACTAAATTATAGCTGAAAACTGCCCCGATAAAACCTATTTGATTTATTCTCATATCCAAACAAAATACTACTAGAGAATCGAAGTACGACACAGGCACCTTTAGAAGAATTATCGGAGGCGGTTAAAATGGTGAATACTGACTTGTCATGTACTTATATCTGAATGGAGTGCAGCTTATGGATTAAGGGTTAATCCCATAAAGACGCAAGTCACTGTTATCGGCAGCCCCGGGTTAACATCCAGGATTGATTTTTCTAGAATTCCCCAGATCGTCTTTGATGGAACGTCAATTCCTTACAGCAATTCTGTTAAGAATTTGGGGATTTCTATTGACAAAAATCTTGCATGGGGCCCGCAGCTCCTGGAAGTTAGTCGAAAACTGTTTGCTGCAGGTGGATCGTTGAGAAGATTACGTAATTTTCTGCTTACTGTCACCAAAATTGAGCTTGCCAGATCCCTTTTTCTTCCTATTCTTGATTATGCCGATGTCAGTTATCCTGATCTCACTGAAGCACAATTAGATAAGCTTGAGCGACTTAAAAACTTTTGCATCAGATTTATATTTGGTTTACGCAAATATGATCATATTTCCGAATTTTATTTGTTTATCTTAGTGCACCCCGAACTACCCCCAACATTTTCTCTTTTTCCTGTCCATCCACAGGTTGTCTGGTAGATATCGCTATTAGCGATAAGACCGCCATTGTACCCATAATTTAGTTAATTCCTATGTTGCTCTTTATCATGGTGTGCAATAAAGATTATTCTATCTATCTACGACACTAGTAGTTATATTTCTATTAATACTAGTATGTTAATATCTATCAGTTTATCTGTGTAGGTATCGAAATACGAGTGATGTGAAATAATAATATACACAATATTTTCCTGTGGATTTGAGAGCAAAATTATAACGTGTCTACAGTTACATCACTTTTTGCTAAGATTGTTTTTCTTTTCTGTCATTAAAATATTTATATTGCCTCATATTTCGATCAATTTGTTCTGAGTAATTGTATTGAAGCGGAGCAACTATCTCGGCCAAATAGGTAAATATTTGATTATTACTGGAATCCAAATTGACACCTATACCTGAACACCAACCCCAACGATAGTCTCATTACTCTCACCCACGGATAAGCGTCAATTTTTTTATGGATCTCTAAACTCTAAATTAACTGGAAGTCGCACTAAAGCTTTATTAATATTTTTCGGTGCAACTATAGAATGATAATTATCTTAATAAACCTCAACTTTTTGGCTTGTATTTTTTGTTCAACTAAAGAACAGTTCCATCTATACTTAAAATGTCGAACTACTGTAAGCTTTAACTTGTTGAATTGCTTACAAGTGATATTAGAACACGTATGCTGTATCATACTTTGTCAGTATGATGACAGAGGGCGCTTTCTACAATTATACGCGTCGCGTATCGTAATTCTGATAATTCTGTGGTCGCCCCGTGATTGGTACGGCGACGTCACATTCATTGAATTATTGTCCAATTTTAAACCGAAGGCAAATCAGTGCTGTCGTGGTGCTGCTCTGTCTGACTGTACTAAGTTTATACAAAAAGAGTTTCCAGAGCTAAACAAGCAGTTTTTTATACCCAGAATACCTATTAGAGATACACATGAGAAAAAATTGAGAATAAAGTGGGATATCTCGGTGCGGTCTTTTATGCCTTGCAATTAAATGTTAATTGCTGAACTAACTTTCTTTTTTGTTTAAGGGGTGAACTTTCATAAAGCATCCGGTCTGCAGAGATTAGACTGGGAAGTTTAGGATTCCACTAAAAACCTACCTACCGGGGCCTTTCTTTCTAGGGGCAAATACAGCACAACTCCCAGCACAACTAAGGTTAATTTTTATTGGTAAAAGTCATTATTGAAATAAAAATAGCGATTTGAAAAAACATTTTAATTTAGTATGGTATATACATAAGTAATGGTTTTATTTACAATAATTATAGTATTTAAAATAATTACTTATATAAACAGAACATTAATAACCATTGTGAGAACTGAATTTGAACCTCCTTAGTAAAAATTAAATGCTTGTGATTCAAGACTTTAAATTAAACTAAGAATGTAATAAACATGTACTGTCCTCTATGACTGAATAATACTATTTTAATATTGATCATAAAGACTAGAACTTTCTACGGTAACTGCGACTTATCAATGAGGTACGCGTCGTGCATAACCTACTTAAGCTTAACTCTCCTTAAAAAATATTAGGAATTGTGTAAAAAATATAGGTTGTGCATTTAGAAATATAATTTCTAATGCCCTGCCAATCCCAGCTTAACCTACAAAGTCAAATTGTACAACTTTTACATCTAAAATATGGCTTAGAATTTGTCTACTTTTCACTGCCATCATCTTTCAGTTCTGCAGTATTTCTTCATCCTATCACTTTTCAATGCTAGCTGTTTTAACATAGCACACTTTGATGATCGGCGAGTTCTTCGTTTTTTGGTGGGTTTTGGTAACCAATCCTCTTTGATCATATCGGCGCCTTTTTCAGCAATCATCATCACGGGAGCGTTGATGTTACCATTAGTTATAGTAGGCATAATACTCGCGTCAATTACACGAAGTCCTTCAATACCATACACACGTAATCGAGGGTCTACGACTGCCATAGGATCATCAGATGGCCCCATCTTTGCAGTACACGACAAGTGATAAATTGTCATAGTGTATTGGCGAATGTAACAATCCCAGTATTCGTCTGTGAATTGAGGGAGATGTTTGCAATTTGGTAATGGCTTGCTATGATATCTAGCTCCAAATCTCTTCATGGCTGTCGTTTCCCCTACAGCTACAGCAGCTTTTACACCTTCCCTCAAAACGCCAACGTCGTCAGGATGCGTCAAGTAGTTATGGACCATAATCGGATAGTCCAGAGCATTCTTGGTTCGTAGTTTGATAAATCCACGACTCTTCGGCCTCAGCATCATAGGGAAGATGCCAACTACGTCTTTATTATTAACTTCAGCAAATACCTCATTGTAAAAGTCATCAGTAAGGCTGTGAGCTCTTTTCACTTGTGTACCGCCATCGGACGGAGTTGAACATGATGTCATCATGAACTCAATATCGGGCCAATCGTCGGTAGCATTTGCGTATTTAGTATTTATAAATGCGACAACTTCCAAACCTATGCTCGAAGTCAATGGTCCATCTTCAGTGACAGCATAACGCAAAGCAGAGTTAATATTGACAAGTCGATTCATAACTAAACTGACTGGGTGGTCTATTCGAAATATAATACCACCAACCGCGATGTGGTCCTGCAAGTTCCTCCCTACTCCAGGAGAATCTCGGATCACATCTACTCCGACTTCTTGCAAATGGTTTGCGGGTCCAATTCCTGACAGCATGAGTAACTGTGGGGAGGCAATTGCACCCGCTGCCAATATTACTTCCCTTCTCGCATAGACAACCTGTTTCTGTCCATCCCTGATGAATTCGACTCCGTAAGCTCTCTTGGTATCCTTATCAATGAGTACTTTAGTGACGTGTGAGAAAAGGGCGATGTGAAGGTTTTGGCGTAGCCTTACAGGTCTTAAGAAAGCTTTTGCGGCAGAACACCTTGTTCCCCTTCTTATTGTAAACTGGTACCAAGCATAGCCAGTTTGCTGAGCACCGTTTACGTCGACAAAGTCATACCCCATCTCTTCTCCCGCTTGAAGCAACGCTGCTCCTATTGGCGTGTTGTACGGTGAATCTTGCACAGTCAAATATCCCCCTGAAATTTAAAATGAACAGATATTTAACATTTTATTCTTTTAATTCGTTAATTCACCATAATGGAACTAAGAGCTTGCGAAGTAATGCGTACCTGTCGCGTGATGTCGTGTATCCTTGGCCAAGTACGGGTTTCGTTGATCCTGTGACTTCTTGAAGTAAGGTAAGATGTCCTCGTAGCCCCAACCAGGGTTGCCGAACGATTTCCATTGGTCGAAGTCTCGTTTGTTGCCTCTGATGTAAAGCATCGTGTTCAAGACTGACGAGCCTCCCAAAACTTTTCCTTTAGTCCACGCACAACGCTTGTCGATCATAGCTTGGCAGGCCGTATCTTGAGGTTGGGTACTGGAAATTAATAAGAAAATTGCATTAATGAAGAAAAATTAAAATAAATCTACAAGAAATTAAAAAATCACCGTTACAAAGCGACCACCGACTGCCGCTCGATGTCGATTACATTACTTTCCGAAATTGACACGAAATTGTCGGCTAATTAACGCAAAGTTAATAAACGTTCACTTACCGATACTTCCAATCCAATTTACTCTTATGTAAATACAAAGACAGTAAAGGAACATCACTTATATCAGTCTCATGACCTCCTGCTTCCAGCAGCAGTACATTCCAACCTTCAACTTCTGAAAGTCTATTAGCCAGAACCGATCCAGCTGAACCTCCTCCAACAATCACAAAATCATATTTCTCTCGAAGATACTTTTGGTTAAAGGGTCTTTGTTCAGGATCAAGAAGTTCGTAGTTGAAGTAAGCCATGGCTGCTAACATAGCTGGGATGAAGCTGAGCTTGCTGAGGCCGCCTATAGCAAGAGCCGACTTGGCGGCCGCAGTTGCTACGGATACCACTCCCATTGTTGCTCAATTTCGCATCACCTGGAAATTAATAGAAATAATCATGTTACTTATTATGTCATATCATTTGGTGGTGATCATTTCGAATTGTGGGTGTACATCATAGGTTAAAAAAACTTCTCTTGTCTAATCTATCTCTGTACCAAATTTTATAAATTTGATTCATCGGCCTAGGCGTGAAACCGTAACAGATAGACAGATAGAGTTACTTTTGCATTTATAATAATATTAGGGATAAGTAGGGAAGAATGTATTGTAATAGTTTATAGCCGACGAGGTTAGATACTCGAACTAGAATGTTATTTAGTTTTAAGAAATCTTCCCAATTTGCTCTATTATAAATCCTTACTAAATTATAAAAATGTAAAAGTTTGCATGTTTGGATGTTTGTTAAGTACCTACTCAATCACGCTAAAACGGCTAAACGGCACAACAGATTGTTTATAACCAAATGGATAATGTTTATAACCAAAAATGGAGTAAAATATAGGACTTGTCCAGATAATTCTTAAGTCCAGATGAAGTCGCGGCCAGAAGCAATACTTAATATAAACACTTTTAAGGTTTCACGTTTAAGGTTTTATCAAGTGCAATAACTATAACAGGGTCGTGTATTGCGTTCATGTTTATGTAATTTATTATATCACACCTGGTTTACGAATGTCCCATCGAAAGAAGGGCAGGGTGCAATGCTCGGAACTTTCAAAACTGCATATGTTCCAATATTCGCGGAAGTAACATGATTGCGACCATTACGATTCCATTTTTGGTGGCTCGCAATTTAAAAGAAAGTAAGGCCTGTATTGCTCCAGATAAATAATTATAGTTGTCGAAGATAATTTATCTATACATATTATATAATATCTGGCGCAGATCCAGCCCAAAAAAGGGTGTGGTTGATAAATTGCACACCTACAAAGTAGACGTTTACAAAATGTATGACGGCCAAGACCTCATACGGTGAATAGATCCACGCGGACAAAGCCGCGAACAGTTTTAAATTAATAAACCTGTAAAATGTTACTCACGAAACTTAAAACAAGCAGGGTTCCTCGATATAAAAAAAAACTAAAAATCTTATTATGACATTGGATATAACATTGGCTTATCGGTGGAAGCACGCTTGCAGTAAACATATATTCAAAAGTGTGTATAAAAACACGGACAATAAATAAAAGTGTTTTTGTAAAATTTCCTACAGTAATTGTCATTTATTGGAGCGGAAGCCTGACAAGGAGATTAGTTGTGATTATCTGCCATATCTTTTAGCAGTCAGGTCTAAGTCTAATAGCAGGCAGTGGTGCGTGCCTTGAATTCCAACTCGAGACCTCCCAAGTCAAAGGTCTCGAGTTGGAATCAAAGGCGCACCTCTGACTTTTCCAATTCATGTGTCTTGTCAACACTTGATTAAACGGTGAAGTAAAATATGCATGCCTTAGAGTTTTTCTCGACGGTGTGTTAAGTCTGCTATACCACACTAGGCCAGCGTAGTGGACTATAGTCAAAGTCAAATATATTATTTCAATTAGACCATAAAATAGCACTTTTGAAAAGTCAAAACTAGGTGCACGGTTCCAAAAAGTGAGTCTTATGGAGAAGAACCGGCAAAAAACTTCATATCCATATATTCTATACTATATCCCTCTCATTCTGAGAAGAGACCCGTGCCCAGCAGTGAGACATAGAATAGCACTCGCTTCGTATAAAATATTCAGCTGCGTCTAGAAAGCCATCGATTTCAACCCCAAAAACGTCGTGGAAACGTTAGAATGACAATAAAGGTTTTAACGTGTTTAACACTGTCTTACTAGTTTATTCAACTATTAAGCATATAACACACATCCTGTTTAATGATTCAACAGAATCGCTCAAAATTGCAACACAGCGTACGTGTATGCAACCAGTTTCGTTAATGGAGGTCAGGGGGCCTTAAACGACATGAGTTCCTTCCTTGAAGATGCACCTTACATCAAGTTAAAAAAAGATATCGATTAGCTTGTGTATCTAGTATGACAGTTTGATCTTGGAATTCATATTTGGAACTCGTAGTGGATCCCTAGCAATTTTTTTAATGTGTATCATTGCTATTTAAATCTAACTTGATATTTTAAAGAGAAAAGATTTGATATTTGTATGGTTGTTTGTAATGGATAACCGATTTTTAAATTTCTTTCACCTATAGGAAGCTACATTATCAAAGAGTAATATGGGCTGTATTTTTAACCAACGAAAAAAATACTGATGAGTTTCTCAAGTCTTTCTACCCGTGCAAAGTCGGGGCAGCCGCTAGTAATTAATTAAAGAGGTTAGCTTAATTGCAGACTAACAAATTTTACCAATTATAAGAAAGAAATTAAATATGTTATTATACTTATTCTTTCTCCATTTGCTCTCTGCAACCCAGTTCAGCTCTACCGATATAATTCGTCTTGAATCAATTTATGTTAAAAACTCAACAGTTACTTAACAATTTTCTAATTATCCTATGATGATTAATTATAAGTGATCTTTGTAACCCTACAGATTTAGCCTTAATATAAGTAACCCTTAATGATATACATTTCACACACAAAAAATGATTCCTTTAGCTTAGTTGGTTTAGTCTGCTGGCTAAAGCCTCTAGTATGACGGAAGTTCCAACCTTGCCCCAAAAAAATCTTTCGCCCTTAATACCAAATACAATAAAAAATAATCATTAATAGTCTTTATACACTTATTGCAGTAACAATGAGAAGTCTGTCCAGCCTGTGAGGATATAACGGATGCAAGACAGTGGTCGACGCGTTTACGTAACTGTATATTATGCAAGTCAACGCAATACGTCGCCTTACGCGCACATAATCTTCTTTACACATGTTTACACTTAAACGTTTCGACTAACCGCGTTAATTGTTTTCTTAGGAACTTAGTTTATTGTATAAACTGCCAGCGACTGGATGAAAAGACCTGAAGATAGGGCTCAGTGGTGTTCACTAAAAATCCAACCATGGATGAATATGGACTGACAATAATGATGATGAGGAGCATAAACGGGTGTAGAAGAGAATCGTGAAACCTGAGACACTTACGAAGTATACCAACCTGTACTAAGCCACTGAGGTGGACTATAGTCTATACGTATAGGAGCCAATGAGGTGGACTATAGTCTATACGTATAGGCTTCTACCCGTGCCCAGCAGTAGGACAGGAAAATTGGTCGATAATAATGAAAAAAAAAAAAACTTTCTTAGTACATAAGCACTATCTCCCTATAAAGGGAGAATTTGAGTTCATGGGCATCCTTTTGAACTAAGACATTATTAATTATACTAATTGCATTAGGGCTTGTAATATTACGGAAATAAAAAAAAAATGTTAATGTATTTATGGAAAACGACATAATAATTGAATAGTAAGTCATATTATTGCAATAGGCTATTATTTCAAATAAACACTTAAATAATAATTACTAAAATAATTACCGCGGTGCGCAACAACTTGATATTTCGTGTGATTTACTACATTTATTGTGCGATTTGCGTAATAATAGCCCTAATGCAATTTGTATCAATAATAGTGTCTTAGTTTAAAGGGATGCCCATGACTTCAAATTCTACCAGAAAACTAATTAGTATTTCATCATACCTTACTAACTCGTGAATGTATACCCATGGTTTGCCGGTATGTTTAGGTTCCATGTAATAGGCTCACCCGGGCACAAATTCAAACTCCGAACTGCTACTAAGAATTTCTTATAAAAACCCTATAAAACTTTGCTCGATCTGGAAATCGTACCCAAGATCTCTAGCGTAGCAGTCGCGCTAAGGACCACTAGATTAACGAGGCAAGTTCTAGTTAAGTAGAATTTTAACTATTTTTGTATGACAGCGACGCTCAACAATATCTATAGAACTTAAGAATTGCTTACTACACACAAAAATTTATTCATAAAATTATAATTATGTTTTTTTGACAGATCTTATTAATAAAACATTGACCCATATGTATAGAAACGATTGCCGAAATAACCTTCATAAAAATAGAAGACGAACACTTCGATATTATACTATAATCACTAATTGAACTAACAACCGTAATTTCAAAATTAATAGCAGGAAATATAACTAACGCTTGAAAAAGTCAGTCATTGTTATTATCTTTATCGTCGAACCGCTCGCGGTGAGAACGGGGCCGAGTATAGCACCTTGGTGAACGATTGCTACACCAATCGTATTGACTGAGCCCACCACGGTTCCACGGCACACTTCGAGAATAATCCAGTGTTGTTCCTGGATGGCTAGTACTCGATTCTCTACTACTTACCCTTGCCTGCTCATTAGCATTTTTTATTGTTTACGGGGAAAAGCTTCAAAAGGTTACCGGTCTACGGCAGTCCGTCCGGGGAGTGTGGGATTTTTACCCACTAAAACCACCTTGGCGGCCACCATCAATAAAGGATGAGGACTACGGGTGGACTACGGTCTACAGGAGGCACTGTGTCGTCTTAATTAACTACCCCAGAACCTCCCTGTGCAACTCCTATTAGGGTACATCTCTGGGCTTTCTCATTAACCTAGTTGTGACAAGCGCAACTCTTATACCTACCGATCCTGGATTAGATTCCCAGTTCGAGCAAAGTGTAAATGCATTTTTCTATGAAATTCTCAGTAGCAGCTCGGACTTTGGATTTGTGCCCGGTTAATGGCAATTGGCTCGACCTCTATTACATGGGACCTAAACATCAGCAAGCTGTGTGTGTACATCAATACATCTCTGCTTAGCCCTTCGGGGGATGCAGGTGTGATAGTATGTTATGTTATGTATTACGTATAATAAAGCCTTACTTTTACCCCCTAATTGTTTAATTACCGAAAATATTACGAGTTATTTCTCATCATTATGAACATCTTTTACTATAGGACCAACCCTGAAATCGCGTAAAAAATAGCTTCTTCATACATTTATGTTCACTGAACTCATTCTGAACGCATTTTCTGGGTTGTTCCTATATTAAAAGTTGTTCATAATTACGACATTTAAATAATAATTATGCAAAAAAGTCTTAAAAGTTTAATTTGACCCACTTCCCGGTTTACGATTGAGCTGAGCTGGAATTTTGCATACACGTTTATTTTGGATGACAATGCATGATTAGGTTACTGACGTCACACTAAAATTAATATGGCGAATGCCCCAATATGGCGGACAAAATTTACTTATCTACCATGATACGGGATTTGCTGTGAAGAATACGAAAAATAAACTGACGCAAGTTATTTTAAGACTGAAAACTATGAAATAAAATATTATAGTAAAAAAACTAAGAAAACACGGTTTTATAACGCACAAAATAGTAGGTTGGTAGATATGTGCAGGTAGTTATATGTAAAGTTATCCCTTTTTTAAGTCCAATGACTAATTCAAAAAGTGTGGAGCGCTTTTTGCATAAGCAAACTTTAAATAAATTTAGACAAAGCGTATTTCACTATAATTTTTGATTTACAATATCTAAATGTTAAAGCTGTGTCTGTTTATTTATTAACACACCGATTTTACTTCTTTCGTTTTCATATCATTTAGTATTTCAACGGAACGAGTTACAGCAGTGTGTCATTCATTGAACAAATCTTATACAACATTTATAATGTAATCGGAGTACTTATATGCATAGTCAAAAGAATGCGTTGCATCGTTTCTTTGGTCTTTGCTCTTTACGCAAGCATCATTTTCGACTATGTCGCTATGCAATGCACTACCAGGTCATTTAAGTCATTCCTGCTTTCTGTTACCTTATGTACCTGACTGCACATTTCCAAAAGCATGCCCTATTTCATCTCTTTGACGTCTATCCTTTGAGTTGCGCTATGTCGACTACTCTATTAACGTTCGTCTTCCGTCAAAGTCAAAATAATTTATTCAAGATATACTACATTTTAGACAGCCCCAAAACTGCAGTTTACGTCGAGATTCTTGTCGTGATGTCTACAATACTACATAGCTTGATCTATTAGACACATTATATGGAGTATTTTATGTATTATACCTACTAATATTATAAATGCGAAAGTAACTCTCGTCTGTCTGTTTGTTACATTTCCACGCCTTAACTTCTGAACCGATTTTGATTAAATTTGGTACAGCGATAGATTATACCTTGGACAAGGAAATAGCCTACAGTTTGTCTCAAAAAGCCCGAAAAACATTCAGCGGCTTAGGCGTAAAAGCGTAACAGACAAACAGAGACTTACTTTCGCAGTTATAATTTATTAATAGGGATGTAGAGATTGCAACATAAGAGATATTTATACTTCCATAATTATGCAAGATAGTTTGTTTGTTAGTAATTGCAATCTACATTGTAACTATTGACCTTACTAAGTATGTTACTTCTAACTAGCCTTCAAATATGTTACCACAACATCAGACCATAAAACTTCAACTTTATATGCGTACATTTTTAGGTTCTCTTTTTTAAGAGAGGTAGGGCATAGTGGGAGTAATTCCACTCAAATTGGAGCTGCCCTACTGGGGAAGTAGGTACCTCCGCCTTGCAGAAAATCGAAGTAAAATAACACTGCTTCGAACTGTGTTGTGTTTCTTACGGTGAGCAAGGTTGCCAGTGCTCCACGATGAAACGTTGTGTTGGCAGTGGGGGGACTTTGACCGTTATGCTGCCAACCCAATTATTCCTCTTTCAATACAGGGTCGGCAACGCGCAAGTGATACTCCTGGTGTTGCAAGCGTCTATAGGCTACTGTAACTGCTTACCATCAGGTGGGCCGTATGCTTGTTTGCCACCTTAGTAGAATAAAAAAATAAAAAAAGGTGAAACCCCATCTTTAATAGTGTTAAGACAAACGATCTCATTTTCTTGAGATAAAGCAATTCATCAATTCCTGCGCAGTACTTTCACTGGCCGGTGTAGTGCACGTGTGCGGCTGCATCGACTTGCTTAACCCGTATCAGTGTCACTACAGATGTGAGGGCAAACAGACGTCAGGGTATTTAGGTTACGTTATGTAAGCTATTAGATCGATCGATATTACATTCATTATTATGTTTTTACTGACTTCAAAATAGAGGCCACTTACACTTTGACGTGATTTTTTCAAACTGTAGATATAACAATACTATGAGTGTTTAAATAACCAGTTGTAACACTTCACGTTCCCCTGACTTCTTAATCTTATTTATATACTTATTCTATTTTCCGAAGACCTGTGTGATGATATTCTATTATACTCGACTCTATGTCATTGACATAAAGTTCAATTTCAATTATTTTATCTATTTCATTGTAAGTTTTCACGGTAACATTTTTAAATGAAACGTAATGATTGATTACATGACCGCTTAAACTATTGGTTTCCCCAATTACAGGTAATTGGGAATCCTCATGCAATCTCCTAATAGCATCATTATATGCATTTCACAACCTAATATTTCAAGTGATTATTTATTGGAAAATACCAATTATCTATATCTATTACAGAGAGAGAGAGAGAGAGAGAGAGAGAGAGAGAGGTATTAACACCATATTAAAATTAACAAGGCATACTAGACGATAGTTATGTGAGTATGGAATGGATGATATACTCACATACCTACTTGAAAGTATTACTCAGTACCTACGAAGTGAAATATTCACACAAATTACGTACTTATATACAAAATGTATAATATAATATTGCAATTAATTTTAAGAATATTACTGATTATGTAACTAGCCATATTATAAGGAAGTGAATTTTAAATTTGATCATCCGAAATATTACGAATTCGCCATTTTTACAACATAAGGTGCGGTTACATTTGCTAGATCCCATTTATCATCTTTAAAGGTTATAGATGGCTATATGAAATTTAAAGAGGTGCTTTTTAAAATGTTATGATTGAACGAAACGGAAACCAGCAATATGCCAAGTCTGAGTTTCTGTGTATGTGATAATTTGTGGTAAGTAAACGCACCCTCCGTCTTGGGTATGGAGGGGTATAGGAGACCAAAGAAAAGATGGATGGATTGTGTTTAGTCCGATTTCATTTTAAAGGAATTTAATAGTAAGGTGACAGCTGACAGGGACGAATAGAAGATCAAATAATCTTAAGAGAGGTAATAATTCGATAGTAAAATAGTGGTAGTAATTCGACTCAAATTGGAGCTGCCTGTCTAGGAATGTACCTCCGCCTTGCAGAAAATCGAACTGATATAACACTGCTGTGAGCTGTGTTGTGTTTCTTATGGTGAGCAAGGTTGCCAATGCTCCCGGAGGAAACGTGTTGGCCGTGGGGGGACTTTGACCCTATAGTTGGGTTGGCAGTTTAAGTACAATAGAAATTGGCTGGGCCTTTAAAGTGTCTAAAAGATAACGTGTTGGGAAGCAGCTGCACCACAGGAACCCCCACCACTAGGACCTACTTTATTTCCAATGTACATTAGGCTTTACTTGCGTTTTTATGTTCTTTTTCACTTTTACGAAATGAGTTTGTTAGCCGGATTACATTTTGGACTTTTTGGAGACTTTTATGTATCGGAAACCTACTTTAATTCTGTTTGTAACTTTTTTTGAAATCGTTGTCAGGTCAGAACTGTTCTGTTTTGATTTCTGTACGAAAACTGAGAAACTTCATGGCATTTGATGTGTTTAGTAATTTTGAAATAGTATTAAAAAAGGTTAATTTGGTAAAGTTACATTATGTCTACTATTTGAAAATACAAATCTCGATGGGGAATATCCAATTTTGTTTATCTCATAAAATTAATGTGATCTATTTTAACATTTGCAGAAAGTAGTGTTAGTGACAAATTATAACTTAAACACTTAGTATACGAGACCTGTTAGGTATTGGAAAAAAATGATCCGGTCTAGAATTTTTATTGGGTCCCGACTGTTATCATTTATAATTTAAACGTGCATCATCGTCGACCGCACTATTGCTTACAATCGGCAAAGTAGCAGTCAAGCGCAAACCCATGGAGAATTAAAAAAAAAACCGGAGAATTCAGTAAATTATCTAATTATACCCTAAATATAAATTATATTTCAACATTAGGCTTAATATACGACGCGGTGAGTGAGCAGTATTCTAATTTCGTGTCAAAATATGTTTCGTTATCAAGGACGTATGAGGCAAAGCCACGTTTGACCCAGTAATATGCGGTACTTGTCGTTACCACACTGACGCATCTAGTGGTAAATAGTCAGAGCTCTTTAAGACCTCATGATGTGTAAAACGGGTGTTTATTGAATCGCCTAAACCTATAACCTAACCAGCTCGGGTAACATGGGCGCCACGAAATAATTTTGTCGTAATTTATCTTACGCCGAAACTAAGGCTGAAGACGAGATAATACCAAATTAATAATAATAATATTCTTAGACAATTTTACACAGCACCATCTAATCCCCAAACTAAGCAGAGCTTGTACTATGGGTGCTAGACAATGGATATAATACTTATATACCTACTTTATTTTTGTACCTATTGCGCTGTACCCGTTTAAAGTGAACGATGTAGAGTGGTGACTGTAGTCACCGTGGACGGTATAGACAATCGTTTTTTGGTGACTACAGTCACCAAGACGCGTTAGTTGACACCGTGATGAGCAGTATTTGCTGTTATGGAACCTTTACACATTTAACAGAGGATTCAACACCAATATGCAGTACTACCCTATAATATAGCCTTGTCCAATCTTTCTCTCTGTTTTAGCTTAAAAAAACTATGAATGTCTTTAGAATTGTGTCAGAATATCTAAATAGATGTTGCTGATTTACATCTGCAGAACATTTTCAATGTAATAGACCCGGGAAGTAAGCCTTTTTTTGTAAGCCTGCAGTGTCCCACTGCAGGGCAAAGGCCCCACTCTTCTTCCATTTTTCTCTGTGCGTTGCAACCCGGGACATGACAAGTAAGCCTTTAATATACACAAAAATACAAACTTCAGGATGTTAGGCTGTAAATGTTCTTATAGAAAACCAGAATAACACTGCCCTATCTGGGAATAAAACTAAGCTATCCGGGACTATCTACGACACGCTCAGCAGTGGCGTTTAACTCCACACCAAAGAAGCACTCACTTTTACACTCTATTATACTTGTAAAAACCCAAGTCATTGTGACTTATAATGATTAATTACATACTTAAGTAAATAAACAACTGTTCAGGTAGGTAAGAGCTCATGCTCTTACCTACCTGAACAGTTGTTTATTTACTTACAACTATTGTGGGTAGGTACTCATGTACCTACCCACAATAGTTGACAGATGTAGGTTACCGCCGCACTAGAGGTCGATGAACTAACAACAGACTGCTACACGTTGCATTGTCGAGCATTCCAAACTTGTGGCGATCATTAACATCTTGTTTTGTTTCCGGTGAATTTGACAGCTTGACTCTAGCAGGTTACGCTATCCAAAACTGTCAAATTTTCCCAATTGAACATGAATCGTATTATTTTCTGTTAAAGTTGAAAATCTATCAAAGAAATTTGACAGATTGGGTAGCTTGATGTACTGGCCTCTGTACTATAGATACTCTGTACATGCATGTCGAGACGAACTGGTGAAATGCCAATTGAAACTTTGTTTTGTTTTGAACTGAACTTCGGCATTTTGTTCATTCGAGAAATCGTGACCGACTACCAACAATTAATTTTTAAATAAAATACAAATCAGTTTCCGTATTTAACAAAAATGTAAAATGAATTTCTTACTCCAAAGAATGTACCAAAAACTAAATATAAATTAGTTAATTAATAACTTTAAAATTGACTGCATCATTAGGCTGGTGGTCCTAAGCGCAACTGCTACGCAGTGGTCCTGGTTTCGATCCCCAGGTCGAGCAGTGTTATTGGGTTTTTCTAGGAAATTCTCAGTAGCAGCTCGGAGTCTGGATTAGTGCCCGGTTAATGGCAATAGGCTCGCCCCCTATTCCATGGAACCTAAACATACCGGCGAAATGTGGGTGTACAATAGTCACGTCACCTATATTATATTTACCAAAACATAACATAACACACGACAAGAAGAATATGATTCCTATAAAAAGCAGATGTCATTATTAAAATTTACAACACATAGCCCTGACTTAAATGTTAATCAGGTTTTAAAGAAGCCGTGCGTGATGAGTCAATCATTAAGTGTTTTAATTAACAGTCACTGGTATAATTATAAACGACGCCTGTATCACACGGTATTTATTGTTCAGACAATTGAGGCTGTAATTTTTACCTCGTAAAGCACCTATTGAGCGGAGACCCGTGCTCAGCAGTGGGACAATAGTGGGACAATGGGATAGAAGCCCAAAAACCCTGACAACTATGCTATCCTCAGGATATCGGTATTGTCCAGAAATTGGGTGGCAGAGGTCAATATTCAACGGCATCAGGTTAGACTGGAAGCGGACCCCAATATAGTTGAAGAAGGAGGTTGATTGTTTGATTAAAAAAAATCGCCTTGACACTGGTGGTAAGTCCTGTGACCCCGTAATAATAGCAGTGAAGAAAGAATTATAGTGGGAGTGATAGCTTCCCCCGACACTATCTTGGAGACGACAATATGAATGAAGTGATGAAAAAAAAAAACTATCGTAGTGATTGTAATATTACCGAAAATAATAATAACGAGCTTTTAAAACATCATCATCAACCCTTATAGTGTCCCACTGCTGGGCACGGGTCTCCTCTCATATAAAGAGAGCGATTAGGCTATAGTCCAACGCTGGCCTAGTGCGGGTCTGCAGACTTTACACGCCGTCGAGAAAATCTCTGAAGGCATGCAGGTTTCGTCACGATATTTTTCCTTCACTTTTTAAGCAAGTGATAATTAATTATTAATAATATATTTAAAACTGATACTATCAATTGAGTCCATAGCGGACATAAGTTTAGTTTTTCCATCCTAGAACGTAAAATCCTCATCGTATATAGGAACTGTTAATCGTATTCGTAAAGCTTCCAACCCCAAACGTCAACTTTCATACGAAAAAATAAGGAAATTGATGAACTGCGGTAGGGTGTCATCTCTGTAAAGACTGATGGTTTGAGGAATGGTATGCATGTAAAAAAAAAGATTCAGGTAACGACAAGCGGGGAAGAATGATGCAAGGGAGATGATGCGGCGACCTCAAATCTATCTTTGCAATTTTCCGACATGTAGCGGGAAAAATTTTTATAGTTCTGACGCGCGATTATAATATTTAGATCAGCTGATTTTTAAGATGTGCCATTTCACATTTTCCTATCTTCCTATCTATCCATATGAAAATAGGAAAGCGAAAATCTTCTTAAATTTCGCCATAAAGATTACTCATAAAACATATTTTGACACATTGCTCAATCGAAATGACCTTACATTAATGTAAACATGAAAATAATTTCAATAAATTACCAAATTAATTCTTAATTATAATGTCTTCTGCTAAATTTCAAACGCAAACCTGAATTTCCCAACATTGCAGCACAAATTCACGTCTATGGTGTTGTTCTAACAATTATTCACACAAATGAACCATGAGAGTTTTGCTCTAGAAATCGCAATAGAGAATAATAATGCAACAATACCTCAAAAAATAACCACAGCACTAGTAAGAGGTTCACTGTTCACGACAACACAGCACCATGTGGGTTCCCATTCACCTGTGGACTGCGCGCGCGCCGGCCCGCATGCGCCTGCGCCCACACCGCTTGCACAACCACTAGTTCCGAACCACTACGGTCAATGTTAATATGCCAATTCTGATTTAAGACCATAGATTCTTAGAATAGATGGGAAGAGTCCTATTATCAGATGTATCCTGAGGTTACTAAGACGTTGAATGAAATTTTGTGAGGTATTATAATATTTTATTGGTTATAGAATAGCCATCATTGTTCTAAGGGTCTCGATTGCCAGGTCGAGTAAATGGTTTTCTATAAAATTCTCAGAAGCAGTTTAGAATGGTGCCCAGTTAATAGCAATAACTAACTTAACCTAACTCTTCATGGCAACTCTGTCTAATTGTTTGTGGTATGCAAACGTGAGTACTTATAGTATTTAAGAAAAACGGTCACATTTGGCTGTGATCTTTTTAATATTGCCCAGCTATATGACAACTGATCAAATGGCTCACATTAAAAAGATAAAATCTTCAGCTTTTTCATAATTACAATGCATTAGCTATTGACATTTTAATGTGGAGTTGAGCAAGCTTAAGGTGACGACATGGCTTATTTGGTACCACAAATTAATTTGAATAGCGATAGTAGCCTTGACTTAATGTGTATTTGATAGAAACATGTTATGACGAATTTTATAGGACAGGTACACAATTTTCTGCCCCACTTAGTAAAAGTGGGACAGAAAATCTGGGAAAAAAAAACGTTTTCGGTATGGGGAAAACAGTGAGTCTAGACTTGCTTATTTAACACCAAAATTTTAAGTATCCTTCGAACACCTAGAATTGAGTAATAAGTTACTACACACCCTTATTTTTTAATTACCAAATAAAAAGTAAGTTGTCTTTGCATTCATCATTACAATACTTTACACTTCATCAACAACACTTTACTATGAATAACTTTTTTTATAAATGACTAGCGACCCGCCCCGACTTTGTCAGGGTGCAATGTACTTTTAACACTCAAAAATAATGTGGCTATCTATTGGTAAAAGATTTTTCTAAATCGGTTCAGTAGGTCCAGAGATTACCCCTACAACCTCACAAACTCACAAACTTTACCTCGTTATAATATAGATTTCAGGGTTGTAATTAAAAATAAGAACGTAGATGACCAATCACTGACGGATATAACCTTTTTAATATTTGAACGCGTGTATTATCATTTTCTTACAAAATGCCCTTGTCGATAAATTAGTAATATTAGAAAGTAAAGTATAGATAGAGTTTTCTATCTCTAGTAAGTTAAAACCAGAGATATTTTTATTATGAAACCTATGACTTCTTATAGGAAGTTTATTTTTTGTTAAATCGCTTCTATGTAAGTGTATGAATAAGTATACGTAATATGCTATGCTATAATAGCCACAAATGATGATGTATAATAGAATATATTTTTATTATGTATCTATGGTATATTTGATTTTATAATATAAATATATAGTTTTAATTTATTCATTTATAACTATATAAATGTTTATAATTATATATTTTATTCAACTATATTTTCCACCAACTTTTGTGCACCTACTATCTTGCTTTGCATCTCTGCATCACCCTAAGGTTGACTGAGAGAGAATGCCTAATGGCATTAAGTCCGCCTTTGTACAACAATTTTGTTTTGTGCATGAAGTATTAAAATAAAATAAATAAATATAACTTCCGTACGTTAGTGAACCGTACAAAATACACCCAGACTCGAAAAAAAACCTATCTCTGTGTAACATTTGTTTTGGATAGGAATCAAATCGGTCACTCTCGGCGCAACAGTGGTGAAATGAACACCTGCTACACGAAACGTGCACTCAACCAAAGGAAAGTGCTTCTTCATGACCCAGAATTAGCTTAATATCTAAGATACTCCGATGTAAATGCAGTGTGATGCAACAGCAATTTAGCCTCACATAAATCAGCTTCGAAAGGTATCCATCTACCGTTCAGTAGGAATACGTAAAGGCCAAGTGTTCAATGTCCTAAATGCATCCAAGTCATGCGATCGTACTACAACTAAGAACGGGATTTGAAGTCAAGGCGGTAGAAACGAAAGTAGATTTACCGTGAGGTCGTTAGAACTAATCGACCTTATATACCTAAATGTTATGTGCATAATTGCATAGGTTACTTATTCCCAATCATATTTATTACATATGTTTTCAACTTCAGCTTGCATTAGATAGATAAAATATACTTGTACACCAAACAGTAATTTGCAAAGTAGAATTAATTAATTTCAACGTAGCCATTTTTAATCCATTCTTGCCAATTATATAATTATGATAATATCTACCAACAAATTCTTATTAGTAACGCTAAAAATATAATTGTTAGATAATCAACCAATAAAATAACATCTTACAATTTTATTTCATTGTTCATTTAAAATTTTTAATTACCCAGAGTTAGGCAGAGAGGCTGTTATGCAGTTATGTACATCGCCACATGTCTCATATGTATAATGTGATCTGAGTTTGGATTTATGCGCGGTTTATGGCTACCCCAGCCATTAACCGTGCAGAAATCAAAACTCCAATATTTTAATGAGAATTTTCCCAATGGATTAACCTAATAACACTTTGCTAGAACAAAGAACTGCCTTATTAGTCTAGTGGTCCTAAGCGCGACTGCTACGCTAGAGGTTCTGGGTTCGATCCCCAGGTCGAGCAAAGCGTTATTGGGTTTTTCTATGAAATTCGCAATAGCTCGGAGTCTGGATTTGTGCCCGGTTTATCACAATAGGCTCGCCCCTATTACATGGGACCTAAACATACCGGCGAAATGTGGGTGTACACCTCTGCCTAACACTTCGGGGCATACAGGCGTGATGGTATGTTATGTAGATCAAAGATTCCGATCGAACCTCACCAGTTGAACCAAAAAGTTACAAAAAAAACAGAAAAAGTGACCAGCCTTGACTAGCCTTCTTCAATTATTTTACCAGACGATGGATTGTGTATGCGTTAACGCAATGATAAAGTTGCAAGCAAAGAAATTGAGACGAACCGGTGTCGAAAGAGAATACCGCGCAGTGTGCAAATCTGACAAGTGGTAGCGTACGTGATGCGTAACGCATGCGTCTGCGCACCCACGAATGACGCCTTCAAAACTAATGTTACGACATGAGGTAATTATGGCATGGATAGATACCATAGGCTTGTTGCTTAATGACAACTGACAACTGACTTGACATTCCGCACTTCCGTGGTGGATGGATCCATTTTCAAACTTAGATCTCCTGTGCTATGGAGAGCATCTTAAACTAAGTCAGGCAGTAAGAATCCGACATTAACATAATAGTTTTTCATAGGCCAGTATACTATGTAATTTCCACACGCGAGACACTAGGTCGTAACAATTGTGTTTTTTTTTTCTATTGTTCTTTGACAGTGTAAACAAAGTTACTAGTTCCAAATAATATAATTACCCGCACTGACCATCGATAAATCGTTAGAACAACATAGAGCTGTGTCTGTCGATTTGAAATCTTCAAATTTAACACTTATCTAAAACGGTACCTACATAGGATATAATGTATAGCTAAGTTGTCATATAGGATATTAATATTACAGTCTCGCGAGGTTGATAAATGCTATATATGGGCTTAGGCTATAGTCCACTACGCTGGCCTAATGTGGATTGGCAGACGTCACACGCTGTCGAGATAATCTCTAAGGTATGCAGGTTTCCTCACGATTTTTTCCTTCACCGTTTAAGCGAGTGATAATTATGTAATTATTAATACGCACATGATTTTGAAAGTCAAAGGTGCGTGCCCTGGGTTTGAACTCGAGACCTTCGACTTGGCATTCCAATGTGGCATGACCACTAGGCAATTATTGCTTCTGGCTGCACTACTAATTTCACCCTTAAGGGAGTTAAATGAACATACCCGTGCGAAGTCAGTTCGGGCCGCTAATAGGATATAGATATTAGTGTACGATTTGTAATAAGTTTTTATTGAAAGTCCTACACTACGATAGATGTTAAGTATGTCATATTAAGTCACTCGGTGCGAAGTGTGACCCATTTGCAAAATGCTTATGTAGAAATGTCTAGGAATTTTATAATTAGCGTATAAATCATTGGTCTTCAACGTTTGGCGCTTGCTGCAAAAGTTGAAAGGATGAAAATATTAATTTAATATTAATCCCGACGTTTCGGACTCTTTACACCGTCCATGGTCACGGGTAGTCCATGGACCATGACCATGGACGCTGTAAAAAGTAGTTTTATTTCAATATTTGCGTATGTACCAGAAATCAGAAGGAAGAAAATATGTTAAATTATAAACATACGAAATAACCCGAATAGGAATAAGTTTTTAAGGTTGAGGTAAACACAAGTGTAAACTAAATTCTTCAAAGTCGATATCGCTCACGACAATAACTTTTCGAAATGATTTGCTTGATCACGGCTTAAACAAGAACAAAACATTATCTTAAGAGCCTGCTGTGAGTGTGAGTTATGCTCTTGATCTGTCGCAACTTTAGTACTAAACGGGCTACGTGTCAATGCCTTCTGACCATAAACTATGTCAATAGAATTCATGCCATAACTTGTAGGGTCAGCTTACTGGAACGCCATTATAGGTTAACAAAACAACATACAGCCACAGCCTAGTGGTCCTATGCGCGACTGCTATACTAGAAGGCATGGGTTTGATTACTGGGCGAGCAGTGTTATTGGGTTTTTCTATGAAAATCTCAAAAGCAGCTCGGACCTCGGAGGTATTGCGGAGAGGCGAGGTGTATTGCCCCTCCAATGAAAAGGGAGGATACTGTTATGCCTGGCGGGCCACGGGTCGACGGTTGATGTCGGGCGGTTGTATATGTATATGCAACTTTCGTTGCGAATGTTGCTTGCGCGATTCAGGACTTCGTAGTTCTATGTAGCGCGGTAGATGTCACTACAGTATTATTTATTTAGTAGATAAATAATGAATTGTAGTACTCTCTTCCAGTAAAAGTAAAGTAGACCCACATTAGGCCATCGTGGTGGAGTATAGCTTAAGGTCTCTCATTCTATGAAGAGATCATGTGCCCAGAATAACGATGATGATGATAATATGCGACACCTAAAAGTAGGTACAGACGCCAGCAGGTTAAGCTATCCAAAACTAACAAATATTCTTAATAGAAAATGAGCTTTATTAAGTTTGTATTAAAGTTGAAAATCTATCAAAGAAATTTGACAGAACTGGTACCTGGCCTCTGTACTTAAGGACTATAATTAGGCAACAGGATTCTTCCGTATGGTTGTACGGAGTCACGATTCACATGGTGATAACTAGAGGGCAAGGGAAGACAAGCGCGATTATGAGTTGGTACGAGTCCAACTTATTACTACATCTCTAGGTGGCAGATGAGCCATTAGGATTTTCCGTACTTTAAAAAAAAAAGGTCACAAGATTCTCCATAATATACACACATCAAAAAAAGTTTGCGATAACTAGCATAAGCTGATATAATTTTTTAAATTGAAGTTTATCAAGAAAAAATATTTGTTGTGTGTTTTCTTTAAATAGAAATACCCTGTTTGAAAGAATCTAAAAAGAAGAAGAAATCATAATATGATCTACCGTAACAAAAAAGATTTCGATTTTTCAAAGTGATCGCCAACTTTTTTTGATGTGTGTACGTACATACAGTATTGGTGTTTGGAAAAAAATAAACATTTTATTGCCATAAAAACAGCGAATACTAGGTACAGAGGCCAGCACATCAATCTACCACAATCTGTCAAATTTCTTTGATAGATTTTCAACTTTAACATTAAGTTATAAGGTTCATATTCAATTGGGAAAATTTGACAGTTTTGGATAGCTTGAAATACATAATAATGTCTGTACATAAAAATAAAAAAATAAATAAAATGAGGTATACTGTACGTCGTCGTTGTTGTTTCCTGGCACACAACACGATACCTTACATCACTACAGCAACAAGGGTCACCTTGAAGGCGTCGATCACCGCAGCTTGCAACACTTCACCTTTGCGTGAACCTTTGAGAAATGTTGCCATATTTTATTGAATCACTCATATTTCTATGGTCGTCTATTCATGTTTGTGGTTTGTCCGCGCATAAAGCTTAGGAATTATGAATACAATATATGAAGAAATCTACATGGTAGACTGTACAATTGGAACTAATTATTTCGTAAAAAAAACTTAATATCCATACCACATATTCGTTGCATCAAACCGGTCGGGGAATAGTTTTTTAATATTTTAAAATGACAAGCATACTGTCTGATGATAAGCGACACCCGTATACCTATAGACGCTAGCGACACCAGTACTTTATTGTATTTCTCTTTAAATAAAACGTTGTCCCACACTGTTTTGTGGGTGCGTTTATAAACACAAATTTTCACATACACAAACACCCAGACCCGGAACAACTATCTGTAGGTCATATAAATATTTGTTCCGTGCGGGGATCGAACCCACAACCCGAGGCACAGAAGCCGATCGCTCAGCCGCTGTGCCAAACGTGTCGTCTAATATTATCACTAGCGGGTCTTCTTGAGACCTCACTTGTTAAGTGTCACATGCCTAGTTAATCATTGGCAACATTGTCCTTCAAACCGGAACACAGTAATGCCACATTATCGCATAGCAGAATATTTGGCAATGCGGTGGTACAGTCAGCAATGAAAATTGCTGAACACGCTTAATTTTTTAAACGCATTAACATTTTTTATTATCTATGAGTTATTGACCAGAGAAGGTAGCACGACTTCTTTGTATCATATACGATAAATTATAAGATTTACCATAACTAGAATATAAATAAAAGTTTTGGTGTAGTGATGTTTTCAAAATTTGGTTGTGTTCAGCGACTTTCGTTAGTGACCGTACCACGCCCGACGAATTCAGCAACATGGCACACCTTAATAGTGGTGGTATTTATACCTTCAGACATACATACCATAACGCTTATTATATTTCCCGAAGGGTTAGGCAGAGGTTAGATTTATTCATGCACAGTTAGCCAGTATGGTTAGGGCCCATTTACTGCGGTGGCATGCCTCTTGCTATTAACCAGGCACGATACACTGTGTTTTTTTTAAGTTTAATATTTAACATATAAATATTACTCTCGCAATGGCACCCAACCGTGACGACGATGTGCAACGTGGGACCTTGACGAGTGTCTGTTTTGGCAACGACGCATGTGTGCCAATGTGACACCGCTCACGGAGTCACTGGGACCACGATAGGTACGTTGTAATATTACAGATTTACAGGGTTGTTCAAATCGTATTCCTAATTGTGGTACGGCAGGTTGCGCACGCGGTTCAAAGGCTCGTCTGCCTAACCTTTCGAGAAATATAGGTGGGATTGTATGTTATGTTTATGTTAACACTATTAAATATCGAGATGATAATAACACCTTTTTAATTTTTATAGCTAACGGGAAATCCTTAAAGATAGTCTATCACAAGGGGAGGTAGTAGGGTATGTCGGACCATACCGACTGAAAAAACTGCATTTGCCTTCATTTGCCATAGAGTCATGGTCATTGGACCTGTGAAATTCGCCACGACCATGATAGGCTTCCTGTCTGCTGCTAATATTTTGTTTCCAAATATCTCTTATAATCCTCCGCGAAGAAGAGCGGTTCTCCCGGTCCTTTGGAAGTGGCTACTCGTGATAATACTTATGGAGGCTCTTTGTATGCAACTACTTTTAAAGATTGATAGTTTATTATTATTTTTGAATATAAGATCACTAATTGGTATCCCTGTAACGATCTGGTCAAAGCGTTTAAAATAACGAAAGAAAATTAAAAAAAAAAACTTTCAAAGTTACCTATTTGTTTCTTAAAATGACGAACATAGATATAATCAGTAGAATAAGATGTATTATTACAAATGCAAGTGCATCATCATCACTCGGCTATTGCGGAGTGAAATGATTACTAAAATGTTACAAAATATATTCAAAACTTGTGAATAATCACACCGAAATGTTCTATACAATACTTATTTTGTAATCTCTTTTTTTTTCTAAACCTGATTTATTATTATGACAGTGTTATGATGTCATCTTTGAACAATCAGATAATAATATGTATAATTACTGAGTGCATAAAATTCAATCCTCTGTACCTAAGGACCAAATTTAAAATGTATTTAACATTCGTTGGTCCTTTGGGGGTCATTGTATGGGTATCTTACGTCCGTTGACGTAAGTCAGCGAATCTAGGTTAAATAGTAAACGCTAGTGAATATTGACGATACGATTCGATCAAAAAACTTAATTGTACCTTAACTATATACTAGGGGATGGTGAAAATATTCTAGGGCCTAATTCCTATAATGATGTAAGTATTAAAATTAAAGATTGTCAAATCAAGGGTAGTGTATTTGAAATATAACCGGGATATCTATTTAATACATTTTACGATTGTTTATAACTCTCTCATTGGTCTAGTGGTTACAAGCTCGGCTACTGTTAGTGTGTTTCTGGGTTCGATTCTCGGATCGAGTAGTGTTCTTAGTAAAAGCTTGGAGTTTGCGAGATGGCGGAGACAGTGCTTTTTTCCTGTTGTATTATAGCGCAGTATTATAGCAATAGATGGCGTTGGGAAGTGTTATATTGCGTTATTATTTATTCGTACCCTCGGAAAGTATAAGTATTAATTTTTGATTTTAATAAATGTCTTTCTCTCAACGGTATTCAAGGGTTTTATTTGAGGCTCCAGGTAACTATGTTGGATATCCCTAAGTGGAAGATGAAACATAATTACTAGCTAAAAATATACCGGCGAACTATGGGTGTATATCATACACATCTGCCTAACCTTCAAAGATACAGGCGAGATGGTATTTTATATTGTAAGGCTAAAGTTATTAAGGAACTCGGGTTTGTCTGTTATCAATATTAAAGGGATTGCTTTAGTTCAATTAGCTGTATTGATCTCGCCAGTGGGCAATCCAATCATGAAAATAGATTAATCCACGGCTATAACAATATAAATAATCCTATACTTTATAGACGTATACTTTGTGTGATTATACACTCAAACCACTTGAGCTGTCATTAGTTAATTAAGTTAATGAAAACTCAAGTAATTTGGTAAAAAACCGCAATATATAATGTAATACTTGGAATGAAGTATATACGTATTTACTTTCACCAAAATGACATACAAAACCATACAATAAATAAACAAATTTCGACATTAAACAATAATACTGAAATTGTAAAGTTTTGCCACGTTCGCAAAATGTTATATGCTACCTATAAAATTTAGTTAATATCTTTTATTTGATTTTCAAAAGAAACTTAGCCCCACAGTTTGATCTCCTGTATCGTGGGTGCGTTTACAACCTCACATATTCACGTTCACGTACGCAAACACTCAGATCTCTGGGCCTGGGTGTTTGTGTGATGTGACTATGTGACCTTCGTGTCGTGGGTGGTGGGAACTACCTGTAGGTCATACAAATATACGTTCCATACGAGATCAATCCCGCAACACATAACATATGAAGCAAATAGGTCATCAAACACTACGCCAAACGTCGCCAATTCGGCTAATTTAAAATGTTCAAAATATGGTTTAGATAGAGTTTCACAAATGTCCCAGTCGTTGATAATTATTGATATCATTACAATACTATTTGTTTATGTTTGACATCGTTTGTTAACTTATACAGACATTGAGCCTTGTACGAAACTATATTTTGAACATTTTTAATTACCATAATTGACCTTTTTAGTGTTTCTTGATGTTTAACTATTAAGAGTCTGAATTGAGTCTGGGCTCTAAAAAAATATATTTTATACTAGCTGACCCCGCAAACGTTGTTTTGCCATAAAAAAATAATTTAGGGGTATGAAAAATAGATGTTGGCCTATTCTCAAACCTCCCCGATAAGCACAAAAAATTTCATCAAAATCGGTCAAGCCGTTTCGGAGGAGTATGGCAACGAAAACTGTGACACGAGAATTTTATATATTAGATTATTACATTAAATAACATACTATATCTGCCTCACCCTCGTTAGTCAAGTGGTCCTAAGCGTGACTGCTACGCGAGAGGTCCTAAGCGTGACTGCTACGCGAGAGGTTAAGCGTGACTGCTACGCGAGAGGTCCTGGGTTCAATTACTAGGTCCAGCAGTGTTATTGGGTTTTTCTATAAACTTAATTCACAGTAGCTGCTCGGAGTTTGGATTTGTGCCCGGTTATGTTATGACATAAGTATACCATCACTATGGTATTTACAAAGTCCGAGCTGCAGTGAGAATTTCATTGAAAACCCCAATAACACTTTGATCTGGGAATCGAACCCGGGACCTCTAGCGTAGCAGATGCGCTTAGAACCACTAGGCATCCTTTGCCTTGTTGTGACAGTTTACCTATCTATGTCTTATACATCTACAGAGATACACAAATGATATCCATATCTTTATTAGGTATTCTTATAAACTGTACTTTCACGTATCACAATTTATTGCAGTTTTCATTTGCAAGGTTTTTATTGTACTTAATTAATACTTATCAAAGTTCTACGTTTTTGTGTAACCACGCTTTCTTGATCATATCGGCTGCTTTCTCACCTATCATGATCGTGGGCGCATTGGTGTTACCTCTTACCACGAAAGGCATTATACTGGCATCTGCCACCCGTAGCCCTTTCACGTGGTGAACTCTGAGCTCGGGATCCACTACTGCTGTCTTGTCGCTGCTGGGTCCCATTTTAACAGTACTAGTTGGGTGATACAGCGAAAATGTTAGCTCCCTTGCTATGCATTCCAAATGATCATCGCTTGCCTTCTTAAACTCTTTGCATGCTTCAATCTCAATCCAATTCAATTTAAAGCCAGCGTTCTTGAATGATTCGGTTTCACCTAATCTTAAAGAGTGTTGCCTCATTGCCTTAATAATAGTCTCCATGTCTTCTCTTTCCTTGAAATAGTTTGCATATATCAGAGGGTAATCGAACGGATTTTTGCTGTTTAAAACAATTTTACCTTTTGATTTGGGATGTAATAATACGTTGTATACTTTGATTATGAAATTATCTTTGTTCATTTTTAAGAATTTATTGTAAACTTCGTCACTTAAATCGTGTTTGTAGTAGACATCAATCATATTAAAGACACCAGGGGGCAATACAAGATAGTGATACTGCATGTCCGGGATGCGGGAAGTAGGATCTGTAGTATTTATAAAACTGATGATTCTATGAGGACGAGTATCCTTTAATGGCCCATTCCGTTCCAAAATGTACTGCGCCAACGCACCTACTATATTTTTAATGGAACTTAAATCTTTATCACCGGGCATCGTGTAGTAAATAGGTGCAAATACGTGATCTTGTAGGTTTTCACCAACTGCCAGGTCGATTTTAACTTCAATATTCATATCTTTTAAATGTTCTTTTGGTCCAATACCAGATAGCATTAAAATTTGTGGTGAGTTAATGGCACCTGCTGATAATATGACCTCTCGTTTCGCAATAACACTTATATCTAATCCATCTTTTTTAATCACAATACCATTGACTGTGTTTGTTCCTGGGACAAATGTAACTTTAGACACTAAGGCATTTTTTATGACATGCAAATTCTTTCTCTCTTTTATGGAACTCAAAAAAGCTCTTGTGGTACCATATCTAATGTTATCTTTGATATTAGATTGGCTTGCCATCACGCCTACCTGACTTGCTCCGTTGATATCACTTGCATTAGTTAATCCAAGTTCAATTGCGGCTTCAACGATCATTTTCTCGAAAGGATGAAGGTCAGTCACTTCCACAATATTTAGAGGTCCGTCCCGACTGTGATATTTACTCTTTTCTTTTGTGTAATCACCGGTAAATTTTTCACTTTTTAAGAAGTACGGTAATACATCTTCATAGCTCCATCCATAGTTACCGTCAGCTGCCCATGTGTCATAATCTAACTTGTTGGCTCTTACGTAGAACATGCCGTTAATACTGCTGCTACCTCCAAGAACCTTCCCCCGAGGCCAGGCGCATCCCTTATTTTTATAACTTCTACAGGCATCTTGAGGCTGTGTTTTGTATCCCCAATCCACCGAGGTGCCCATGCTGTTGTAGAAAAGTTGTGGCACCTGTAACGTAATAATAATATTTGTAAGAAAAATACTAATAAAGGAGATAATAAATATTTAGGACATATTAGACAGCACGATCTAGACCCAAGCAGAGCGTAGGTGTGGGTAGACAAAGCAGATATAATACTTATATATACATATTACATACTTTTTTTTTGTAGATAGAGTACATACGAGTACTTAAAAGTAGTCGTATGTTAGCGCAGTTTAATCTTGCAGTATTATAATACTGCAAGGTTAAGCTGCGCTAACAGTTAGTCTGTGGATGGGTGACCATTATTAACACATCGAGACCCCTTCGTTTCTCTGAGAGCATTTACCTTAAGCCGTCGGACCCAGTTGTCAGACGAACACCTATGACAATCGATATTACAGACAGGGAACAATAATGGGTCGCATAATAGGTCCGAGGAAGATGGTTGGACGAACGACCACCACGTGCTTTTAGTTGGTTGGAGTCATAGACTTAGCTACGGGGATCAAACGCGCTGGATCTATAGTAATATAATACTCACTTCAGTACTTAAGGTAGGGTTTCCTCCAGCTTCAACCAGCAACACTTTCCATTCTGACACTTCACTCAACCTGTTCGCAACCACGGCACCAGCTGACCCAGCACCTACGACTATGAAGTCGTAGTTAGGATCTGAAATACATTAAATAAAATCTTTATTACTTCTTGACAACTTTTCTATGTAACTATGTATCACTATGTAATAACTAAGCTGATCAACCGATCTGCGAGGTTAAGCTGTTCTAGCCGCGGTAGTCGGTCATCCACAGGGATGGGTGACCATTCTTAACGCATCGAGACCCCTCCGTGCCTCGGAGAGCATGTAAATTCGTTGGTCCCAGTTGTTACACGAACACATATGACAATCTTAAAGTTATTTTAGTGAAGGAAAAATTCGACAGCGGGATTCGAATTTTACCTTCACTAAAATAAATTTAAAATCTTAGCATGGAAATGCAAAGAAATACAAAAAGATACGTATGATACAATCGTAAGTGGTAGTTAGAAGCTCAAAAAGCCTGACAACCAGTATATCCTCAGGATATTGGCATCACCATTAGAATTTGGTTGCAAAGCTCTGATAGCTGTCGTTAGACCTGGTTAGCCTGGAAGCCGACTCCAGCATAGTTTGGAAAACGCTCGGAGTAAGGCTTAATATATCTTAATTAGATCTTTTTTTATCAGCGTAGGGTATCATAGCTCGTAACAGTATAATCTTACCTTGAAGAACATCTTCGGTAGCATCATTGGGCCAAAGATGGTCCCCTGTGAGAGCACACTGCGCTGCAAGGAAGCTCTGCAGCGTCTGCATGAACAGCGGCCCAGCAACCTGGTAGCTGTCCACGATTATGGACGTCAGCCCCGGGTCGCAAGCCCACGACATCTTCACCTGTAAGTTTAAATTATTCCTTTTAAAGACCTGCGTCGTCTAGTGGTCTGGGTTGGATTCCCCTCGAAGTCCGGTTAGTGGCAATAGGGTCGCCCCCTATTTAATGGGTCCTAAACCAATCAACCAACACCTCTGCCTATGCCTTCGGGGAACACAGGCGTGATGGTATCGATGATATGTTATTTGATTTAAAATTTTCTTTCTTCTCGTAAGTGATAATTTTTTGACTGCGTCATTAGCCTAGTGATAAACACGACTGCTACGCTAGGGGTCCGATTTCCAGGTCGAACAAAGTAATTGGGTTTTCTATGAAATTCTCAGTAGCAGCTTTATGTGCCCGGTTAATGGCAATAGGCTCGCCCCTTATTACATGGGACCTAAAGAGACCAGTGAATTGTGGGTGTACATTGGTACACCTCCGCCTAAACCATCGCGGAATACAGCCGTGTGTTTATGTACGAATTGCAAAGTTCCCGTACAATGAGAGGTCAGATTTTGTAGTGAATCTTCATATTCGAATTTTTTTAAGTCAGATAAAGAATTATTTTTAAAATGCAATCAATTTAAAAAAAAGAAAACCGTCTTCAAGGAGTTTGATCATCGTCTGAAATAGGTAGGTACTTATAAAAATATGAAATCATCGCGAGTTAATTTAACACAAAAATACTAGGTACTAAACAAAAAAATAATCTTCAAAATCTAATTATTAACAACAAAGTTATATATCCTGCTTGGGTTTTTTGTAAGTAAAAAGTGAAACAAAGAACCCGACTTCGTTAAAAATTTAATAAAAAGCGATAATCAAGCTCTATACAAACTCTGAATTCGAAAACGCAGCGCCTTTTGAAGGTTTCCCCCCGTAAACAAAAAAAAGGCCTGCGCAAGCTACCTATTCGTTTAAATTGAACACTTACTAACTTTTAAATTACACACTAAATTAACTAAAACGTTTAAATTACAAACTATTATAATAATCTAGCTTGTCCCCGCTTGCAATACATTAGTCAAGTAGTCTTGGGTTCGTTTCCTAGTGAGGAGAGGACGCTCCCTTTTATGATATCCGGTGTCCTTGGCCATGACTATAAGGTAAGGCAAGGAAAGGCAATTGCGATTTTTAGTTGGTACGGGTCCGACATGCTCTGCCGCCTCCCCGGGTTGCAGCCCCATGAGAATTTTCCGTACCTACTACAAAAAAAGGTCGAATGATATTGTATTTTTTTTTGACTGAGTTAGCTCGAAGTTTGAATTTCTGTCTGGTTAATGGCAATAGGATCACCCCTAATTACATGAGACCTACACATACCAGTTAACTGTAGGTATACATATTAACACCTCTACCTAAACATAAGCGTGAATGTTATATTATGTGTTGTTTTAGGTATTGATTGTATTTTTAACAGACTTCAAAAAGGGTGGAGGTTCTCAATTCTGGAAAAAAAAGAACAAACTGTATTTTTATATTTTTTGTATTTGTTACCTCAGAACATTCGATTGGAACCGATTTTTATGATTCTTTTTTTATTTGAAATCTCTTTTCTTTGAAAGACAATGGAATCCATGAGAAAACCATATAAGTCTTATTTTTACGCACAATGCTTGAAGTCAGTTTTCTTTTCCTAAAAAGTTATTCATTAAAACTTTTTATTTTCTATATTTTATTATTAAACTGCTCTTCCTGCTCCAACTACGCTTTTTGCCATTAACATCGTAAAAAATGAATAAAAAACCTTGCCAGACTTCATAGATCTGACAAAAAAAACAATTTTCTCAGTACCTAACTAAATAATAATAATAATCAAACGTTTCCCTCTACATGGCAACTATTAAGACCTTTAACCTTGAACAGAGATAATGATAGTTTAATGCATCTACTTTTGTACCTATTTCAAATACATATAAGTAGGTATAATGACCACAATATGTAAACATTGTTCGCTTACTGCAAATCTTTTAAATAAACAAATAATATTCTAGAGGGTTTAGTCGCAGAATGTACCTTTCCATCAGGCAAATAACTACAGTAATTATAATCTAAACTAATATTATAAACTTTTTTTTTATGTATCTTTTTTGTATATTTTTGGCATTTTCCATGCTAAGATTTTAAAGTTATTTAGAAAAGGAAAAATACGACCGCGGGCAGGATTCGAACCTGCATTTTTCCTATACAAAAAAGATAGTTAGAAGGTAAGGTGGCATCGTTCGGCATTGAACTAACTGTAAAGTAAGTTGTGCCGGTTGAAAAGCAAAAACTTGCATTTCAATAGGTGTTACTGACGTCACCACAAAGACGTAAATTCAGTATGTGAAGGAAAAATTCGACATGACGGGTAGGTATCGCGGTGGCTTAGTGGTCAAAGCGTCTGGTGTACCGAACCAGAAGACGCAGGTTCGAATCCTGCCCGCGGTCGTATTTTTCCTTTTCTAAATAACTTTTTTTTTATGTGTTTGTTTGTAATGGATAAACTGGAGAAATACTTAACCGGTTTTAAAAAATCCAGAAAGTAACATAGGCTAGGCGGGTATTTATGGACATACCCGTGCGAAGCAGAGACATAATTGATGACGTCTGTGATCTAGTGGTTCGAAATTGCTATGTACAGAAGCCAGCACATCAAGCTACCACAATCTGTAAAATTTCTTCGATTGATTTTCAAATTTAATACAAAACTATAAGGTTCATATTCAATTGGGACAGTTTCGTATAGCTTGACCTGCTGGCGTCTGTACAAAAATTAAAATGTTGGTCTGTCCATTTTTCATTTAATTCTATAGGTACTTCACTGAAAACAATGAAAAAGTAAGCGGGGCAATGATCATGCTATATCCTTATTTATGTTACATAGGTCATTGTCATATACTATATTGTAATAAATTAGCTTATCAAAGCTGGACAACAGTGGACGTTGACATACGCCTAATCAACGCGCGTGCACCACAATCAAAGAGTTAACAAATGAATAAATATTTAAAATAACTAAATATGCGTGTATGTATGAGAAGGTGTATGAATGTGGTAGAAGCAACAGAAGTATGCAAGAATCGTAGCAAGTGGCGTTCTTTACCTCTGCCTACCCCCATGGGAAAAAGCCGTGAGTGTATGTATGTAATAACTAAATAATTAGAAACTGTTACATAGCACGATACGGTAAATAAGCAGAGCTTGTAGGTACTATGAGTGCTAACTAGACAATATTTATTATACTTAACCCTAATACTATTTTGTTATCTTTTTGTATATTTTTTGGCATTTTCCATGCTAAGATTTTAAAGTTATTTAGAAAAGGAAAAATTCGACCGCGGGCAAAACACAATATATTTATATTTGTTGTAAAACACAAAATATTTTGTGAGGAATCACATAAATACTTGTATCCTGTGGGTATCGAACGCAAAATGTCGTGATCAACAGTCTGACACTCGAACCACTACACCACAGACGTCGTCATGATTCGTTATAAGATTTTACATTTTACGATCGCAGAATTTGTCTTTTTTTTTTAGTTCGTCGATTTGAGCGATAGATTTGTAACTTGGGAAGGGAAGTGGGGGGATCGCGGATCATGTGAGAGCGATTTTCGTGATCCCACTACCTACTATGCGGAAGGTGGTAGTGTTGGTGGTTTTAGTCGGGCCACCTGGACAGAGAGCTCGAAATAACCGTCCCGCATCCCTGAGCGGGGCGGCATGCATAAGAATTTCCCCACCCGAAAAAAAACACCGTGCGCTAAACGATTATATAGAAGATGTTACAATCGTTTAGCGCACCGTTTTTATTGGAACGAAGTTCCTTATCGCGCGTTGTGAAAGGGGGCTAGACGGAAAAAAATCTTACGAAAAGTTGTCACGACACTTTTTTCGAAATTCAAATATTGTTGAAAAGCATTCAAATATTATTGAGTGAATGACAATATTTGAATTTCGCGCGTTGTGAATTGTTGAGTGTATACAGGTATTTTTATTTTTAATTATTAAATTTTAATGAAAGGAACTTCGTTCCATCCGGGTGTCCCTTGACACCTCTCAAGTTTTTATTTTACATTCATTCAGTAAAATTCCAAAGAAAGAACGACCATAGACTATGCCGTGAATACAGATTAGCCAGAGAAAGGCAGCTAGTAAAGCCATTAATTAGAGATAATGACTGACCCAAGTCTCGATAAATATGTCAATGTGTCAACAACAGAGATATTAGAAAGAAATAAAATATAAAAAAAAAACTACGTAAGCGGCTTCTTTAGTTTATTTATCGATATATAATTTGGAGAATTTTGATATTGCTTACCTTATTCACACTTATGCGTATAAATAAATAGGTATTAAACATTGAAATAAAACTATTTTTGACAGATATTTATCGCGTTATTTAAATAGACGTTGCGGATCCTTTACAGCGTCTTTAGTTATGGTTAGACTCAATAATTAATAATATTAATATAACGTGATAAAATTTGTAAAAAGCAGTTTTATTTCAATTGCTTACCATTTTAATCACATGTCCTATTTTAATCACATTTCTACACGCTCAACGAGGAAATAACTTTATCGTCACATATCTCGTACCGCAAATACATATATGACTGGAGACGAGACGTTTTGACGACACAATTATGTCGCGGCACGTTAGCTCCGCAGGTCATAATACAATTTTATAGATATAACTTGTTAATTTTAATTGAAAGAGAAAGCTTACCGTTTACGCGTCGGATTTAAAAATTATATAAAGTTTCCTTTTTTAAATGCAGCGGTTATGTGCAAGTGCACTGCGGGCCGGCGGACCACTGACCGTCAAGTTCTTGCACGCACTTCGCACACACTCGCACTACATAAATCTGTCTACGACACACACACACACACACGCACATATACACAGGGAGATCTCATCACTACATCGTATATGATACGATACATATGATTTTCTTATCTGTATTGAACTAAGTTACAGAATTGTTTTCTATGTAAGTTGTTTATATTTATACGCCTTCTAGTGTTAATTTCATCGTTTTATGTGAGTAATATAGCTAATCGGAATATGCTAGGTACTCAGAAGTCACAGAAACATTAATTATCGAACAGTTAAAGATTAGTTTTTTTTATACTACTAAGGTGGCAAACAGGCATACGGCCGGTACGGTAAAGACGCTTGCAACACCAGGGGTACCAATCACTTGCGCGTTGCCAACCCTGTAAAACGAAAAAGGAAAATAAAAGGTAAAACGAAGGAGGTTTTAGTTGGTAAGAACCTAAGCCTCCACATCAATTTGTAATCAAACAGTAAGGAATTGCATTGCTGTGCATTTTTAAGCGTTTCACAAATTACCGTCACACAAAAGCAAGAAATCTTTAATTTCATAAAGTGTTAACTGGTATGTTCTTCCTTAAACTTATTATTATTATTTTTTTTAATAATATTAATAACTTTTTTTTATACTGACCAAAATCTACCGGAAGTATATCATGAAAGACGGGACGATCGACATATGTCGGGCATGCCATTGTCCCGGTGAGTCTATCAGGCATATTACTTCTGGGTGTTTTCGTCTGGCTAACGGCGAGTATTTGCACAGGCATAACCAAGTGGCCAGGATTATCCACCAGCAACTTGCTTTAAAATACGGTCTTGTGGATTCTGAGGTACCGTATTACAGGTATGCGCCCGACCCAGTTCTCGAGAATGACCATGTCACGTTGTACTGGGATCGATCTGTTATCACTGACAGGACTATTGTAGCCAATAAGCCTGATATAGTGGTAATAGATCGATCAGCGCGCCGCACAATGATTATCGATGTCACCATCCCGCATGACGAGAACCTCGTGAAGGCTGAGAAAGAGAAACAGTTAAAATATCTCAACTTAGCTCACGAGGTGGTCGCCATGTGGGATGTGGACTCGGCCATCATTGTGCCGATAGTCGTTACGGTCAATGGACTTATCGTAAAGAGCCTCGACCAACACCTCAGGGGGCTCGAGTTGGGTGGCTGGGTTAAGGGCCTGATTCAGAAGGCAGTACTACCTCACAATACGCGCCGTATCAAGGATGATACGGCGCGTATTGTGAGGAGGTTCCCGTCTCTGGGGCCCTAACCACCGGTAGCTTGGACCCTGCTCCCGATACCGGTGGGCCTCTATTTTTTATATTTTTAAATGATTTTGTCTTGTTTTATTTTATAAAAATATTTAAAAATGTAATAAATAAGTATTTAAAGACGAATAAAGGAGATAATAACTTTTATTTGCCAAAAAAGAGTAACAAAAACATGACACATTATTCAGTTGCACAAGTTGTTTTTACAAATTATGTGATTAATGACCCCCATGCTAGGATATTCCTGTGTTATGGAGGTCATTCATCCGTCCGATAAGAATTCATGTGCTTGCTGTATTATTTTAGTTATTCGGCATTATTATATTTATTTATTTATACCTATTTATTATTATATATTGTTAAATGTTAATGAGGTTAGTTGAGTATGTGTGTATTTGGTGGTGAATGTATGTGAATGTGTGTGGCTGTATGTAGGGTGTGGGGATGATGATTTATTTATTTATTAAGGATTATTAAGCATATTGTGATTTTATAAGTTTTTCTGTATCATCGTAATCTAGAGTAAGAAGGTGTGTTATATTAATTTTGTCACCGTTAAGTAGTCATATAATACATTAATCTTTCGTTTAATATTATCTTATTAGTGTGTTATCATTTTTATCCTTTTCTGTTTTGATTTTAAACGAGGACCTTGGGCATCCACCTATTACCGTTTTTAGCATTGTAAAAAAGAGGTAGGTAAGCATTATAAATGACAAATGGTACTCATTCTTTGTGTTATGTTTTTTAGGTATTTATTAAATGGTGATGTTAGGTTTAAAATGTTTAAATTTAGAATGTTTAGACCGCTTCCTAGTCTAACACATACACATCAGTATTTAAATACCTTTGTTTTGGAATGTGGGAAAACCCCATATACTTGGCATACAGGGACGTCTACCTATGGTGCAGGGAGTGCATTGCACACGGGCGCAGCGCTACTTGCCGCGAACGCCGGTCGCGGTTACTCTAAATATTGTCAACAGCATCCAAAACTGACAAATTTCTTCAATCGATTTTCAATTTAATCTCCAATCAACAGAGTTTATTATCCATTGGGGTCATTTGACAGTTTGTGGTGTGCTGTTATTTGTACCCCTTTCATTTTGACCGCGCTGTTACTAGAGGGCGCTACATGGGCTAGAGACGCCTCTGCTAGCATGGAGGATTGATTTCGAACCTGGGACCTCTAACGTAGGTACCAGTCGCGCTTAGGACATAATATGATAAATTAAAATTTTCAAATTCAAATATTTTATTTGTTAAACATAGGTAAAAAGTTACAAACTTGGTGGAATATTAAAAGTTCTTACAAAAGTATCACTATGTTTTACCATTAAAGGCATACAAATATAGGTACATTTTTAAAAACATAAATAATTGCAGTATTAACTACAATAGTCTATACATTTTATCATCCAAATATTCTTTAACTGATAAATGATATTTATTTTGTAAATATATCTTCTAAACACACTTTCCCAAGTCAATGTTTTACATATGTTTTAAGCTCGCATTTCCTAACTGAGTAGAAACGCCGAAACAAACTCAGAGAATCATAGTTTCTTTTTAAGTCCAGTCATAAAATAGTAACAAATATGTGAGTCTTGCAATGTAGGACAAATTCTGTAATGGATTTTTGAAGAAAAAGCTATAGCGGCTTTGAGTATATTAGTCCACCGGACCGGACCACTAGAGTAACGAGCCAGTTGTAAGCTGGTCGTAATAAGCTTAACAAAGACCCTCTATTTTAGTTCATTTCTCACAGGAAGACGTCAGCAGTTTGGTACTTTTATTGGAACGAAGTTCCTTATCGCGCGTTGTGATTTTAATTAATTCTTACGAAAAGTTGTCACGACACTTTTTTCGAAATTCAAATATTGTTGACAAGCATTCAAATATTATTGCGTGAATGACAATATTTGAATTTCGCGCGTTGTGAATTGTTGAGTGTATACCTACAGGTTTTTTTATTTTTAATTATTAAATTTTAATGAAAGGAACTTCGTTTCATCCGGGTGTCCCTTGACACCTCTCAAGTTTTTTATATTTACTAAGTTGGCAAACAAGCATACGGCCCACCTGATGGTAAGCGGTTATCGTAGCCAATAGACGCTTGCAAGATGAAAGAGGAATAGTTGGGTTGGCAGTATAAGGGTCAAAGTCCCCCCACTGCCAACACAACGTTTCCTCGTGGAGCACTGGCAACCTTGCTCACCGTAAGAAACACAACACAGCTCAAACCAGTGTTATTTCACTTCGACTTTCTGTATGGTGGAGATACTTCTCCAGTCGGGCAGCTCCAATTTGAGTGGAATTACTCCCACTATGCGCTACCTCTCTTGTTTATTATATTCACATAGTACAGCATAATTCTACTAGCGCAACTTTTTTTTTTGCAGCGATGAAACGCTCTGTGTCGGTGTCGCAAATTTACTTTATGCCTTTTTAATTTTTAATATTATTATTTGTGTGTGTGTGTGTGTCATATTCGTAAAAGAAAAGACAGTTTTTCCTGCTTTGCGCTGAGTAAGAATATTTTATCTTGCCTATATTATTATGCTATGAAATTGTGAGACTTAATGTTATATTTTTACAATTGATTAATGGTTGTTTCCACGTTTTGTATACAGCGTTGTATATCTAGCATAGAAGACTAACAATTTTAAAGCAAGTAAAGGGAACGTGACTGTTTATAGTTGTGTTTTGAATTATGATTGAATGAGTAATGATTTCTGACATTTACGCGAATATTATACATTGAAATAAAACTACTTTTTACGGATTTTATCATCAAGACGCCCACCACCTCAGTCTACCCGTGACCATGGACGCTGTAAAGGGTCCGAAACGTCGGGATTAATAATATCAATATACGCGATAAAATCCGTAAAAAGTAGATTTATTTCAATGAATGAGTAATCTTATGTGTGCCCTACACATAAGATTACTCATACAGAATGTCTTACAACTGTAGCACAGTGTTTATGTTTGTTCAACTCATAAATTCTGACTGTGTATTTTAAACTTATTTATAGGTACTAAGTAGTCAACTGCGTCATTAGTCTAGTGGTCCCAAGCGCGCTAGAGGTCCTGGGTTCAATTCCCAGATCGAACAGTGTTATTGGATTTTTCTATGAAATCTCAGTAGCAGCATGGAGTTTCGATTTGTGGCTGGTTAATCGAAATAGACTCGCCCTCTTTTACGTGGGACCTAAATTTACCGGCGAACTGTTGGTGTGCAATTAGTACACCTTTGCCTAACCTTTTGGGGAGTACAGGGATGATGGTATGTATGTTTGTACAAGGTATTACTGTTTCAAACCAGCTTCCAATTTAGAGAACAAGCCCAGTGTTGTGGGGGACTTCACAATTAACGTACAGAAGCCAGCACATCAAGCTTCCCCTATCTGTCAAATTTCTTTGATAGATTTTTAACTGTAACATAAACGAAATAAGGTTCATATTCAATTGGGAAAATTTGACAGTTTAGTATAGCTTGACCTGATGGCGTCTATACATACACAAAATATAAGTGTCGTCTGTTTCGGATGGGAATGGAACTCACCAACTCGAGACAGCAACGGCAGTGGCGATTGCCTCCTTGATTGCCAAACCATACGTGCAGTCATACAAGTCATGAGTTCACACAACTTGCTTAGGAATGGGTTTAGGAATAAGTAATAAGCCGACATTATTTTTTATATTATGGCTTTTATTCTATAATATTAATCAACAATAACATTAAACGAATTTGTACAAGAAGTGTGTTAAGTTTGAAGGGGCTGTAGTAGCAATAAATAACTGGTTTAATATTCAACATGTCTTAAAGTTCTGTGTGTTTGTTAAGCCAGAATTTCTTAATCATGTCAGCTCCCTTCTCACCGATCATGATGGAAGGAGCGTTAGTGTTGCCCCTTATAACAGAAGGCATGATACTGGCGTCAATTACTCTCAACTTTTTCACTTTACGAACTCTTAGCTCAGGATCTACAACCGCAGTTTCGTCACCGTCAGGTCCCATCTTTACAGTACTGGTGGGGTGGTACAGTGAGAAAGTCAGTTCCCTCGATATGCAGTCCAAGTATTCGTCGCTGCTCTTGTCAAATTTCTTGCAAGCATCAATATCCAGCCATTCCAGTTTGAATCCACCTTTCTTCAGAGCCTTCGTGTCGCCTAATTTCAAAGAATGCTGTTTCATTGCCCTGATAACAGTCGCCATATCTTCCGGGTCTTTGTAATAGTCAGCGAATAGCAGAGGAGGCTCGAACGGGTTTTTGCTCGCTAAAAGGATTTTACCCGCAGATTTCGGTTTCAACAGAGTATTAAAGATCACCAACGTGAATTTATCTTCGTTCATCTTTTTGAATTTTGTGTATGCTTCATCGTTTAGTCCATGCTTCTGGAAAATGTCTAAAACATTGTACACACCAGGGGGAAGAACGAAATAGTGGAACTGCATATCTGATGCAGGCGATTCAGAGTCGGTTGTATTGACAAAACTAATGACGCGATTCGGGCTAGTATTAATCAATGGGCCGGTGCCTTCCATTATGTACTGAGCAAAGTTTTTAACAATGGTAGAGACAGAGTAGTAGTTCTTGTCACCAGGCTTTGTGTAGAAAGTAGGAACGAATAAATGGTCCTGTAGGTTTTCTCCAACAGGCAAGTCAGCCTTAACTTCGATCTTCATATCTTCTAAATGCTTTCTTGGTCCGATACCCGACAGCAGTAGGATGTGCGGTGAGTTGATGGCACCAGCTGACAGGATAAGCTCTTTCCTTACATTGACTACTATGTCTTTTCCGTCTTTGTGGAGCATGACGCCACTGACAATATTAGTGCCAGGCACAAACAATACCTTAGTTGCTTGCGCATGCTTGATGACGTGAAAGTTTTTCCTATCTTTTATTGGGCTTAAAAATGCACGAGCCGTACTGAATCTAGTTCCATCCTTGGTCGTAGTCTGCGATGTCATAACACCCATTTGACTCTCACCGTTAATGTCAGTTGAATTCTTTAATCCGAGTTCGATCGCGGCGTTAATGATCATGTGCTCAAAATCGTGGGACTGTTTGTCTACAGCAACATTGAGGTTTCCTTCCCAGTTGTGGTATTTCTTGTTATCTTCATTGTAGATGCCAGTGAACTTCTCGCTCTTCCTGAAGTAGGGTAGAACATCATTGTAACTCCAACCATAGTTGCCGTCGGCTGCCCACTCATCGAAGTCGGCTTTATTACCTCTGACGTAGAACATGAAGTTGATGCTGCTACTGCCTCCAAGAGCTTTACCTCTTGGCCAGGCGCAACCCTTTGATGTGTAACTTCGACAAGCACCATCTTGAGGTTGAGTTTTGTAGGCCCAGTCTTGTGGACTGCGCATATTGTTGTAGAATAGATGTGGTATCTGAAAATAAATGGAAACCAATTAATACAAATAAATTATTGTGACTAGTGCAGCAGGACAATTTTTCAAGCTAATATCGATATTTTTCTGTGTGAACTTTTATGAAATTCAATATACCTCAGTGTTCAGGGTAGGGTTTCCACCGGCTTCTACAAGTAGTACTTTCCATTGTGGTACTTCGCTCAGTCGATTAGCAACCACTGCACCTGCCGATCCAGCTCCTACTACTATGAAGTCATAGTTGGGATCTGGAATGATTAGACTAAATAAATCTAAAGTGTAAAAGTGATAAGAGTTCCCTTGATTTATTCCTTCCTTGATCCTAGTATTCCCTTGACAGACCTTAATTCGGGTCCGTCCTTAACCCTATTATTTTTATTTAATAAGCTATTGGGTTTAGTTTCCCTTAATAAATTACATCTTATAGATTCGTATAACTTTAATATAAATGTGTTTACCTTCAAGAACTGCCTGAGTAGCGTCAGCCGGCCAGAGGTGGTCTCCAACCAGCGCGCACTGCGCTGCAAAGAATGTCTGGAGAGACTGCACAAACAAGGGACCAGCTACTTGGTAGCTGTTCACGATGTTCGATGTCAGCGCCGGGTCGCACGCCCATGACATCTTGAACTGGACGAAATACATACATATATTATAGCAATCCCTATATAATATTATAAATACGGAAGGACCTCTGTCTGTCTGTTATGCTTTTATGCCTGAACCGCTGAACTGATTTTGATTAAATTTGGTACAGAGATAGATCAGACCTTGAAGAAGGACATAGCCTTTTGTCTCAAAAAGCCTTTAGGATGCGGATGAACCCTGGTAACACCTAGTCTGCTACTAAAATAGGATTTATCTTGTGAGTCCTGGTAAACTTAAGATAAAAGTTTGGATTCTAGTCTAACCAGATGCAGCTGAAAGTGAATATAGTTATCTTTTTGTATTTCTTGGCATTTTCCATGCTAAGATTTAATATAAATACAACACTTTGAGAAAATAGTCAGACATGCGTGCGTCAGGGTTGCGTGTTCAAAAACCTTAAAAAAATCTGGATTAAATGATGTTCACTGAAGTATGCATAGACTGACTAGTATAACTTATTGAGAAGCTTGAGCTTTACTTGATTAGGTATTACGCCAAGTTAGTTACGTTGTACTTTGTTCTTATTTTGAAAAATCCTCCAAGCGCTCAATGGCACATGTTTTAATAAATATGTTTGTATTTTCTCTGTAATTCAATTTGTAATACTTTAAAGAAAATATTTTTTATGAATAATAAATGTTATAATTAAAATTTAATAAAAACCCGACTGAAAAGAAAAAAAAGACACGATTTTAAGCAACATACCTATCGACTTTAACAGACGGATGTTAAATTTTTTAAATTTAATTTTTCTATTTTTCACTTTTTCATCCTTTGCGTCGGTCGCGTAGTCGGGTAAAACTAGGGCACTTTTTTAATGATCTTAATTTTTTTAAATTTCATGATTGCTTAAGTTATTGCAAAGTAAATATTTTTTTACTTACCACTTTTTTTCAACTTTTATTGGGTGGCCAAACGAAAGAGAACTGCCAGTATGCGAACAATACTTCTCTGCCAAATATAAATACAAAAGTGTAGTAGGTATAAACACGCTTCACCCGCCGATAACTGCAATTATATTATTGTCTCAATATCTTAATGACCAATAATTTGTAACTTAATTTTTATGTAATTTTTATCTGCGTTGTTAGGATTAAGGTGGCCTTAGAGAAAACAATCTTCAGATATAATAATATTTTATTATTTAGTTGCACAGCAAGAACACTACAATGACATTTCATGTGAAAAAATTGACACAACTTGACATGACAAAATTAAATTTTCATTCTTTTTTTAATACTCCCTTTAAAATTTAACTTTCATAAAAATAAACATTTTATTTAACCAGATAAAAACTGATCTCTCAGATAGGCAAAAGTTTGAACTCTGATTATCAACATTTAATGTAATACAATCATAACTTTCACCTAAATCCAACATCAGTTGCTGTAACCAAATTATCTCTTTGGCAGATTCACAAGCAGCTACATATTCTGCCTCAGTTGTGGAGAGAGCAACAGTCTTTTGTTTTTGACTGGACCATGTGATTGTTCCTCCATTCATTAAAAAAATATAACCAGTGGTAGATTTTCGTGTATCTAGGTCACCAGCAAAATCAGCATCCGAATATCCATAAAGACCACTGTTTTCTCCATATTTTATATTAAATATGTTATGTTTACTACTCATTAGATATTTAATTACACGTTTAACCGCATTTACATGTTGTTGGCCTGGATTGGTAACATATCTGCTTAATACATTTACAGCAAATGAAATATCTTTGATCTGCTTGAACCCACGTGCACATAAACGAGCCTTATAGCGCACAATTTCATTATTCTCGTTTTTCTTAATAGTAAAAATCCACTTTGTAGTAAGGGTTCTCTGATCAGTTCTCTTAACTGTAGTCCATGTATTATTTTCTTTATGTGCTGATAATTCTTCTTTAATAGCTTCAGACCATTCCTTTTTCTGTTGACTATTCAGTGCTTCATCATATGTTTGAGGTAATGACAATTCTACAAGATTTGCTTCAATGTTTCTGTTATGTCGTGGTCTTAAATTAATATTCCGTACCACTGAATCATCCAATTCTCGAGACGGTTCATATGTTGGGTCATCACTATTACAACTCAACAAGCTGTCTTCATTCTCTGTTGATGAATTTTCATTTAAAGCACTATCTACATCTCTGTCTTGGTCATTACTCTGGTTCATCAGCATTTCTTCATCAATAATACTTATTTGTGCAATATTTTTCCTTGTGGTTGGAACTTGATGTTCATCGAATATGACATTTCTTGATATCTTTATTTTTCTTGTATTTGTATCATACATCCTGTAGTTGGTATTATCATAGCCAACTAGTATCATCATTTCACTTTTTTTTTCTAATTTTTTTCTTAGTTGGTCTGGAACATACACATAACCAACACTGCCAAACACCTTTACATGATGTTCGAGTTTGATCGAACACTCAGCAAAAATGCATAATTGCATCGAACGCAAGTATGCACATTGCTCGTCCACCAAAATGTGGGCCAGTTCGCGTCTAGATCTCATCAGAGACACCACGTTCTCAAACCATAACCATTTTACCATTACCTTAGTCATAGTTTACCATTTTTACCATTTTGTGTTAAGTTTAGTAGTGAATTAATATAGCCATTTATACCTTGTAATTCGAGACTTTGACTTTTACCCTAAACCGCACTATCAATACAAGAAAGGAGTGTTAGGTCACCATAGCGCCGAACACTAACTTTCTACATGGTCCTTCGAGCTATTTTTAGTAATCAGTGACTACCAAGTGAAACAGTGCCACGCGAGCCAGAGGAAAGCAGCATTTTGGAGTACCTCGAGTTGCAGAGACGGTTGGTCGGAGCGTATAAGGTCAAATCAAACCATTTATTTTTACTAACCAATACCAAATATTTTAAAATCAACTTAAAATATGGATTCCGATACTTTGTTCATCAACCAAACGGAGCTCTACGAAATTCTGAACAAATTTTTAACCAACATAAAGAAGGATGGATCCGAGAGGAAAACCATCGATAATTACAAGCGCAAAGCTAGTATGTTGGAAGCATACTGGCACGATTATCAAGAAAATCATCGGAAAATGTGTGAGTTTGCGAATTTTGACCACATTTACTTTAAAAAGGGTTGTTTCGAAACAGTCCAGGAACTTTATTTCAAAATTAAGGAGATTATCGAAAAAACCCTGGGACAGTTAGGCACAACGCATCTGCAGAAAGAAAACCCCCGGAGACCAAAAGCAGAAGACGTACAACCATTACCAGGTATCCGGGCTAGGCAACAGCTAAGTGCTGAACATCGTCAGGCAGAGGATGAGGCGACGCAGCCACAACCAGGTACGTCGTCCCGTTATGAGGAGTCCTCGCAGCGAGAGACTTTCCTTCATACAGACAGAGGGTCCAGCAAGCTGAACGGGTTGGTAAAGAAGCAGAAGATTAACTTCAAAGCGTTCATGAGAACCGTGAGTAATATACAGGTAGATAAGTTTGACAATCAGTGGCAATTCGAGAATGCTCTAAAATCCCTGGATAGCCGTTGGGGTGAGATTGACAAGCTTCATTGGGAAATTGAAGGCGAGGATGGAGATGACGATATTACTTACCAAATGGAATTTTGCAAGCACGAAGAAAAGTACCATGAGTTGACAAACGACATTAACAAACGGATGTGGGCTGTCAGGCACCGTGAGAAGTCGGCTCCGAAGATGGAAATTCCCGTGTTCAATGGAACTTACAACCAGTGGGTTCCGTTCAAAGATTTGTTCAGCGAAGCGATCGATAAAAACCCGTCAATGTCTAATGCGCAAAAAATGCAGTTTTTGAAGAGTAAGGTAGCTGGAGAAGCAGAGCGTCTGATTCACCATTTACAGATTAGCTCTGACAATTATCAGGTGTGTTGGGACATTTTAAACCACAGGTATGGTAACAAGAAATTGATTTTCACGTCCCATATAAACATTCTACTTGGACTTCCCAACATACAACAGCAAACATTGGCCATGATCAAAAAGCTTCATGACGTCACCAAGGAGACGTTACACGCTATTATAAATCTGGGAGTAGATATTACAACCTGGGACCCACTTTTAGTGCACCTACTAGCACAAAAGCTTGACAACGATACCTTCACAGAATATATAGAATCGGTAAAAAATCCGAGAGAATTACCCGATCTGCAAGAGTTCCTGGAATTTTTGGAGACAAAATTTACAGCGTTAGAAGCGTCTCGTCGCAAGCAAGATGCGCACAACCAAAAAACTACGCCGCATCAACCATATAAAAATAACCAAAACCAGAAGAAAAGTTTTCATCGCAATAATCATCATTTAGGCAACAAAGACAATTCTAAGTCTAATATGAATGCATTACATGTTGTGTCGCGGTCATTAACCTGTGCATTGTGCAATTCTGAACACGGATTGTGGCGTTGCCCTGATTTTTTGCAAATGACGCACGAGCAAAAGGCAAACAAAATCGAGCAGTTAAATTACTGCCAAAACTGTTTATGCAGTCATAATAATAAACCGTGTCAATCGACCAAACGATGTCGCAAATGCTTAGGTACACATAACACTTTACTGCACGAAGCGTTAGCAAAACAAAGTCCAAATGCGTCAGCGGAAGAAACCACCACCAATGTTGCAACGAAAAAGAGCACATCTAGGTCATCTCACGTGTCTTGGGATGACATGTCGGAAATACTTTTAGCCACCGCAATTGTAAAAGTAAAGGGAGTTGATGGAACACAACACAAGATGAGAGCTTTAGTTGACCAGGGTTCGCAACTGTCGCTAATAAATGAAAATGCAGCCCAGATCTTGGGATTAAAGAGGGTACATTTTAAAGGTCAAATTTTCGGAGTAGGTGAAAAGGAAAATAACGCAAAGGGGATGTTACAAGTGACACTACAGTCTGTAAATAGTGAATTTACTTGTGATGCGAACGTTGTTATTATGAACAATTTGATCAAGCGACTGCCAAATAAAACGTTCACTAAACCAACAACGTGGGACCATATCCAAGGTGTACAATTGGCCGATCCGGAGTTTCACATAAGCAGACCCGTAGACATGCTTCTAGGTGCAGAGGTTTACAGCAAAATTATGCTAGGAGGAATCTTGAGAGGAGAACAAGATAGGCAACCAATTGCTCAACAAACCCAACTAGGATGGCTACTCTGCGGATCCATGGAACCACAGTACCAATGCAACGTAGTTCTCAACAACACAGAAGACCTTCTGAAATTTTGGGAGAACGAAGATATAAACCAGAAGATAGAGATATCTAGCGAAGACCACGAGTGTTTACAGTTTTTTATTAACACCACTAAGAGACTTAGCAACGGAAGGTACGAAGTACGACTACCGATTAAACCGGAACATAAAGGTAAGTTAGGTGCAACCAGACCACAAGCATTAGCTCAATTTAGAAACTTGGAGAAGAAATTTGAGAAGAACTACGAATTGAAAGCAGATTATAAAAAGTTCATGGATGAGTATTTAGCACTGAACCACATGATACCAAGCAACATTAACCAAGCGCCCGAATGTTATTTACCACACCATGCAGTCATACGGGCTGAATCTACCACTACCAAACTGAGAGTAGTTTTTAACGCCTCAGCAAAGTCATCATCAGAGTACAGTCTAAATGACGTCTTGTACAGGGGTCCTAACATACAGAAGGATCTTCAAGAACTTATCCTAAAATGGCGACAATTTCAGTTTGTATATACTTCCGACATCGAGAAGATGTACAGAATGATTCTAGTGCACCAAGAAGACCAAGCTTACCAAAAAGTACTATGGCGAGAGTCAAACAACCAACCAATTCAATCATTTCAACTCGTCACGCTTACATACGGAACCAAACCAGCAGGATTCCTAGCGATGATGTGTTTGAAACAATTGGCGTCCGATGAAAGGCACAAATTTCCTGACGCAGCAAATGAATTGGAAGATAGCTTCTACATGGATGATTTCTGCGGAGGGCGTCATTCAGTGGAAGCAGCCAAAAAACTTAAATCCGATCTCATAAAATTATGCCGATTAGGAGGTTTTAATCTTAGAAAATGGGCTTCAAACAAACCAGAGCTATTAACCGATTTAGAGAGAGAGCAATGTGACCAGGCAACATACGAGTTCAAGCAGAACGATTCTACCAAAACATTGGGTCTCTGTTGGAACCCACAGAGGGATAATTTTACCTTCAACACGAAAATAGAAACCAAATCACCTACAATTATTACCAAAAGAGCTCTACTTTCTGACATTTCCAAGCTGTTTGATCCATTAGGTTGGTTAACCCCTCTGAGTACTACCATGAAACTACTATTTCAAAATGTCTGGTTGTCCAATATAAAATGGGATGACCGCCTACCAGAGACAATAAACTCCGAATGGACTGTATTGAAACAAGAATTTGCAGACATAAATAATATGGAAGTCAACAGATGGCTAGGGATGGAAGAAAAGCAACATATAGAATTATACGGATTCTGCGACGCATCAAACAAGGCATACGCATGTGTGATCTACTGCAAGGTAGTAAATAAGGCAGGAGCAACCATTACGTTAGTTGCGGGGAAGGCCAGGTTGGCACCCGTAGGCAAAGTCTTATCCATACCGAGACTAGAGTTAATGGGCGCTCATTTGTTAAGTCAGCTGATGCAAAAAGTACAAAGTTGCTTATCAGATTACCCTACAGATGTCTACTGTTGGACTGATTCAACTGCAGTACTAGGATGGATACAAGGAGATCCAGCCCGATGGAAACCATTCGTAGCAAATCGGGTAAAAACAATCACCAAAACCATACCATCAATACATTGGCGATATGTGAAAACGACAGATAATCCAGCTGACTGTGCAAGTCGTGGTTTGACCGTCAGGCAACTCAAAAACCACAAATTATGGTGGCAAGGACCGTCATGGCTGCCGTCATACACAAACCAAGAAAACCACCCAACCATTTACGAGACGAATTTAGAAGTAAAGCCATATATTTTAAAACAAACTAACGCTGTAATCATTGGACAACAAACAGAATCGCTGGCTACCGATATTATTGAACAATTATTAAATAAATACAGCTCGATTACAAAAATCATGCGTATTTTAGCGTGGATACTGCGTTTGCGACCTACCTTCAATAACCAAGTTCGCCGACCCTACCTCGAATTACACGAGCTTCGTCGCGCTAAACAGCTGATAATCAAAAGCGTTCAGCAAGCAGAATTTGCGTGCGACCTTGATGCAATAAACAAACACGGAAGAGTGCACTCCAAAAGCAAAATTTTGTGTTTGAATCCAACCATAGCTGAGGGTGGTATTTTACGTGTGGGTGGGAGATTGGAAAACGCCCACGTGAGTTTTGAGATGAAGCATCCCATCATCTTACCCCACGACCATCGGTTAACCACATTACTTATAGATCAAGCTCATAAATTGACTTTCCATGGCGGAGCGCGTCTAACACTAGCAAACCTTCGGCAACAGTTTTGGATTATCAGCGGATATATGGCAACTAAAAAGTTCATAAGAAAATGTGTCATATGCAGCAAACAAAATCCCGTGCGACAACACCAGCTCATGGGAGATTTACCAGAACCAAGAGTGAATCCAGAGCATGCTTTCTTCCATTGCGGCGTCGACTATACAGGCTTTGTAGACGTCAAGGCTAATAAAGGACGGGGGATTAAAACTACAAAGGGGTATATAGCCGTTTTCGTATGTATGGTCACGAAGGCGGTTCACTTAGAACTCGTATCTGACCTGAGCAGCTCCGCCTTCTTGGCAGCTCTAACCAGAATGGCAGCCAGAAAGGGGGCTCCGCGACATATGTATAGTGACAATGGCACTAACTTCGTGGGAGCAAACAGGTTGATACAGGAAGAGTTTAACCAGCTTCAGGAGGTATTCAGTGAAAGTTTTAGAACCGAAATAGCGGAGATGGGCATAGAATGGCACTTTAACGTACCTAGCTGGCCAAACGCCGGCGGCCTTTGGGAGCGAGCAGTACGCAGTCTAAAACATCATCTCAAAAGGGTCATCGGTCAACAAAAACTAACCTTCGAGGAATACGCGACACTGTTAGCTAGACTAGAAGCGTGCCTCAACTCGCGACCTCTTTGCGCAATATCCGAGGATCCAGATGATATAAACTTCCTTACACCAGCTCATTTCTTATCAGGGAGACCAGGAACAACTGTAATAGAAACTGAGCAAGATGCTAGAACCAGATGGCATCTAACCAACAAATTATTCCAAGATCTTTGGAAACAATGGAAAACCGAATACTTGGTACAACTCTCCTCTAGAAGCAAATGGATGGAACCAAAGAAAAACATCGAAGTTGGAGACCTAGTGGTGATTCAGGACGAAAATTTACCACCAGGAAAATGGGCTCTTGGACGTGTGGTTGAGACACATCCAGGAAATGATGGTCTAACCAGAGCGGTTTCATTAAAAACCAAAAACGGAGTTATGAAACGCCCTATTGTGAAACTCTCAGTTTTGCCCGTTAATCAAAATAACGCAACGACACCAAAACCAGCTATAAATCCGAAAGTCAAATCAAAGGAAAGGACAAGAAAACCGAGACCGACAATCGCAAACGTAGCAACTGTTCTGCTGAGTTTGTTTATGCTGATTTTTTCAACTTACGGTTTAGACGAAGTTAAACCTTTCCCAAGTTACCAGACGCTTTATTTCGACCCTATTTCAAAGGTGCAATTAATCAGAGATAAATGGACATTAGTCATGTACTACGACATGGGACCCTATTGGACAGGCATAAGTACCTATAATAAAATTACAAATTACCAAGAACAATTGTGCGCCACCATTGAAACACAAAGCCATTGTAATACGATCGTGCAGCAAGCCCGGCACGATTACCAGGAGCTCGAGTATTACAATGAACTTTTGCTAACACAGCATTTTGACGGCCACGCTAGACGGCGACGCGCCATAAAGGAGACAGGTCGGCGCCGGCGTCGGGGCCTAATCAACGGTGTCGGGTATATAGCGAATGATTTATTCGGAGTGTTGGACTCACGTTTCGCTGACCAGTATGAAAAAGATATTGAAACCATCCATCGCAATGAGAAACACCTTTCTAACTTATGGAAAAATCAAACTTCCATAATTGAAGTGGAGTTCAACCTCATGAAAAGAATGGAGATCACCGTTAACAAACAGCACAAATCGATAAACAAGAAGCTTATGGATTTGCAAGGAAACGCGAGCGCTCTCCAGCGTAAAATACAAAACATGTCGTACGTCAACGACTTCACATTGTCAGCGATGTCTGCAAATAGCTTGCTGGAAGGATTAAGACGACTGCAAGACACTTGTCTTGAAGCATTAACAGACATCTACCACGGTCAAATTAGCATACATTTACTGCCACCAACGCAACTTAAACGTGAGCTTCAAACCATATATGGCCAAATGCCTAGCGAACTCACACTACCAATCACTAATTTTGACACTGATCTTCAGTACCTTTACAAACTATTGAAGGTCAAAGCCAGAGCTACGCAAAAATTCGTTATAATTGAAGTCACTATTCCACTAGTATCAAGAGAAAGTTTCAAACTGTACAAAATAATACCTATACCGCACCAAACAAAAACCATTATGACTACAATAGTACCAGTCTCCGAATATGTGGCAGTTAACCTAAACAGAGATTCCTTCTTTAGCTTATCCACACAGGAACTGACAGCATGTTTACACCATGGACCAAATTACATATGCCAACTGCTAAAACCAATTACAGACCTGCAAAACGATGAAAGTTTTTGCGAAAAGAACTCGAAAACCAGTAAATGTAAAGTAGAAAAAACCAACTGCACCAACGTATGGCGTGAATTACATTTAACTTCTCAGCACTTTTATTTTTGTTGTGACACCTATACGATAAAAATAATATGCGGCGATCATGTAACAGTTCGTCAGCTGAGCCAAGCCGGGGTTATTGGCATAGGTCAAGAGTGCGTCATTAAAGGAAGGGACTTTTCATTATATTCGATACGTCATCAATCCAACCAAATGAATATTTCACCGACCATATACATGCCTGAATTTGATCAAATTAACCACTTGGTTAACATCAAAATCCCTGACGAAAGGCAAATTGATGACGCAAATCTAACCATGTCTATGACCAGTCTGGGGGAGGCGATAGAAAAGCTCAAGAATAGCGATTCGACGATAGAAGATATATCAACCCACGATATCCACCAATACGTAATTTGTTACGTCTTGCTGTCGATCGCTCTATGCGTAGCAGCAGCCTGGATATGGCGGACTGGGCGATGTCGCCTTTGTTGGAAGCGTGCCTCTAGGCATCGTGGGGAGGGATCTCGCCGGCAGCAGACCGCGATGACCCCGCCGCCTCCAAGACCTCGACGCCGCATCGAGAGCCGGTATCAACAGGAATTAGTAGCGGAACGAACAGCGACACCAACCAAGAGCCACGAATTATATAGTGAAGTGCTCAGTGCCAGGGATCTAAAGGACAAAAGTGAAAACGGTTTTTGCTTACACAATTATGCCAAACGCTGGCCTAGCGCAAAAAATACAGACACAGGCAATCAAAATATTGCTTTTACTGTGGAAGACTCAAACGTGTGATTTTGAATCATAATTAATGTTTTTCATTGTTATAATTATTTAAGTAAACTAACTCGCTTTTATATTTTTGCATTTGCTGTTTATAGATTAATGTTTTTTACACTCACCTGTTAGGATTAGTTTTAACTATCATCCCGCATTTCCTTTCGCTCTCGGGAATATGTTCGAGTTTGATCGAACACTCAGCAAAAATGCATAATTGCATCGAACGCAAGTATGCACATTGCTCGTCCACCAAAATGTGGGCCAGTTCGCGTCTAGATCTCATCAGAGACACCACGTTCTCAAACCATAACCATTTTACCATTACCTTAGTCATAGTTTACCATTTTTACCATTTTGTGTTAAGTTTAGTAGTGAATTAATATAGCCATTTATACCTTGTAATTCGAGACTTTGACTTTTACCCTAAACCGCACTATCAATACAAGAAAGGAGTGTTAGGTCACCATAGCGCCGAACACTAAATTTCTACACATGACTTAACTGGGGTTTCATGCCATTCCACAGTTCAAAAGGTGTTGTATTAGGAGTTTGGGTAGACGAAGTTCTATTTAATATATATACTGCACAATTTACCGCTTCTGCCCATAGAACCAATGGTACATCTCGTGCATACAACATAGAACGTGCACTCTCCATTATCGTCCTATTTTCCCTTTCTACACGTCCATTCTGCTCTGGCGTATATGGTGCAGTGCGCTCCTGAACTATTCCTTCTTTGTCCAGATATTCCTGGAAAGCTTTATTCACATACTCAGTTCCATTATCAGTATGTAATATTCTGACACTGTGCATAAATTTATTTTTTATTATTGCATTGTATTTCTTAAATACTTCCATGACATCACTTTTATTTTTAATGAAATATACATGCCTGTAACTCGTAGCAGCATCTTTGAATAATACAAAGTATCTCATACCCTGAATTGATGAGAAACTCATTGGACCACATACATCACTGTATACAAGGTTACCTGGCTGTAATTCTCCTCTCTCGGATTTGTGAAATGGAAACTTGCATTGCTTTCCATATGCACATGCCTCACAAACAAAATTATTTTGTTCATTGTCATTCAATTTTAAACCTTCAACAACATTGTTTGCACTCATGCTTTTAATTTGTTTCAAATTAATGTGTCCCAATCTCTCATGCCACATTTTAATGTCACTGTGATTGTTTTGTACCAAGTTACAGGTATCTGGAATCACTGTTTTTATGTTCAACTGGTACAAATTATTTTCTGTGATCTTAGCACTCATCACAACTTCATTTTCTTTATAAATTAAAGCACTTGTGTTTTTCTTGACAATAGAATATGATTTTCGTATTATCACACCTTCTGAAAATAGGTTTCTTCTCAAGCTTGGCACATACAGCACATCATGCAATTTGCTTGTCTCCCATTGTCCATTGACATATCTCTGTATTAATACTTTGCCAACACCAGATACTTCCACTGATTGTTTATTTCCCAATGTCAATGATTTCTGGTTACATTCAAGCAGTTCAAAAAACAAATCCTTTCTAAAAGTCATATGCGCAGAGGCACCACTATCTAAAATCCAAGTATTTTCTTCAGTGTTACAAGCATTATTCTCTACATAAAATGCTAACATATTATCTGCACCTTCTTGCTGAGGTTTTCTGTACTTGGATTTCTTTGGAGCACGACATTCTTTAGAAAAATGGCCTCGCTTTCCACAATTATAGCATTCAAACCTATGTTTGAAATTTTTAGTTTGATTCATCCCACTACCACACGGCATCGGTTCATTTTGTTTTGGCTTCATCTTCCAACTTTTATTAGCAACAAGGAAAGCAGTCTCTTGTTCTTCTTCATTTGAAAAACTTGCTTCTTCATCCAACAGACGAGCAGTTAAATTTGCAATAGTCTGTTGCTTAGAGTCTAATGACATCCACGCTTGACGTAATGATCTGTACTTGGGCGGCAATGTACCCAATATTTTTGTTATGATAGCCATGTCACTAACCGTCTCACCACATTCTTTTAGTTGTTTTGCCAAGGTTTCCACTTTCGAAATATGTTGAGCTACATTATCACCCGACGCCATCTTGTACTGATAAAACTTTTCATGAATAAACATTTTGCACATGTCACTCTTTTGTTCATATATCGATTCAAGTTTCATCATGATTTCCTTGGCAGTTTCACAATTTTCTATTAATGTTATTTGTTTGAAATCCATAGACGAAGTTATAATGTACATAGCCATACCATCATTTTTCAACCATTCAACAGTATTGTGTTCTGTTTTTTGGCATTCCAATATCAATTCCTTTTGCCTTTAAAGCGCATTTTATCTGGAACTTCCATTGACGAAAGTTATTTCCATCAAATTTTTCTAACTGCATTGGTCGTGTGGGATCCATTTTGAAATTATTTCAACAATGATTGAAAAATTTTTCTTTGCTGTTTTCTTTCGATATTCTTCTAATTTCTAATACCAAAGTATCCTGGGCCCATAACCTGTTAGGATTAAGGTGGCCTTAGAGAAAACAATCTTCAGATATAATAATATTTTATTATTTAGTTGCACAGCAAGAACACTACAATGACATTTCATGTGAAAAAATTGACACAACTTGACATGACAAAATTAAATTTTCATTCTTTTTTTAATATGCGTGTTTTTAAATTTTTCGATGTCAACAAAATTCCTACGAAAAAAGTATAGTTTCAAAGCATCTTACGATCGTGCTAACTGCAGGTGAAAGCTTGAGCATACGTTTGATCAAGTTATTTCACACAATAATGATGCTCAAATTATTACATAGTGATCAACACAAGCATTTAGGAGAAGTTTTGGATCATATTGGTTAAAAAATTAACTTTATTTTATCACTTAATTTTATAAAACGTGTTCTTATTACTAACTAAAAACTTAAACTGTGTTGGGGTCGGCTTCCAGTCTAACCAAATGCAGCTGAACTACTTACTGGCAAATTAATACGGCCAATTAATCACGACCTTTATTTTGTATGGATCTGTATACAAAGGAGAGATCAAGTCAGCCTCTAGTATTTTATTCTCGCTTGAGCATCCATCACGACTAGAAAACATGTGTTACGATTACGACTATTATAGTCGTAATCTATTCAATTAATTATATGATTCACGTCAACAAATCAAAACACAACAGATCAAAGTTTTTGTATGAAACTGTTCTTAATGTCCGATCTATGGTTTTTTAAACTCTTTTTACCAGAAATATATAAATTTTAGAGAAAGGAAAACACGATCTCACGCAGGGTTTGAACCAGGGACCGTACAACCCCCTTTATGAGTTAATTCAATTGAAGGGTTACGCGTTGATTCGGTTACCTTAAGGATGATGTTACCTCTTCGTTCCTGTAACCTCTTCCTAACACCAATGTAAGGGTAACCCTTTCAATATGTTAGCCAGTGGAAGAGGTTACCCTTTCCTTTAAGGTATCCAATTGAAGGGGTTATCCTCTTGATAGGGTTTTTCAGGGTTACCGTATGGTTATCATCATAATTTACGTTGTTAGGTAGGGTGAGGAGACTATAAAATATAGAAATTTCTCTTGTAACCATCTAGAATTGTATTACTAAGTAGTTTCATTCATAAGGCTTGATCACGCAGTGCCCTATATCGTTTAATATTGGGTGCTCGATTCTGTAGGTAATTATGTAGGTATACAATAACAATAAAAAAATGTATAGAAGCTATATTATGATGGTTTGATCATGATGTAGAGAGAATCGATGAACAGAGATTGATAGCCATAGTCCCGTATTTATCGAGTCGCTGTGGTCTATTTAGCTCAGAGCAAGTGGCAACTATCACGTGCTAGCTCAATGCATGCTATTTTGAACTTAATGCAAGGTTACTAGAGATCAAATTAGTGTTTGGACTCGGAAAGCGTTACCCTGTTACAGTGGTTGAAGAGGTAACCCGTTCGGAACGGCTTACCGTTTAATAGTATAACCCGGTAAGAATTTAAACAGGTAACCAATATGAAAGGGTTTTGAAGAGGTAACCCATTGCAGCGGCTTACCGTTAAAAAGTGTAACCCCTATGAATTGGGTTTTCTAACAACACTTTGGTAAAAACCCTATCGAAAACCCTTTCAACGGGTAACCAAAATGGTCCCTCCCTGGTTTGAACCTGCGTCTCTCTTTTTTTTATATAACCTATGTGATCCCACTGCTGAGCAAAGATCTCCCCCATCTCCTTCTACTGGTCTCTGTTTAGTGGTATCTGAGGCCAGTGTGCTCGGAAAGTGTCCAAATCGGAGCCAGCGTTTTCTGCGTGGCTGACCCCACAGGATGCACCTGGTGACCATGGAGTTTCGTGCCGGATTTTTCATAATTTCAACTTTTTGGAACCTTAATGTTTCGTGCTCATAAAATCTTATTTGAATTAAAAACATTTGAACTTTGAACAGAAGCAGTGCTAGCCTGGTGGTGTGACCATTGGACTGCAAAGTCAAATGTCTCGACTTCAAATCCAAGGCACACACCTCTGACTTTTCGAATTCACGTGCGTATTAATAATTAATTTTAACTCGCTTAAACGGTGAAGGAAAATATCGTGAGGAAACCTGCATACCTTAGAAGTTTTTCTCGACGGTGTGTTAAGACTGCCAACCTGCACTTGGCCAGCGTGGTGGGCTATAAGTAGTCTAATCCCTCTCATTCTGAGAGGAGACCCGTGCCCAGCAGTGGGACAGTATATGAGTATATGGGATGATGATGAATTTTGAACTGAACGTATATTGTCACTCTTACTCTTTCACGGATGCTTTTTAATTCGATCCAAACTTCCTTCACCATTAATATTACCAATTTCTGATTCGCGCATTAATTGGTTTAGTTGGAGTTGCTTGCCCTGTATAAGACTTCAGTCCACTATATGTATAGGGTAGACTAGCCAATACTTAGATAGCATAAAGCTATCAATACTTGCTCTCATAATAATTAAGTACTTTCGATAATCTTTGACCTAACAACAAGGTACCACCAAATAGGTAGATAAACTATAATAATATCTTGAAGTATTGATACCCATAATTCATGACCAATTTGACAGTTGGTTCTACTAACACTGCGCTAATTGCGCTACGTATCTAGACAGATACGTTTGAATGTTATCTATATTACGTAGGATAGAATATAGAATACCAGACTACACGTTTTTCCATTGCGCAGTTAAGTAAAAATACATATATTACATCACTGACCTAATGATTATGCTAGTTGTTTAATATTTTATCATTCACTGTTCAAATTCAATTAAAATTCTTTTATTACCATAAATAAACCTAATATAATAAAAGGGAGAAATTGCTTAGGTGTACCTTATGTAAATGCTTATCACTAAAGTGTCTCCATTAAACTGTTGTGTTTAAAACAAGAAAATTTTATCTATAGGTTATTTTTACTGTGCATCTATGATCAATAGAATGACTTTGAAATAAAACATTTATAAAAATGACAAACAAAAGTAACATTAATTAATGGGATGACTTTTAATCAAAGACTTTTAAACTACTTTAGTCTAGTGGTCGTAAGCGCTGCACGACTGCTACTCTAGAAGTCCTGGGTTCGATTCAATTTCTATGAATTTCTTAGTTACAGCTCGGAGTTTGGATTTGTGCACGGTTAATGGCGATGGGCTCGCCCCCTATTAAATGTGACCTTAATATAACTGTACATAACACCTCTGCCTAGTCCTTCGGGGAATACGTAGTATGGTATGTTACACGTAAAGCGATGGATGAACGAAATAATTGTAATCTATTAAGTACTTTTTTCCAATTGGACGTTCTATCTCACGAAGGCTGTTAATAAATAATAAATTATTGAATTTGAACTTTATGTCAATGACATACAAAACACAATAATATGTCTTCATGGTATAATTACTAAACTACCGTGATTCAGTCAAAATCTGTACAAAAAAAAAATGCCTTTTGTTGTTTTTGTCCGAGATGGCAATTTTTTTTTACTAATTATTCGTATAGGCCGTATAATGTTTTTAGGGAATAAAAAATTAGAAAACCGTGTTTTTTAAATAATAATCCGTCAGATAGCTAGAGTGGATTCATTATGTATTATAAGTATATATTTACAAAAAAAAGTATATAAGTATTATAATCCATTGTTTAGTACCCATAGTACAAGCTCTGCTTAGTTTGGGACTAGATGGTGCTGTGTAAATATGTCCCAAAATATTTATTTATTTATGTTACATAAAATACATTTTCCAATAATACCTACGGTTTACCAATTAATTAAAAGTCAACCTGTATACATAGTCCAACATTTGCATATTATTATGCTTTATCTGAATAGAAATGAGTGTCAAGTTATTTACAAACCTTTGGGCCCGTAGCTAATGCTAATTCAAGATAATACACACAAAAGTATTTTCACAATTTATTCGAATATTAACATCATCATCACGATTTTTTCATTATGATACTCGTACGTGCAATTCACATGCATTTTCTTTCAATCTTATACATAATACAAACAATACAATGCATAAGGAGGTACTGCGTTATGCGAATTGTTGTCTCAAGACATACGACAAATCTGCACGACTCCGACTCATCACTTATTGCTTCATTAAAATTAAATGCACTAGGTAGTCTGTAGATACACATTATTAGCCCCCCCTTTTTTACCGAAATTTCTCATGGATTTTCTGCCACCTCGGGAGGTGACTGTCGGATTCCTACCGACTAGAAAACTGCACTAACCTAGTCTTGCTGTGTAATACCGATAGGATTCCCAATTCGTGATATTCGATTCCACCGTGGTAGGATATTAGCTCCCCTGTCTCCATTACTACAACGCGTCACCGTTTTGTAGTTATGGAAGAGGAATGGTGATATTTAACCTGTATAGCGGTATACCTCTCACTACTGAAACCTAAATCCAAAGCGCATGCTCCTTAGTACTAGCAAATAAATAATCGCTATTATCTAATCCACTCTACGCGTTTTTCCATAGCAAAATATAGTAAGTGTAAGTCTCCTTATTCCTAGTGTCCTTACTTTATATTTACTTCTGTTACGCTCACTTCACTTGAAAAAACAGATCACAATGCGTTGTGGTAAATTATATAAGAATGTAGAAGTAGCTGCTTAATCACTTGTTAGCTTTGTTTTAATTTAAACTGGAATCGAATTTTTGTATTTATTAAAAAAACAAATAAAAACCTAACAAAAGTAGGATTTTTTTATTATTTAGTTTTTATAATCCCTTTCATTTTGAAGCTCATTTAATATAATTGACCACAACGCGTTGTTAGTTGTTTTTTCGCTGAATGAGCGTTTTCGGTCTTTGAGCGTCACATTTATATAAAAAACTATACTATTATAGTCTCACAACATAGTTTACACCGTCATGATGTAACCAAATCCTACACGTCTTCTGACCTTTAGGAGTAATAACTTCATCAGTTTCATAATATGTCGGTTCCTTCAAACTATTCACTGTATTATAGTATGAGAATGGATCTGGATATTTTGGAATACGGTTTTTTAAAGGCTTCTGAAGACCCAAATTCGAATATGGGTAAAGTAGATTTTGTCCCAAATTGTTGAAAGGTTTTCGAGTACCGGCCAGGTAATTTTGTCCATAACTAGGAATTTGGTTTCGGATATTTGGAGACAAAAGTTTCCGAAGTGGATATTGGTCATAACTTGACTGCGGATAATAATATTTTGGATTATTGTTTAAATACTTTCGTGGGGCTGCTTTTGAAGTTTGTTTGGGCATGTTAGCTGTGCTTGGGACAAAACTTTGACTATTCTTAACAACATCATTTTTAAATGTTTTGACAGCAACTTTCGTATCCAAAAATGGAAACAGACTCGTTGTTTCATTGAACAAATCTGGAGGATTCAGTACAACCCTAGTTGGTTCTTCATCTTCTGTGTTCTTTGACTCTTGATAATGCGCGGTTTGTTGAGCAGGACATTCTAGTTCGGCGATGACGTCATGCCAGTCTTCTTTGATCATGTCTGAAGCTTTCTCGGCTATCATGATGATTGGTGCGTTGGTATTGCCGCTGACTATCGTCGGCATTACACTGCCGTCTATGACTCGAAGATTTTTTATTCCGTACACCTGAAATAAGAGTAGGATTTTTTTTTATTTAACATAAGAAAACTGCATTTAATAGTAAGTTTTTCTAAACATACAATGATTTGGTTTTGGTAATAACTAAAATGGAAAACACACTTATTGATTTGCAATGGGAATGCTTAGGCATTAGGTAATTAAGATCCAAAAGGGCTGAAGAGTGTACCGGGCTTGTAATTTCTATCACGTTTAAGCACAAAATCAAGTAGGTACTGTGAATATATTGATTTCTGACATTTACGCGAATATTATACGTACATACATACATACACTCACGCCTTTTTCCCATAGGGGTAGGCAGAAACTAAAGAACGCCACTTGCTACGATTCTTGCATACTTCTTTCGCTTCGACCACATTCATACATCTTGTCATACATACACGCCGGTTGCGAGTACTACGCACCTGACCTTTTTGAAGAACCTCACCAATGAGGTCGGTATAAGTTTTTCTAGGGCGTCCCCTCTCGGCGGTTCCACTGACATTCGCCATATAAATCCTTTTTGTTAGTCGCCTTTCATCCATTCTCTCGACATGCCCAAACCATCTGTTTACAAGGGATGGTAAGATTGATGCGGATGTGAAAAGAAGAGTAAATGCGGTAAATAAAGTGAATGGTGCTATACATGAGGTTGTGGCTAATCAGTCGGTGTCAAAAAAGGCACGGATGGCTATCCACAACGGTATGTTGGTACCTACACTTATGTATGGAAGTGAAAGTTGGGTATGGCAGAAGAAACATGAAAGTAGAATAAATGCTGTAGAAATGCGTTCCCTGCGAAGTATGTGCGGTGTAACTCGGAATGACAGATTGAGAAATAGTGTGATAAGAGAACGTTGCGGCTTAAAAGACGATGTAGTGACGAGAATTGAGAAGAATATGCGAATACATTGAAATAAAACTACTTTTTACGGATTTTACAATTCTGTGAATATATTTTAGAATTCCTGTGTTTATTAAATTAAAATCATAAATTAATGATCGCACTATAAGTCTTTATCCTATCCGTTACATGACAAAAACTATAAAGGGTCCGAAACGTCGGAATTAATAATATCAATATGACGCGATAAAATCCTTATATCCCCTTATAATTTTATTTCAATAATATTTGGTTTTTAGATCTAAGACGTATTGCTATTAGGTAGATAATCATAGGTTCATTACACAAAGTTGATGGTACCCTTATATGCCCTTTCCATTACGCGTTGTATAACTCCATACATGGCATCAGCACATGGAGTAGAGAGTAGTACCTCCCATACTATGTCCCCCCAGAAGACCCCTGTGGAACGCCTGTAAGGGCACATCCCAGGGGAACTTCACATTTACCTAAAAACGGTTATTTTATCATTAACTGGTGGCCTAGTGGAAAATGGTACCAAAAGACACAGGTTCTGAATCCTGCCCGCATTCGAATTTTTCCTTCGCTAACATAACTTTATAATCTTAGCATGGAAAAAAAAAATATACACGTCAACTTGAGAACCTCCTCCGTTTTTTGTTTTTCGTCGGTTGAAAATGCAAAAACATACAAAATGGTTAATAGGTAAGGTGGCATCTTACGGCATCGAACTAACTGTAAAGTAAGTCTTCGTCTTCAGAATGTGAAGGCAAATTTCGACCTGGCGGATGGGACTCCCGGTGGCTTAGTGGTCTGTATGTTTATAAACTTAGCATGAAGTATGCAATAAAATGAAAAACGATGGTTAAACACATTTTCAACTGAAGCTAGTTCGGTTTACAACGGTATCGCACTTTTGTAACTTAAAAAGAATTTACTTACCTTCAACCTCGGATCAACAACAGCAGCCGGATCTTCAGAAGGCCCCATGGCGCAAGTCCCCACTGGATGGTATATGGTCAGCGTATGGTGCCTGGCTTGGCATTCCAGGTGTTCGTCTGACATGAGCTCGTGAGCCGCACATCCAGGGTTCCGCCGAGGATTAGGGCGCGCATTCAACTCCTGAAGTGCCGGTTGATTCACTAGTTCTTGCACTATACGAGCACCTTCCACCTGAAATTGTAAAACGCCAAAAGTTAGCACTCTTCGTGTCTAGTGGCTAGAGGTGCCATTTTTCTAAAGGAGCTCTCGGTTTCTTTTTCTGTCTCGTAGATCACATCGGCTGGCATAGGTACACACACACTAAACTCGAAACAATCAAGTACCTGTATTTTATTACCATTTATTCCTATGGCCGAAGACAGTATTTTAAGAATAACTATATATTATTTCTTCAAAAGACAAGAATGTTTTTTTAGTAATTAGCAATGTTTAATAACATGACACGTAATTCTATAGTCATTTGTTTAACCTATTCACCTTCATCGATAATTATTGTAAAACTATCTCATTAAAGAATTTAATGCTTGTTTTTTATTGTAATTTAATGCTATTCAAAGCTTATCAGCTACAAGGCAATTATGTTATTTGTATTGATATATTTTTATTGAAGGGCAAAAAATACTTACTAATCTTTGGACGTCTTCTGGATCCGTGAAATAGTTGGGATAAATCAGCGGCGGTGAGTATGGGTTTGCATCTCGCAGCTTTAAATACCCTCGGCTTTTCGGCCTCAGTAACAGCGGGACTATGGAGAACGAAGAATCAAACAGTATCTCCTCATAAAGTTCCGCATACGTGTCGTCTGTCAAACCATTGGCACGTTTACCAAATAGGCCCCCGTCCATATTGTCTGCAGTGGGAGCTATAAACAACTGTATATCTGGATAATCTTCCGCCGGATCCTGGTATTTAGTGTTAATAAACGCCAACGCTTCAGCCTCCATCATACTATACAGTGGACCATTTTTATTCACGCTAAAATCTATTATACTTCCGATGGATACGGCTGAATTTATATTAAAACAATAGTCTGTGCCGTTGTCATAAGGATTGTCGAAAAGGAACGAGTGCCCACCCATCGCGGCGTGGTCTTGCAAATTTTTGCCGACACTGGGAAGATTAACTATTGGATATATACCAATTTCCTTCAAATGTTCAGCGTCTCCTATTCCCGATAACATTAGTAATTGCGGGGACTGTATTGTTCCCGCAGATAAGATGACCTCCTTACTGGCTCTTATGATTTTTTCATGACCATGTTTCTTAAACTTAACACCATATGCAGTTTTTTGACCATCAATCAGTATCTTTTCCACTAAAGAATGCACGCTCACATGTAGATTTTTACGTTTGGATGCAGGTCGTAAAAATGCTTTTGCTGTGCTACAACGAAGACCGTCACGTACTGTTGCTTGGGATCGGGTAAAACCTGTTTGGAACTCTCCATTAACGTCACGGATGCTGTACCCGAGCTGCTCTCCAGCTTCCAATATCTTCCTGGTAATCGGCTGCTCGTAAGCGAAGTGTTCAACAGTCAAGGGACCTCCAATCGCGTGATAAAAATCGTTCTGCTGCTCTGGAATCCTAAAATCTTCAGATTTGAGAAAGTATGGAAGCACATTGTCATACCCCCAACCTTTGTTACCCATTCTCTCCCAGTTGTCATAGTCGCGCTTATTTCCTCTTATATACAACATAGCGTTCAGCACACTGGAACCACCAAGTACTTTGCCTCGAGGCCACTTGCACTTTTTATCCACCATATTCAAACAGTATCCGTCACTGGGCTCCGTGAGAAATTGCCAATCTATAGACGATGTTTGAAGAACTGGGAACAACACTGGTATTTCTGACAACACATTTTCATCTTGTCCCGCTTCTAGTAAAAGGATGTTCCAATTAGAGTTTTCAGAAAGTCGATTGGCTAAGACTGCTCCAGCGGATCCTGCGCCAACTATGATAAAATCGTAACAATCGTAAAGATTTTCGAATGGGTGGTCTCTGACCCGGTTCTCTGCGTCTTCAATATCTGGCCTGTATAAATGTATGGCCATTCGGAGCACTATCAAAATGCCGAGTCCAGGTAGCAACCCGAAGATAATTCTTGTATTGGACAGGAGTCCTCTGAGTGACGTTGAACCGGGAGTCGACATGGTTCCATAATACACACTTCACTACTACACCGGTACTGATATGCGATGGATTTGAATGGATACTGATTCAGCATTTAGAAACAAGTTATTGTTTACATCAGGTGAAACCGTATTGTGTCATACCTACATGTGAGTTGCATGCACAGAGTAACGATTCTTTTTTTATACAAATATGTTTGTATTTTATTTTGATGGCAAACGAAATCTCAATATGAACGAGAATCTTATATTGTAGGATAAAAAATATTTAAAATGTATGAATGAAATGACAGTTTCTATTATATATAATTTATTTATCAACATAAATGGTGTATTAAAATGATACACATGTATGTACAATTCCAGAACCTTTAGATTTCAGTGCTAGTATGTTATTTTAGTTAGTAGTGCAGGTAAATTAGAAACAATATTTTTTTTTTAAATTGCAGGCTGTAATCTGTAATTTATTTGTTTACTCTGTACTTAATCAACTCATTGTATCACTCTTTATATACTGTCAGCAAATCTGTTGCAATGTATTATGACATCGTTTGTATAATTATATCTGACCTACAAATGGACTGGAGAGCAAAAATGCAAAAGCACATCGTATTTGTAAAATAATTTATTATGTACTAACATTATTCTTAAATAAATAATTAACAATTACGTGGCCAATAAATAAAAAATAAATAATTTCACAATTTAGCCTTACAAGAAAATATTTACAACAGAATTCTCTCGTTCTTAATACTGATAAATACTTTGTTTTGTACGTAGACAATTAAATGTAATATCTAGAACTTCGTCTTTTGAGCCAAAATTCTTTGATCATATCACTGCCTTTCTCGCCTATCATGATAATAGGAGCATTCGTATTCCCGCTGACTATATTAGGCATGATGCTTCCATCTATGACACGTAGACCTTTCACTCCATATACCCTCAGTTGGTTGTCGACCACCGCTTCCGGGTCCCAGTAAGGCCCCATCTTGGCTGTACCAACAGGGTGGTAAATAGTACAAGTATATTGTCTTATCATACACTCCCAATACGCGTCCGTATACCTCTTTATACTCACGCAAGCTGGAAACACGTGCTTGTTCAAAAATGAGCCATATTTCTGAAAGGCTTTTGTTCTAGATAGAGCTACGGCGATTTTTACTCCTTCCACTAAGGTTTTTATATCCATCTCGTGCGACAAATAGTTTGGGTAAATATATGGATAATCGTACGGATTCGCGCTGCGCAGTTGTATGAAACCTTTACTCTTCGGGCGGAGCAGCATAGGAATGATACTCCACACATCCATATTGTTAATAGGTCTAAACACAGCGTCATAGAATGTCTCCATTAGTCCATGAATCTTTCTTATCTGCTCACCGCCATCAGAGTTAGTTGAGCCAGAAATAAAATGGAACTCAATATCGGGAAAATCGTCACTCGCATTGACGTATTTAGTGTTGACAAAAGCCAGGCCTTCCACACCCCCCATAATTGTCAAAGGACCTTCTCCTAACATAGCATATTCCATCAGTGGACCGGCAGTATATAATCGATGTTCTACAATCGATATAGGCTCATTAACCATGAACGCTAAGCCGCCCAATCCAATATGATCTTGTAAATTCCTGCCAACTCTTAAATTCTGAATTAAGGGTATTTTGTGTTTATTCAATTCTTCTGCAGGGCCAATTCCAGACAACATCAACAACTGTGCAGAGTTAATAGTTCCAGCTGACAATATAACTTCTTTTCGGGCTCTAATACGATAAATCATTTTGTTTCGCTTAAATTCAACCCCAAAAGCAACTTTAGTTCTGGGGTCTATCATAACTTTGGTAACGTGTGAATACATGGATACGTGTAAGTTCGGACGATCTTTAGCTGATCTTAGGAACGCTTTGGATGTTGAACAGCGGCTGCCACGTCGGATAGTACCCTGTGCCTCCATGAAACCTGTCTGGTGCTCTCCATTTATGTCTCTGTTCATATACCCTAACTCAAGACCTCCATCAATGAAGGAAGATATGAGAGGTGTGTGATAAGGTGCTTCAGAAACCGTGAGGTACCCTCCGGTGCTGTGGTATGGTGTCTGGGCTAAGTAAGGATTCTTATTGTCTTCGGACTTCTTGAAGTAGTACAGTACATCCTTGTAGCCCCAACCCTTGTTGCCCAGCGCCTCCCACGAATCGTAGTCTTTTCTATTGCCTCGTAAGTACAACATGTAATTGAGGACTGAGCTACCTCCAAGCACCTTGCCCCGCGGCCAATTACATCTACCATCTTCCATAGCTGGAATAAAAGTTATAGTAAGGTAAATTTATATTTTTCTCTGAAATGCTGTACCATGACATTATATGAGATATGGATCTTGTATCGTATTGTTTCCAAATATGTTTATATTACATATCCTTGTATTATAAATACTTCTATAGATAATTACCTAGACAACTAGTTCCCGATGGTTCTGTTTTGTACTGCCAGTCAAGCTTGCTAAGCTGCAAGTATCCAGCCAGGAGAGGGACGTCAGATATCTCCGTCTCATCTCCACCGGCTTCCAGCAGCAACACCTTCCAGTTGCTTACTTCTGATAGACGATTTGCTACAACTGCACCTGAAACAGTATACATAAAAATAACAATATATACTTTTTCCGGCTACAAAAATGCACCAAACTTTTTCAATATTATACTGCTATCGCATTTTTAGTGAGGTCGCACGTACTAAGAACAACTTTAACGGTCAAACAAAAGATCTAATTGAAAGCTACTCGAAAAATAAAATTCTAATAAAATTCTAATATCCATGTGTGTACCTACCAGGATATCAACTGTGACCTAATCCTACAGATTTTGAGAGTTCCGTACATTGAAACGCTTATTATAATTTATCCAGACAAATAGAATGAAGGCCTTAGTGGTATGTAGGTATTTTTAGGGCTCTTAGTCGGTATTGTGTAAGCGACGAAACGATATCGCGCTCGTTACAAAAAATGGTCCTTATTGTAGTATTGGAAATAGTTTCTCTATTTTATTCATCTACTGCTATGCCATAGGGAATATGCGTGATCCATATAGTTCCTTAGGAAGCGGGACCTCCTTCTACGTTTGCTTTTACTATACCTATTACTATTCTATTTAATCCAGGTCACGTTCACACAAAATCTCTAAGGGTATGACCTGAAAAATGTTTTAAAGATAATACTGATTCATGATTCCTGCAAAAATAGGACACTTCTTCCCGCGGGTGTTGTAAATGGATAGTAAGGGATTTATTTCATTTATCCTAATATTTTATCATGCTGCGTTGATGACATAATTTCCTCACGATACATGTATGAGGGAAGCCAGCCATGTTTATTGAACAAAATTAATGGTTTAAGTATCGAAATCTGTTGATACTAAATAAATTCTCTTGATACTAAGGGTACGGGAAAACCTAATCCGATTTGATTTCTTTCGTTGCGGGGCCCCGACGCAGATGAATCATAACCTACCTGGAAGTACGACTGGACTCTTTGGGGTTTATAGTTAGTCCATACAAAATTATTGGTTTTATTTAAGCGCGACTGCTAAGGTAGAAATCCTTGGTTCGAATCTCAGGTCTAGCAGTGTTATTGTTTTTTTTTTTCAGCCTTTTAGTCAGGATTTGTTCCCGGTTAGTGGCAATGAGCTCGCCCCCTATTACATGGGACCTAAACAGCGGCAAACCGTGAGTGTATATTGGTACACCTCTGCCTAGCTCTTTGGAGAATACAGGCGTGATGATATATTATGTACAGATCTTGACTAACAGGGATCGCAGTGGCTGGGAATGACTCGAGATTTCTAGCAAAAAGTAATCAAAACTTTTGTACCCACTAACCAGCAGAACCAGCGCCGACGATGATGAAATCGTAATCGGGCAGCATGTCCGCGTCGCTGACGTCAGCGGGTCTGCCCTCGGGGTCCGTGGCGTCGAACTGGTAGTACGCTATCGCTGCCACCAGCATTGGGATGAACCACGCCACCTGGAAAGTTATGTAAAAATAATTAGAAGAAAAGAAAATAACATTTATTTAAAAAAAAAAACAAAATCTTCTCAAAAAATTTAAAAATACAACTGTAGAGCAGCATGAATAAAATGAGGCTTGCCAATAATGCTTCCGCCCTTTACAGTACCTACCCCATATCATAGAGTAATAGGTGCGCGGGATAATACAGTTCTAGATATATTGCTCTAAAATTTTTGGAATTTACTAGAAATTACTAGAAAATTACGAGGTGTTGCCAATGAATATTGTTAAAACTTTAATAATTCAGCCCTTAATGTACTGACGACTGTGTTGGCGATGGCCGTCTTTTCAGATGGAACGGAATTATCAATTAAATGTATTAGACATTTTTTTAAATTTTAGCATGCTTCGTATAATATAAAAAAAATCTATAGTTTGCTGTATCGTGGCGTTAGTGCAGCTAAGCTGGTTTTTATAAGAAAATTAACGAAGCATGATGTAGCTACACTAGCTACCGGGTGTTAGTAAAAAGTTAATCGATTGTTAATCGTTCTTATTGTTCTGACCCTTATACATTCGATATAGTTGGTAGTCTTTGCAGTGTTTGCTAATATTGACTTTATTGTATCCCTCTCGATGGCGTATCAAGGCAGGTAACTCGATTAAATGACAATGTTGACATGTTATCGATTTCTCCAATGCTTTCACAGCTCTATCGCTGATTAAAATGCCACCAATACAATGTGACGTATTATAATAAATACGTCAACACTTTTGGCGTATTAGTGGCCGAGTGATTGGCTTAATTAAGCGCCACGGTTTGTGGATTCGATCCTGTAAGGAAAAATATTTGTTTGACCTACAGGTAGTTTTAAGACTAAGAAGAACTGCCTCATTAGTCTAGTGGTCCTAAGCGCGACTGCTACGCTAGAGGTCCTGGGTTCGATCCCCAGGTCGAGCAGTGTTAAATATTGGGTTTTTCTATGAAATTCTCAGTAGCAGCTCGGAGTCTGGATTTGTGCCCGGTTAATGGCAATAGGCTCGCCCCCTATTACATGGGACCTAAAAAACATACCGGCGAAATGTGAGTGTACATTAGTACACCTCTGCCTAACCCTTAGGGGAATACAGGCGTGATGGTATGATGATGAAAATAATCACTTCTGCAAAATACAATATTATTTACCTGGAAAATTTGCGTAAAAGTACAAAGTTTTCTTTATTTGTGGCAGATGTTTATTTTTTGATGTTTTGGTTTGGTTTGTTAGATCAAAAATCTCACAATACTTTCAACAGAATAACTGATGTAAACAGTAATTTTGTTAGGTTAAATGGTTTGACTGTAACACATAATGAACAACACAAAATATGATAGAACTGAGAAACGATGTCACACTCTTATAAATTGCATGCCGACATTACTTGACCCAAGTTGTAGAATAAAAAAATACTGTCATGTAACATCAATAGTGTCCCAACTGTTCCGCAAATAAATGTTTTGATTTTTTGAATCGCTTCGGCTTTAGCACCGGCCACCGGAAGACGGAAGTCGGTCACTCGTTCTAGCATCGCGTGCAAGCGGTGTTAGGCATGCCAGTGGGCTGTGACGTAGGACGCATATAAAGCCAGGTCCACCATTCTTTCGATTCAATCACTGTATCCGTATGTATGAGTCGTCGTACCGAATCAAGCTCCATATCTAACACGGATCTCGATACGGATTGAACTTTTGGACACCTCATTTTACTCTTGTCATTAGTATAGTAAAGAAAATTTCTTTACTATTCCGTATTTAATACGGATTTGGTACATCATTTCATTTTATCATTTTGTTCATCATCAGCCTGGTACAGATACCAGACTGATGTATCGTATCCATTTTTATTTCTTTCGATGATCGAACAAAAATCGCCTCGACATGGAAGACCTGGAGCGATATATCGAGACCACGCTCCATCACCCGTCCTCATATGCGATCATGATACGCGTTGGCAATGGTGATCGGATCGCGCAAATGATACATATGTGGACCCGGCTTTAAGGCTAATGTAGTAGGCACACGTTGCAAGCAATACAGAAATATGACCCGTATAGCACGGCTAGCACACGCACACTTATGTAACGTTCTTTGGCACGATTGTATGTGATAATGAATAAGCTTTACTCGCTTGAGTCACCACATTTCCTCGTAGGATTCAGTGTAAGTGAACGCTATGCACGTGTGCATGTGTTCTATATATGAAGACAATTATATCTGTATCGTGGCTTAGTGAGTGCTTTTATTTACATAAGTATTTATGTCATTAAGAAATTATAAAACCTGCAAAATCTAGTGAAGACAGGCATTATCTTATCGGAGAGACAGCACCTACTGATGAAGCGGTATTAGATATAGTCAGCTACAGAATTCTTTTTCTATCTCCAAAATTGGATACATTAGTATATCCTTTAACGTCATATAAAGATCCGCTTTTTAGATATTCTTTTTAGAATCGGAGATGTTCCTATAATATGGTCCAGTAGGTAGGTTCGTTTACCTGTGATCCGGCGGCGGCGGCTATGGCCGTTCCCGACAGCACGTCGGCGGCCGCGTTCACGATCGAACTCATCTTCACACCTGAAACGTAACATGTACATTGTTACTACAAATTAATGGGTTGGGGTTGTAGTTGGAATTGGGTGAAGCGAAACCGCGAGAAGTAAGGTAGAAACAGACTAATCGCACGGACGCAACGTACACACAATTTAAAAAAATATATCAGCTTATGCTAGTGATCGCAAATTTTTTTTGATGTGTGTATACAACGCATTATGTCATCTCTAGATTTTATATGAAAATGTACGGATTAGAAACACACACGCATAGGATTGCGTTGCACACGATAAGTGTGTCTCTGATGAATACATTTTTTATATAAAATTAAGAGTCCAAATATCATAACGCATTGAATACGTGGGATCAGTCTGTTTCTACCTTTACAACTTACTAATATCTCGTCCGCAAAAACATCCTAGTAGACAAATAAGGGTGATTTGCTAGGTTAACCATACACATAATTTATCGTCGCATATCTCGGGTAGCTCGTAACGAGTAATGACGTCAAAATGTAGGTATGTCACAGCACGTAAGCGCCCCTATATTACTAAACTTTGCACTTTTTTTTGTTTTGGGCAATGGTTATTTACTGGTCAGTGATTTTGTTTCTACCCACGAAACATTTGTTGTTATTTATATTATTTGAGAAATATTATTGCTAAGCTAGTCTCTAAGTGAGTTCTAATCAGGTACCGTACAACCTCCTTTATGAGTTAATTCAATTGAAAGGGTTACCCGTTAATTCGGTTACCGTATGGATGATGTTACCTCTTCGTTCCTGTAACCTTTTCCTAACACCAATGAAAAGGTAACCCTTTCAATATGTTAGCCAATGGGTTACCCTTTCCTTTAAGGTATCCAATTGAAGGGGTTATCCTCTTGATAGGGCTTTTCAGGGTTACCGTATGGTTATCATCATAATTTACGTTGTTAGGTAGGGTGAGGAGACTATAAAATATAGAAATTTCTCTTGCAAACATCTAGAATTGTATTACTAAGTAGTTTCGTTCATAAGGCTTGATCACGCAGTGCCCTATATCGTTTAATATTGGGTGCTTGATTCTGTAGGTAATTAAATTTAGGTAATTATGTAGGTATACAAAAACAATAAAAAAATGTATAGAAGCTATATTATGATGGTTTGATCATGATGTAGAGAGAATGGATGAACAGAGATTGATAACCATAGTCCCTTATTTATCGAGTCGCTGTTGTCTATTTAGCTCAGAGCAAGTGGCAACTAACACGTGCTATATCAATGCATGCTATTTTGAGCTTAATGCAAGGTTACAGTTTTAAGGTTGGGTTTTCTAACAACGCTTTGTGAAAACCCTATCGAAAACCCTTTCAACGGGTAACCAAAATGGTCCCTGGTTCTAATTAGGTACTTAGTTGTAATCTAGTAATCCTGGAAGCTGGTCCAATAGTAATTATCCTGCAATAGGTCCTTCTTAACAATAAAGAAATCATCCAGGATCATGGTTGAAGAACGAAACGGTGTCACTTGGTTAACAGCTGGTGAATCATATTGTACCGTTATGACGAGACGCGGCGGTCCGTGCGCGTGACTCGGTCACTGCGATTCTTTCTGTGTCATCTAAACGGCAAAACACATCTTCATAAATTCCACTGTTTCAAGAAAACTAAGAATTATTTCCCAAATCATTTATAAATTGATCTTTTTATTAGGTATTAATATTTAAAACTGAATGAAGTTCCGGGATTAACCGGATATTGGCGTTTTACTGGAAATGTACAAACGCCAGTAGGTCAAGCTATCTAAAACTGTCAAATTTTCACAAATGAATATGAACCTTATAGTTTATAAATATGAAACTTATATTTTTTTGTAAATTGTTCATTTTAAAACAAATATTATTTCATATAGGTTATAATTATGAGCAGATTTTTTAAAATTCAACAAAAAAGTCGCACAAAAAAATCATGTAATTATTTAGAAAATCTGTCATAGTCGATTTCTGTGATCAACGACGTGTAACTGATGGTATCATTACATTGTAGCTCGGCTGCATCAATTTGGTGGTAGCTTTTAATAAATCCACCAACGGTAATGTTACTGGACTACTAACATTTATTTAATGGATTTATAAAAAGGTCCAACGAGGAGTCCAAGTGAAAAACAGCATCAAGTGCTTAAATGTGCTTGACGTTGGGAGACACAATCATGTTCGTAACCAGTGCTAATTAAGTAGATATATTTTGTAACCAGTATTATTATTTTATAAATAAATAACTAGTATTTAAGCCTTAATGAAAATTGTGTTTATCTGAGCATTGTCCAAATAAAAATGTAATACAATAACAACTGATTTCGTTACTTTAGTTTAATTAGAGAATTTCCGTTACGTACCTACGTCTAAAATGTTTAAGAATACTTTCTTCCGTATCTTTATCAGATTTTCTCAATGTAGTTTTTTATGTAAGTTTTTAATTTTATACAAACCTAGATGTTATCGGAATCTATTGTTTACTTTTATTTCTGGTTACTAACTAATTATGAGAATTTGATGGTTACTTTTCAATTAATGACCTTCCCGAGGGTCGAAATAATTGTGTTCCACTGTCCTGCAATGTTCAATCTTAGTTCTTTTAAAAGCTTTTACTTTCAAAGTAACGGTTTTATTTCTTCAATAGGCCTCAGTATAAAAGAGAAGGTACTTTAGAACCAAGGCGCTAAGAAAAATGCACTTAACTATATACACATGATTTTGTCAACTTTTTTAAAAAATTTGGTCTGTTGTCTCATAGCTAAGTAATAACTACGCAGTTATAGTTAAGCATCACTAGCCGCGGCCAGCCTGTGGATGGGTAACCATTCTTAACGCTTCGTGACCCCTCCGTGCCTCAGAGAGCACGTAAAGCTTTCGGTCCCGGTTGTGCGAATATTTATGACAGTCGTTACTAGTCTTTAGTGGTAGTCAGAAGCCAAAAAAGCCAGACAATCAGTCTATCCTCAGGATCGATATCCTGATATCGGTTATAGGTAATCTTCTTAGTCGGGCACTCTTGTCAGAGTGGTCGTGGTAATAACGATGGTTTTTTTTAATCTTTATTTAATTTTGGGTTTTTATCCTTGTGGATACGTCAACCATCGTAACGATGGTGTATTCGCTGGGTTCTCGACGGCATAGTTCTGTCCTCTGAGCGCCGCGCCTTTTGAATGTAATACCGATGTATTACCCCGAAATTGGGTCGCAGTGATGGCAGATGGCAGTCGCGTCGTGTAAAATACTAATATTCAGCCGCATCTGGTTAGAATGGAAGCCGACCCCAACATAGGCAAAAAGCTTGAGGGTGACTAATTTGGTCTGTTAGATTTTTCGAAATAACATGCCTAGCATTCCATATCATGTCACTTAACCCCCTCCTTTTCTGGCTTTCAAGAACTCGTTTACATCACAACCTCAGTTTTTCCTTAACCCACCAGATTCACTTTCATCTCACATGTAACAAAAACTGTTCCGCCTTTTAATTGATTCTCACAAAAATTGTGAACCTATCGTAATTCTACTAACAACTCTATTATGCAGGCTTTAATAACCACTCCAATATCAACTCTGTGTTTTCTAGACTAACGTATAAAATACCGCACAGTGCCTGGTAAAAACTTAAGTGCAATGTAATGTATAATCGATTACTGAGTAAAGAAAACAAATAGGATGTACAGTCAGGTAGGTACAAAATAAATTATATTATGTTGACAATTAAATACAGTGCTGCTTTAAATTGAAATTACGTGAGATTAAAGTTTTGTGAGTGACTGTATTATGGGAATTAATAAACGTAATCATCTCCTAAGCAATCATTATGTAGCATTATGTTTATGTAATTGAAACTCCTTTTCACAGCTGAAAAATATTATTTACTAGCTGATTCGAAAGACGTATGCTTAAATCTTTAAAACTACGTAACGGATTTTGATGCGGTTTTTTTAAATAGATAGAGTGATTCAAGAGGAAGGTTTATATGTATAATACATGTATGTTATTAGTACATTGTACCCGTGCGAAGCGGGGGCGGGTCGCTAGTAATTAAATATAGTTTATAGTATCTAGTTATTTTGTTGTAAATCACATTATTTTAGACCGAAGAATGGTCCATTTTTCTTCAAGCTAATATTTTTGTTAATAACATAAATGTTACTATTGTTATTTTTGGGCTACCAAGTCGATGAACCGCTAAATAAGCTTGTTTATTATTATTTAGAAAGTGTATTAAAATATCATTGAAGCGAGGCCAAGACTTACGAATGCTCACATTGCCTCCAGAATATTAAAAAGTTCCGGAGAAAATAAGCCTACTGAGGTTACATAATGGGCCCTTTTCGGGGCAGCCAGAAATGTTATGTAATTTTTAATTAATTTACTAGAATGTATGCTGAATGTATTATCATTGCAAAACAAAGTGCATCGTGTTCTACTAATGATGGGCCTTGCTATCAATCAATCAATTTGACGTACTGTATGCGCTGTTGAACGTATAAGATCCTAAGTTATGTCGCACATGGTGACCATCATGTCCGAAGTGAGAAATCTAAGAAACAATTATTTAGGTACATTATCCATCCTACTGTTATCCTAATTTACTTGGGGTCGTCAACATCGTTTTTCATTTTTCATTGTTTAATTTCTTCTATGGGTATGTCTCTATCAGCCGCCTTCTCATCACTTACTTCCTTCCATACCACATAACCTTACACATAATCCATCCATCTCTTGTTTGACTGATGCACATTTGTATGGAAATTGCCTCTGGATTATGCGTGGAATGTAAGCACCGACAAATACGTGACAATGACAAAGTAATGTTTACATACAAAAGCTTTTAAATTGACTTACGTTCAATAGTTTACACTTTCACAATAAAACATAATACACAAGAAAGTCCCACTCAGTCTGCACCGAATTATATTGAACACTTGGTTTCACTGTTCATTACAAACAAATGAGAATATCATAGATTCCTGAACACTTTCCCTGCGTCTGCGCACCGTGTTTACACATGTTGTAACGGTTTTTCTTTCAATTTAGTACTAAAACACTTGTGTGAAGCTTCGGTTTTCGAAACTCTCAAGTCTTTTATTTCGGTATCGTGATTCTGTTGTGTCGTTTAACCGATCGACGGCCACTTTCTTTGGCTGTTGTGAATCAACTCCCGCGCAGGTCGTTCTCATTCATTGGATAGTAGTGAAATGGTGGGAGTGTACGAAGGACTATTTGAGCATGATGTGACATCATTGTAGCTTGTTTGAATGCTTCGACTAGGTGAATCACTTGCCTTTTCTATTAGCCGTGTTATTGTGGTAAGAATAGAAGCACCCTAATTTGTCAGGCGTCAACAAAAGTAAAAACTGCATGTGACCAAGTTCTGTAATATAACGTAGCCGAGTAAACAAAACAATATCCTGATTCGTCAACACCGAGCGGAAACAACTGAAGCTTCTAAAGGAAAGCTTTTTATATAAGCATCTTGATTTGGGGAAATTTCAACTGGATTGTGAGAAACAAGATTAACCGAATAAAGAAATTACGTGCCTGTATTGTAAAATCGGTATTAAGTTAGTATGGTATGTAGTACCTAAGTACAAATAATTAAAATGGAAGATAATGGATGCTGCCTTAAAAATTTAGACTAATGATCCTACAAAAATAAAACTGAAAGTGAGATTAAAACGATTCTAATGATTCCTGCCCTTTATTAATTATTTCTTGCCTATTTATTGAACGGAATTCAAAATATTCTCGAATTTAAAAACTAAAATGCAATAGTGCCAGTATACTTACTGCGTTGAGTTTTTAGGTCGTAACACTTTCTTCAGCAAGGCGCGCGTGATGCTTTCGTCGTCGTCACAAGGATGCCTGCTGTCGACCACGTATTTCGCGACCAGTGACCGCACGTTAAATATCTCCTATAGGAATTGACTTGCTTTCAAATAATGTGTTTGTTTAGGTACCTTCTGCAACGGTAGTGTTATTCGTGTTTAATAAATACATTTTATTATTAACTACACTTTTCACGGTAGTTGAAAATATGAATTTGATTTTCTATAGTTTCTGTAATTAGTTGCTTGAAGGCATTTTTACAAATTATATTTTATTTCGCCAATATTTCTTCGATTAAAATCTCTGAAGCTAATATTCAGAGGCGTATGCTGTCATTTGTCAAATTTGTATTGATACTGTAAAGTATTTTGTTTCTTTCTTTATTTATTTGAGATTTGGAAGCTTACTTAAGTTTACGGTCGTCTCTGGACATTAGACATTCTCTTGTAATCATCAGTGTAAAACAACATTAAGACTTCAGGAATGCATATAGAGCCCAGACTGACGACAGTGACGACTTAAATATCTGCAATCTTTTTAGTACGGCATTAATTACTTACCACATTATATAATCTTTTTAATACGGCATTAACTACTTACCACATTATGACACTGTAGGAACAACCCTCACTTCTTTATTTGAATCTGCGAAAATTATCTCTGGTTTCGTTGAAATTCGATCAAGTCCGTAGGCCATCATAAAAGATTCCCAGTTTTGTCAATGCAGACAGTGTTAAAATGTTATCTCTTGACAATGCGGTATTATCACGCTTGCACTGTAACTCGAAATATTAGATAACGGTTAGCTGCGCGGGAGTTGCCGGGCGCGGTGTCAGCTGACTCACAATTTCCGATGAAAGTGAATTTGGTTGTTAGCTACTATGGTTCTCGAACTTACTAGAATGTCTTTTGTTATAAGACTAAACTGCGGACAAAAATAAGGGCTTCGTCGCAGGAGTTGTGTGTGTATATGTATAGCTAATATGTGTGTGTCTGATTCTTCCCTCGTGTAACTGGACCAGCTTGATTGATGCGATTTTTAGATTCATTTTAATGACTACTTTTTGAAAAAAGAGGTAGCTTAATTTTTTTATTAATTCCAATGAATCAGGCTTTGGTTCAATTAACGCTGTTGCTCTTCGTTTTCTGATTAGTTTTCTTGTGGATTCAAACTTCCAAGTTCAATCAAAATCGCTGAGCTTCTTCTTGTCTTATCAATGGTAAATAAATCGTTATTATTTGTATTATGTACCTAGTTGATCCCAGTACTGTAGGCCACGATAATTGCAGCATCAGTGGCATTCTTTATGTCATCAAAGATTCAGACATTGTATCGTGCCAGATTTAATGTGTAGGTGGTTCGTATAGGGATGCAGTTGCGACTATGAATTTGAAACGGCCTGGGTCATATTCTTCACAATGAATATTTTTATTTGTTACAATTTGTACGCCTAATTTAAAAATAGAAAGCGTAGGACTCGTAACGGTAATTATCACGGGGAAGTGGCGCAACGGGAAGTTAAACCCGTTTGTACCACATAAGCACTCGCCTGCGCACGCGCAGCTTACTCTCCCTGAGGTGACCGCCCTTTTAATAATGCTGGGTCTAGACTGTTACAACTCTTATCCAATCGTTTCTGACGAGGACGAGCTAGGAAATTACTTAGTTTTTTTTAATTTTATAGTCCATACAGGGTGCCCATGTCCCTACACGAGACACATGCTTAAGTATAGCGTAGTAACATGAATATATCTTGATGAATTTATTTTGTTACGTTAGAAACGAATAGCTGACAGTTGTATTATTTTGAATTGTTCTATCAAAAATCTTTTATTTTACAGTTCCAGTTGCTTTTATGCGAAATTATTGTGATATTCCTCAAAACTTTAAACGGTTAAGCCTATCTCTAAAATCTAATCTAATATTTAATTTAATAAATAAATCTAAGATTTTTTCAAAAACTAGGCTCGCGCAATATTACGTGGAATCTAAACATATCTTCGAGGAATATAGGCAAAAATCCATAGAGAATAAAACGGATACCTATGTCTTTAACGGAAATATTAGACGAACTTAATGTTACCTTAGTACCTATACTTATATTCTTACAAATTAAATATCATTGTAATATTCATAGTTAATTTCTTTTGTTTACAGGCGGGTGCTTCGGCTCTACGACGAAGCGTACCATAGTGGGCGGGTGGGCATGGGCCTGGTGTCTTGTCACTGATGTCCAGCGCATCTCCCTTGAGGTAAGCTGACTCTACCGCTGAAGAGCAAAAATGTTGCACACGTTCGTACGTGTTTCTACCAGTACATTGAGATTACCTAAGCTATTAGTTTATGGGTATTTTTACTCGTATAACAATAATCTTAATCCATCAACGTTTGTCCTAGGTGATGACTCTGAACCCTATGTGCGAATTTGTGGAGACGGCACAGGGAGTCCCGCTCACAGTGACCGGCGTTGCCCAATGTAAGATTATGAACGAGGACGAGCTTCTCACGACTGCCTGCGAGCAGTTCCTGGGCAAGAGCGTCAAAGAAATCAAAATGACCATCCTGCAGACCCTGGAAGGACATCTAAGAGCCATTCTTGGTAAGTCGGAACTTTCAGTAAGATTTTCCAATTAACGCCGTCTATTGTTGAAATGTAACATTAATTGAACAACACCATCTATTGTCTTTTGTTAGAACTAAAGTGACAAAAAACTTGGTTAATAGTAATTTGATTTGTCAATAGATGTCGTTGAATGTACAGGCATTTCATGATCATCTACCTAGCTCACCAAGCTGAGGGAGTCGCGCCAAGTCTCAGAAGGTACATTATACCGTATATGTCTAGAACCATAATAGTAATCCCTTCACTTACGAGTTTCACCGCGATCATTAGTTCCGGTAAATACTTGAGTAAGGCATATTGTTGGAAAGCACAACGCAAAGTTTAAATTTTGGTTTTCAATACAAAAAATCACCTAAGTAACTAGGTACTAGGTATCAGTCCTTTCTTTATCTATGAAGGGTTAGGAAGAGGTGTACGTACTGGTGTACTGACGACTCATTGGCGAAATGGATAGGTATAAATATTATTAGGTCCCATATAAGTAAGTGGGTGGCATACTCATTAACTGGGCACAAATTCAAACTCCAAGTTACTCTAGCTACTGAAAATTTCATATAAAATCCCAGTAAGTAACACTTTGGTCGACCTGAATATCGAACCTATTAGGACACGCCATATTCCATGCGTTATCTTTTATGGGAGCTTAGGTATCTCACACCGTACCCACCTGAGGCTACATTCGAAATCAATCAATCAACTGTCTCACTCCCTATCCGGTGCACAACGTAACATGCCCGACATTTCCTTATACAGCTCGTATATGGACCAGCTGCATATAAGTTGTATAAAGCGTCGGAACTGACTGACACGCCTGCATCGTGCCCTCAACACTTCCCGTTCCGTTCTATTCGTTTTAAATAGTACAGAGGCCAGAACATCAAGCTACCTCAATCTATCAAACTGTGAAATTGTGTGTCAATTGTGTTCTTTGATAGATTTTCAACTTTAATACAACCTGTGGGATTACAGATATTATTTTCCTGTTGTTTTTACTTGAAAGGTAACTTGACATAATGATAAACAAATCTAGACTAATCAATAATTTGTTTAATGACATTTACCTCTTCATAGTAAATCGTTTATTCAGTACTTATGGAATTTACAGTTGCCGTGCGCTTACGCTGGTAAAAATTAACTAAATAAATACGTCAGCATACCTTTTTTTTATAGTACGGTATATCCCCATAGCCTATCTACCACCTAGGGAGACGACAGAGTAGAGAGTCGGACTCATACCGACTATAAACCGCACTTGCCTTCATTTGCCCTAAAGTCATGGCCATGGAATCCGTGAAATTGGCCACGACCATGAGAGGCTATACGTCTACAGACCTAGCAATAATTGATTGTATAAAGACTTTCCAAATGAGTTAAAAATAAAAATACTGTATCTACTTAAGAAATTAAAAATAAAGGGTTAAGACCGTAACTCTTTATTTTTCGCTGTAATAAAATACTAGAGGTCAAAACAGGACAAAACATATTTTAGCAATATGAGATTTATAAGACGTTTTATATTTTTATGAATAAGACCGCAAGTATAAAACTAAAGTTATCTACCGTAATTAATAAATAATAGCCTCTGGGATATCACAAAGGGCTTTTATTCAAATTCATTTCGAATTCCATTAACTCAAAATAACTAGTAATTACAAATAGTGATATTATAAGGTGTGGTATTGATATATGATCAATGCCACCCCTCATTATATCACTAATTTAATGTGGTGCCATGTCCACACCTTGGAAAAGTCGATGTGAAATGTTTATGGTTATGGTGAGCCTATAATTTATTACGTGACTTACGGATAAGTATAGCATAATATCTTCTTTCCGACTACGGAAAAGGAAGGGTTCGGTCGCATGGCGCCGTAATTGTAAATTGTCTACGAGAAGAAAAGGAGTAACTTGCTGCTTAAAATGCAGAAAACTAGTCTTTCTGCACTACACTTAAAAAAAGAACTTCTATGATATACACTTCATCATCATCATCAACCCATATGCTGTCCCAGTGCTGGGCACGGGTCTCCTCTCAGATTGAGAGGGATTAGGCTATAGGTAGTCCACCACGCTGGCCTAGCAAGGGTTGGTTGGTTCACACACTGTTGAGAAAAATCTCTAAGGCATGCAGGTTTCCTATCGATGTTTTATTATTGATAATTAATTATTAATACGACATGAATTCGAAAAGTCAGACGTGCGTGCTTTGGATTCGAACTCGAGACCTTTGACTTGGCAGTCCAGTGGTCATATCATTAGGCTATCACTGATTTTTGCACTGTAAAAGAACCTCTATAATATCCAATTTCGCATTTCATTAATATACCATACTGATAACATTCAACGATTACTTTCGTTGTATAAGTTGTTCGTTGACCTTGATCCCAATGCTTTGGAGTATGTGTAACAGTGGTCGATAAGCATCAGTCTTTATAGTTCACGACCCACCTGTCGTGAACTATAAAGACTGCTTTTTGCACTGTAAAAGAACCTCTATAATATCCAATTTCGCATTTCATTAATATACCATACTGATAACATTCAACGATTACTTTCGTTGTATAAGTTGTTCGTTGACCTTGATCCCAATGCTTTGGAGTTGGTGTAACAGTGGTCGATAAGCATCAGTCTTTATAGTTCACGACAGGTGGTTATTACCAGTCGATGAGTGTGTTATCGTTTATAGATTAAGGTCATCTCAAGAACATTGCGTCTATTGTAGATCCGATACATTTTTATTAGAATAACAAATAATAATTGTTATTCTTGTACTTCTTATGCGTGCTACACCTCTGATGCGCCCAAGGACGCATAATTATGTTCATTAAGTTAAGTGATAAATGATATTTATTTCTGCAAATAGATCTATTAAAGACACTTTTACAAGTCAATGCTTTACTTTATTTTTAAGCTAGATGAATCCGGCATTTCCTAAGTGACGACCTCTGAGAAGAAACACCGATACAAACTCAGAGAATTGTAGTCTCTTTTAAAGTCCAGACATAGAATAGTAACTAATATGTGCGTGTTATAATGCAGGGTAATCTGAAATGCCCTTTTGAAGAAAGAGCCACAGCGGCTTTGAGTAGGCCAGTCCTAACCGACGGCACTCATGCATCAGTCATTGTGTAGCTCGACCATACTTAATTTATGGAGCTCATCTTTCTCCGAGCCTGTTTCCTACTATGTTGGGGTCGGCTTCCACTCTGACCAATACGGCTGAATATCAGTCAGTATTTTATATGAAGCATCAGAACCATCAGATCCAATGTCCGAGTAATATCGTTATCCTGAAGATAGACTGGTTGTCAGAACTTTTCGCCTTCTGACTACCACTAACATTTGCCACAGGTGTTGATATGACAACGTTACCAATCATTTATTTATACAGAAAAAGTTTACATTATACAGCAGTGTAGTGTAGACACCAATAAGCTTGAACGCAGTGACTCCAAATAAATATTTTGGCACAATCATCTCAGGAATCAGTAAATTTACTTTTAGATCTGGTTAATCATCGATGACTCGCATCTCTGTCTGTTGGTGAAATTTAGTTTGCAGTAATCGGTATGCAGTAAAATGTTGGGTATTTAACTTTTTTGCAGAAATGACATCCTTAGGGGCAAATTAAAACCTACATACCTAAATGATTGAGACCTACGAGTAGATAGTTGTTCCAGGTCTGGGTGTTTGTGTATGGGAAAATTGATGTTTTTAAACGCACCCACGACACAAGAGGATTTCCTGCTTTAATTTTCACTGGAATCGCGTGTTTCTTAAAAAAAAACAACTGCACATATATAAATATAGCTCTTTATAAAGAGCTTGTTACTTAGATTGATCTAAAAATATGTTAACAGCGCCTTTCTCAGAGCCGCTATCTTGCAATTGCTGCATTTATAATGAGCAGGGCAGTATGATGAGGGTGATTTGCCATTGTGGATAAAAGCCTCTTAAATAATTATAAATAAAAAAATAAAAAAAATAAGGTTGAACTCCTGGTATCCATTATAAGACTTAACTTGTATTCTGGGTACCAGAGACCATATCACAACATTTTAACGTGATCATTTTTAGGTTAGGTATAAGAAAGGGATGGCGCTATTTAATTTATAGAGCGACATCCCTTTATCTCAATCGGAAAACGATTGCAATAACAGATTGCAGTATGGCCAAGGGTTTTTTTCACAGGGTTTAAACTTATATCTCACAATCATGTGAGAATGGGAGCCAGAAAATATATTTAGAATGGCAAGCTCCATCTTAGACCTTGTTTGTACATTTTATCGAGCAAATCTAGGGACATACAAGCGCTACCAGGAAACGCAATGTAGATATTGTACTTAGGTATAATAAGGTAATAACCTTGGCGGCGACTGCCAAGGCTCTACCTAGATACCTACAGTGACCTAGACGCTAGACTGAGATATGTCTGTGTACATATCCGCTCAATCTAGGTAACTACAGGTTGAACGGATATGAAACTGGTTAGGAATAGGGCTAAAAGGTCTGTATTGTACCGTAATTTTAGTCTCGAGTAACGTTTTAAAGACTTATTTTTTGACCGCGTTCCAAAGGGTTTTTGAGACCAAAGGTGTCCTATGGCCATCATAAAAATCAGTGTAGTGGTTTAGGCGTGAAAGCGTAGGTACTCAATACTCAATATAATAAAGTGTATTTATTAGAGTTAAATAATGGATTTAATTATGTATGTTATATTAATATATTTTATTTGTAAATATTATTATAATTTATTTTATTTCGATACTAAAGGTAACAGACAGTCAGAGTTACTTACTTTCGCATTTATAAACCGTGTCTTCAATATTACTTATCAGTCGTAAATTCAGGCTGTCAGAATAATATTCTGACAGCCTGAATTTATATTTGTGTTATATTTGTGCGAATAGGTATAATTACTTAGTGCAATAAATACTTCGAAAGTGGTAAAACCTGATCGTTGGTTTTTGCGCGTGACTCATGCAGAATGCCATTATTTTATCTTGTGAAAATGATGATTTATCTCGCTGTCACTGACCGCAGTACGAGCCACAAAAAGTGCAGCTTACATACATTATTTATGCTTATTTTATACTAGCAGCCCAACCCTTCTTCGCGCTGGTATCTAGATAAATGTCACCGAAAATGCAATAATGTTACGTACCTAAGAATTATTAAAATCTGTTAAGTATTTGTTCAGTTTATCTATTACAAACAAACATACAAAATATCCAATCTTTTTTCGTTATACTATTAGTTTGTACTAAAGAAATACGAACATACATATTCCCGTATTAAATAAATATATTTTATTTCACTATAATTTACACAAACTTTTAAATAGGTACAAGGAATTGAATATTATATTAAGTATAGGTAACATGGGAGCCACTCTAGCCTAACTAGGACAGATCCTAAGTTTCGGGGGCCGCTATACCCCCCAATAATAGCAATACCACATTGAGAACCTAATGATTTTCATGATATTCTCTCCCTTAGATTTTCCCCCTTGGGGACATTTGTTTAGTGCAGGAATCGAACTCGTAAACTGTTTTGTACGATTCAAAATTCAGTTTATCGAATTATTCTGTTGACTTACCACATGACCAGTGAATTTCATAATTTTTTACCTTAAAAATATTGATGTAATATTAGAAGTACAACTTATATTGTACCCACATTTTCGGTATTTAACGCTGACCTCTCATTGTTCGAAAAGACTATGAAATGCGAAGTCAGCTTATTGTGGAATGTAGCTGTGTGTGCTTGTAGCTTCATCAAAACCTTCACAAACACTTTCGCTGCTATCAGTACTTACATGCCCACGTGCTTAAGATCACGTAGGCAGCTAAAGGGCTTCGGCCGAAAATTGCAAAGAAAACAAAAAGACCTACTGTTATAACAGTAACAAGAATGAAGTACTGTTTTTGGGAACCGCTGGCATTCCGTGACGAAATGTGCTTCTTTATTTTTGGAACGAAGTTCCTTATCGCGCGTTGTGAAAGGGGGCTAGACAGAAAAAATTCTTACGAAAAGTTGTCACGACACTTTTTTCGAAATTCAAATATTGTTGACAAGCATTCAAATATTATTGAGTGAATGACAATATTTGAATTTCGCGCGTTGTGAATTGTTGAGTGTATACAGGTTTTTTTATTTTTAATTATTAAATTTTAATGAAAGGAACTTCGTTCCATCCGGGTGTCCCTTGACACCTCTCAAGTTTTTTTTTTATATCTGATGGGCTTGCGTTGCACCATCATGATTGGCTCGACGATGAAATACGTTTTTCTAGAAGCATCCTATTCACTTGTACGTACTTCTTCGATTTGAATTAGGGTTTCAATGTTGTAGAATGTGTAAGTAGGTACCGGACTAGGATGAAATGAAGAAGCAGAATAAGTACCGTAATGGCAGTGAACACCAGTAAATTCTTCTTGCCCAGTTTTTCTTTTCTTTCTTTTTTTCTTTCTCAGATTATAACAGGTTTTGGGCATTTGTGCCCGGTTAACAGAGGTCGGTAGGTAGTTACTACACCTCTGCCTAAATCTTCAGAGATTACAGGGGTAATGGCATGTTTCTCAGCCTTTGTTTACGTAATGCATTGTGTAGGCTTCCTTTACAAGCCATTTTTCTCGTTTTTTCCCTTTACTATCGGCATCCAGATTATCCCAACAACATTTAAGTACGATGTGACGACATTTTGACGACCATGATGACGCGCTTGCGCTCCTCTTCCAACGGCATACTCAAAGTGTTTTCAGACCTATGGGACTCTCTCCTACTCCGAAGGTGGGATTCTTAATTTAATTTAATAATAACATTATGCTAAGTTTTACTACTACTATCATTATATGGCATTTGAATATGAATTGTACCGAAATATTGTTGCGAAAATCAGGGGAGACAACCCCTGAATAAGTTATAATTACCGAATACTTTAATTAAAATTCCCTCAATTTTGACAGCATCATAAACATTAGTCATTTAGCGCAATAGTTTCTTTCAAACTCCACTTTACCATGCCTACCTTCATAAAGGTAGGTAGATCTTTGCTATGTTAACAGGAACGATTCTCTTTCCCGTGTATGCACCAAGAAAAAATACTAGCTAGGTACTAGCGGATGCAGCAAAGAGGTTTTAGTATAATATTATCTACAGATGTCTTGGTCCAGGTTATTGCTTTGTAAAGGTAAAAGCGGCATGAGACAAACTTGTTTTAATTAGTTAAGCCAGTTGCAGGCAAAGGCTGTGAAATACAAAAGAGGATTTATGTTAACTAGAAAGAATAAATACAGCACGAGAAGCCGGATGAGCGGGATTTTCTTTACATAATTAACACAGATTCATCTCCTGCATTGGCAATACTAAGTGTCGTATGTGTTTATCCAAATGAAAAGAATAGTACCAAAACTACTTTTTGTACGAAACACTATCCACACTAAAAGTGTAAGTTTTAAGTTTCACTGTCACCCCAAAACTTGTTCTCTAGGCGGCTAATTTCGAACCGATAGAATGAATTCGACCATAAATAATCACAAACTTGATCCAGCCTAGTTGCCCGACGAGGATTTGAATACCATTATGGATCATCTAAATATGTCCTTTAGCGAAAATGATGTTTCACAAAAGAAATAATAGGTGTAATGGATTTGAAGTCCAGATTACATCACAATTGAGGATCATTTCGATATCTCCGACGATAGTGATTTCTTAACTCGTCTTGGGATTTCAGCTCTCAGGCCCCATTAATAGGGGTTCATTAATCCCCCGCTAATTACCTATGCTATAGAGGGTTCAACCAACATCGTCTTTTACATAATGTATGCGACGACCCACTAGATATGCAATACAAATATAATTTATGTTACTCATATCACCAACTGGAACACGCAAGCTTTCATTATCATCATGATTTATTCAGAATTTCCCATCACTAGCAAATGATGCTTAATATTAAAAATATAATAATCAATCATAATATAATTGCTAGAAATACAATATTATTACAAAGGTAATAATTTATATAAATAACTAGCTACTGCCCGCGACTTTGTCCGCGTGCAAGTTACTTTTAATATCATTGTAATTTGGCTAATTTCATTGGCTCAAAATCTTTATAAATTATAGCCTATGTGTTATTCTGATGTATAAATAATAATACCGTAAAGTTTCATCAAAATCCGTTCAGTAGTTTTAGAGTGAAAAAGTTACAAACATCCATCCATCCTCACAAACTTTTACATTTATAATATTAGTAGAATGAAAAGCTGCAACCTTTTTAGAATCAATGCTGCAAGTTGAATATTGTGTATTGAAGTTTATGCGGATGGTGTGCCTATTATAAATAGACAAATAATTAAATCAAAACTAACCAAAAATATATAATTCTTGACTAGTTCTGGATCTACTTTGGAAAAGCTAGAATAATGTAAATAATGAAGCATTATGTTGTGTGTGTCCTGTTCGTGATGTCAGCGCGAATATGTATTTCTTCTATAACTTCAACAAATAAGAACCGCAATTTTTATTGTTTTTCCTAGTAAGAGAAATGTATTTAACATGATTCAAGCATGACATGATGATATTTCGATAAAAATACAAAAGCAAGTGGGTTTGATTTTATATTCTGCGAAAGTATTTGACATGATTCAGGCATCAGAATTCCCCGCTATCCATCTGGGTTTCTCCATATTTATGCTGATGGTGACCGGGATGCGTCTGTTTTATATTCTGGGTAAAACCCTCACTGTCAGATATTTCGATAAAAATACAAAAGCAAGTGGGTTTGATTTTATATTCTGCGAAAGGCAAATTCTTTCTTTTTTCGTCCGAATTATATTTTTACCAATTATTAGGTACTGATAAAATATAATTATATACTTTTACCAATTATTAAGTCAATGACAAAAGTATAATTACATACTCTGTGATTGTATACCAGATGAATTAATCTCAGATTATCGAGTTTGGAGACTCTTTTGAATCGCGGACGTTAGGAATATAATACAAAAGTAACTTAGATTTAACTTGTAATGTGAAATTGAATAAAAAAAATATAATAAATAAAAAGTCTAAAAAAATATATATTGGAATATTATATTGCATGACGGTGACTGCTTGGTATTTCCCCAACTACGTGTACTTTTACTGGCCAAACTGCATACTAGACGGTTGTAGAGGAATATGGGTAAAGTTTCCTTCTTCCGTAGGCGATTTATTTTAATTAATTAGTCACCGATTGGTGAAGGCGCTTCAAAGATAAAGTTTGTTTGGAATTGAGGTGAAATAAATATTGGTGCAGGCGCGGAAACAAATTACGTAGCCAAACACGGTTACGGAATTCTGAAAGAGAATATTTTCCTACTTATTTCAGATCGCTTATCCGTTATTACAAGAAAACCCCAGGTTTTTAAAAATCGCTAGAGCTATCTTTTTTTGTGATATGACATTAGACAGTGACGGATCTCGCTACAGCATTTGGCTAAGAATAAGATTCAATCATTTTAGTAATAAGCTGAAGTTAAGCATGTTAGTGAAGCTGGTTATTAGAATGAAGTAGCAATTAAAACCAATAAATTATAGATGAAATTTTATCTTCTAATATATAAAATTCTCGTGTCACAGTTTTCGTTGCCATACTCCTCCGAAACGGCTTGACCGATTTTGATGAAATTTTTTGTGCTTATCGGGGAGATCTGAGAATAGGCCAACATCTATTTTTTTTTTTTTAATGGCAAAACAACGTTTGCGGGGGCAGCTAGTATTTATATATCTGTACGCTCCTGTATGGTAACTTTGAAAGTTAACTCAACTTTATCACAGTCAGTTAGTGATCCAGCATGTTTAAATCGAATTAAAATGTCATGAATCAAGGACCAGTGTTATATGTCCGCTTTTGCGTAAGTCATTGTACTGTCATTTATATCATGCTGATTAAAACAAAGACGGTCTAGTTTAAAGGGTTAATGAGCGGACAACGCTATCATTTTTTACACCAAATCTTTGATCCTGATTTGATTTGAATTCTCTCTTAGTCAGAACATTCTCAGGTTTACATTACGACAAGCGACTTGTTTCCAAATGGTCCCGTCTGTCGCTTACTTTTGTGTGGTGACCTCGCCGAGTTCACCAATTTTTGGTGACTCTTATTTATGGTGTGGTCACTGGGTTGCGTGTTCGATGTTCAGGGGTGACTTAAAAGTCCGAAGGCCTTTTAATTATAATCTAAATTACTTCGCAAATCCCCAACCAATACAATTTTTTGCGTATCGTCGGTAGTTCGGGTTACGGAACAACTGACGCTAAAGCGCAATACAAGTTCTCATTAACCAAAACATATGCGTCGGCATTGACACTACACTTTTTACTTACCTACTTTACTTTACTTGCTTACTTACTCAAAATTACCATGCAATCTATTGCAAAACAAAACAGCAAAAGTAACACTATCCTTTTCACATAACATAAATATCGGACTGGAACCAAGGTTGTCAAAATGCAGTTACGTAAAATAAAAGATAATAGTGCTATTAAAAGCTCAATCTAGCCTCAACAATAAGGTCACGCTGATTACAGCTATATTAAGATTACTTTTAGTGAATGGCTTTTGCACTGAAAACATTCATTTTAAATCGTGGACAAGGCCGTCTCGAATTGTAAGGTCTAGTTCAAAGGCTAATATGTGGAATAGTCTATATGCCGAGGCATTCTGCTTGCTCCATGTCAAGAAGTTCTTCAAACTGCTCTCTAGGGCCAGCGACGCGACGCAGCAGCAATTTCTCCGGTGTCTAAGAGCAGCTAAAATCAATGAACAGGACAATAGTCGTTCAGACTTCAGTGACTTTAAAATTGATGATTTTTGACAGTTATTTTATAAGAGAGGTAGGGCATAGTGGGAGTAGTTCCACGCAAATTGGAGCTGCCCCCTAGTACCTTCACAGCTTTGAGAGCTTTGTTTTCCTAGCAGTGAGCAAGGTTGCCGTTGCTCCGCGAGGAAACATTGTGTTGGCAGTGGCTTTGACCCTTATTCTGCCAACTCAACTATTCCTGTTGCGATGGCTTACCATCAGGTGCGCCGTATTCTTGTTTGCCACCGTAGTGCAATAAAAAAAATAAAAGAAATAAAGTAATATGTTTACGGAATCTGTCAGTCCTTATGTCATTCAGTGCCATTGGATGACCATCCTGATGCAATTGAATTAACAGATTTGGGCCCCAGGATCGTCTGCTAGTTTGTAGACGTCAAAATATAAAACGAGTGTGAGTCGACTGTTAGTTCAACTGTCGTTTTTTCCGATAGCTAAAAAAAATATTTTAAACGTCCAAGAATCGCACACGCACCCTGTAGCGCAAAAGCTAATTGCAGTATTAATAATTAATGTAAAAATTACACAGGACTATCATATTTTTATATGTATATACTTTAATTCAAGTGAAGCTACATAGGCGCGCCAATCCATTGGGAAAAGCGCTAATTAAATTTGGATGTGTGGTCAAACTTAATGTTACCTACAACTGGAATGACCTGGGGAATGAAACACTATGTGTATATTTAAATTGTACGTAAACTTCGCAACGTTTTTTCGTCTACAATACCGCAGTGCCTGAAGACAAACGTCTTTAACCAGTGTGTGTTACCAGTGATGACATACGGCACAGAGACGTGGTCGCTCACTATGGGTCTCGTAAAGAAGCTCAAGGTCACTCAGCGAGCTATGGAGAGAGCTATGCTTGGTATTTCTCTACGTGATCAAATCAGAAATGAGGAGATCCGTAGAAGAACGAAAGTTACCGACATAGCTGAAAGACTTAGCAAGCTTAAGTGGCAATGGGTGGGGCACATAGCTCGTAGAACTGATGGCCGCTGGGACAAAAAGGTTCTCGAGTGGAGACCACGCACCGGAAAGCGCAGCGTGGGACGGCCTCCAACGAGATGGACGGACGACCTGGTAAAGGTCGCGGGAAGTCGTTGGATGCAGGCGGCTTGTAACCGGTCCTTGTGGAAGTCTATGGGGGAGGCCTTTGTTCAGCAGTGGACTTCCTGTGGCTGATATGATGATATTTAAATAATTGTATTATGTGACCAAATCGGTTAAAGGAATTATGAAAAGGTATTATTGGTTCTGGGAGATGATTGGGGCTACATAGGAAGTGAATGATGAGATGATCGCTGAGAGAGATGTAAGTGCGGAAGGAAAAGATATACCTATTGCGCCAACCTCAAGTAATTTGGGATGGCAGGAGGATGGTGATGGTTGTTGGTGCTGCTAACTGCTCAGAAGCCTAATGGTTTAAGTGCGACTGCTACGCTAGAGGTCCTGGGTTTGTTTTCCAGGTCGAGCAACATGTTTTTTCTATGAAATCCTCAGTAGTGGCTCGGAGTTCGGCTCCAATAGGCTCGCCCCGTATAGAACCTAAACATAAATATAAACTAAATGTGAGTGTGTGTATTTCAAAATTATCGTTATTGAAGTGTGACCAAAAGGAATACTCACGTTACTAAATCCAATTGCTAAACTACAGTGCGTCCTGTCAAAAGTTAAGGAGAAACTAACTTCTGCTTGCCTGAGTGATATAAAAATAAATATATAAGATTGCTATTATTCTCATATCTGTTGAATCCTGAAAAAGCAAATTTAACAACATTTAAAAAACGTTATGATTATATACAAATTTGAACATTATGTAGGCATTAATATAACTAATTAAAAACAGATTTGTTTTGATAATTAGTCAAATATTTTGTTAGAATATTCGCAAATATGTATGAGTTTTTTTGACCTCTGTGGTCTAGCGGTTCGAGTGCCGGACTGCTGATCATATGGTTGTGGGTTCGATTCCCACAGGACGCAAATATTTGTGTGGATAAAACATGAGTATTTGTGTTTGTCTGGGTGTTTCCTATGTATTATAAGTATGTATTTACAAAAAAAAAAAGTATATATGTATTATATCCATTGTCTAGTACCCATAGTACAAGCTCTGCTTAGTTTGGGACTAGATGGTGTTGTGTAAAATGTCCCAAAAATATTATTATATTATATTATTTATATAATTATATTTAGTTACAGAAACAAATCCATTACCATGCGAATAGCAAACGATACAAACGTACTCGTATTTAGGAAAATTTATTCAATTGCTCTTATTTGCCAGATGCAAGGAATTGCAACATGAAGTGAGATTATTGTGAAAATAGCTGCCAGTGTGGAGGAGAGCGGGGGCAACCTCGGGTTTATACTGTAAAGGACAGACCAACCAAGCCACTCGTTCGCGGACGTTTGAACTCGCTACTCGATCAACCCAACGGTTAACTTTCATCGATACATCAAATAACTAAAGTTTCTACAACTAGCGATTTCTTTTGAATTCATAAATAGAATATCAAACGACAATCAACTGCATCATAGATAATTCAAATTTTACTTTAATTTAAATTCCAATTCGTATTTGGAACGGTTTAGTTTCGTGTTTGTGTTACGGGATGAACGGAACGCTACCCTAGTGCAGTGAAGTGCCCGAAGGTTGCGATATCGCGGAGTTTTTATACTCCAAGACATAGTCATGTCTTTGTTATGGATGAGCGCCTTTAATCTTGGATTAACTGTTGGTGCAACTTTGGCTGTAGTGTCAAGGTAAGGTTCATTATGATAATACTTTTTATTTTCAGTGTTTTACGTGCTTGCCTGGTTATACGATAATGATAAAAGTAAAATTTAAATTTCTGAAGCATATGTAACTTGTAATCAAAGGATAAGATTTAAGGAAAAGTAACAACAGTTTTCCTTTGCCTTGGTTTCCACATAACTTTTAATAAGCAGAAGAAAAAAACTATTATTTATATCTACGTTGGTAGATGTATGAAGTACCTACGTACCTATTTAGTAGGTATACTATTCATATTAACAAAATAGAACCAAACTAACCTCTGTAGCTTGAACACAATACAGCATGCTCTTAAAGCGTATTCTAGAGCCTTTACAATGTCAAAGACCGTACATGAATAGTTTATTCACCTCTCATTCTTTCAAGGGGTAACGTTGGACTTTAAACCGGGTGTCATTGCCAGAGTAAAAAGTACACAGCTGGCTCTCCTCGGTGATTTTAATTAAATAAAATTGGCATAACTTCATCCAGTTGATGGATATCATCAAAAGTTTTGTATGTTTGTTTCTAATAGATAATCTCAAAAAATACGTAACCTATTTTAAAAATTCTTTCACCTACAGAATGCTACATTATCTAAAAAAAAAATACTAAAATCGTAATTAAGTATGTATCAAGTTTTCCATTCTATCTCTACCCGTGCGAAGCCGGAGTGGATCGCTAGTATAAACATAAAATGTCAGTTTTCTTTCTGTTTTATGATTCGAAATCAGCGGTATGAGGTCTGTGTACCTTGCACAGAGGGTATAATTTAAGAAAATCAGTTATGCGGTATTAACAGAGATAAAGCTGACCTATCGATTGTCCTTTCCATTTTCAAGCCAGTCCATTGAATAAGAACGATTTCTACTTTCGACGCCACTAAAGCTTCCCTCACTAGCGCAGCGCTTTAGCTAGGTGTGTGTGTTTCAACCACAAAACATATTAAGGCGCAGATATACGATCCTGAATTATTTTAAATTGGAGATCACTTCAAAACGAGTTGTGTTAAAGATTTGAAAAAAAAAATGTTAAACTACAACAATTCCTTAATAATTTAATATTAGAATATTTTACATTGTGTTTATAATAAATGGTTTAATTAATTTGTGAAGATGATGACCGAAAAAAACGAAATCACACAGCGTAATTTTATGTAATCTACACATTTTAAAAATAACTTATCTATTATTAATTAGTAAGTAAGTATACGTATTTTTTATGGAGGAAAAGAATAACATCTTGCTTTATTTTTCAATTAAAAACTGTAGATACGCTGATTCGCAGACTGTTTTGCGGGAACTCTTCACCTTAGGTCACTGGCCGCTATCGTCGCCATAAGTTTATGTAACTCACTGGAAACTTGGAACCTCCCTGTTCCAACTTCAAGACATTACTAGTTGACAAGTCCGTTAGTCGTTCTTTTGATATTGGACTCACATTGACAATTTCGATGCACCATCGTACATGTAGCTACTCTTCGGCTAAATGTCATAATTTTATTTTTAATACTTAGGACATTTTACACAGCATCATCAGATGGTGAGCTCTTCACTGTCATTTAGCCAGTCGAAGAGTTAGTTTGGGAATAGATTCTATTCCCAAACTAAGCAGGACTTGTACTATGTGTACTAGACAATGGATATAATACTTAAACACCTTTTTTTTGGGAACACATACTTTTCTACCTAAGAAACACCCAGACAAACACAAACACCTCTGTTCATCACTTAAATATGTCTCCTGTATAATTCAAACCCACGATCTCGTGATCAGCAGTTCGATAATCGATTCACTAAACCGCAGACGTCGTCAATTATTAATTAAACCTCAATTATCAATTATTGACCTTTGCGAGCGGTAGATATAAGTATTTTTGAGATGAATCCCAGCCTGCACGAGACAGGGGTTGCGGGCTTGAAGCCTAGTTTCGGCATAATATACTTAGACTAATTCTTCTTCGACAAAAGCCTGGAAGCTACTCGTAATTCCATTAACTTACTATGTTATACCTGATCGATTCAGATTCAATAACTTTTAACAGTCTAGTCTAGAAGAATAAGAAAACGGGTAAACTTGTCAATTACTTGCATTGTGTACAGGCGCCAGCAGGTCAAGCTATCCAAAACTGTCAAATTTTCCCAATTGAATATGAGCCTTATCGTTTGGTATTAAAGTTGAAAATCAATCAAAGAACTTTGACAGATTGTGGTAGCTTGCACATGCCTGCAATGCACACATTTGTTGGACAGCTGACATTACCTCATATGCTTGAAGTGGGGTGATTGATGGGCTGAATTAGCTATTAATGTTAAAATTACAATTACAGTAATACCTCGAGTTATGTGAACCCGGAGTTACGCGGTTTTCAAATCTCGCCACAAAGTAGTGTGCGACTTTTCCGCTAGGACGCGCTACTTCTGTTCTAGCATTTCTTGCAACCCTTTTTAGTCATTGTCCATACACAGTTTGTTCAGCTAATAAACATACATCGACGCGTAGCTACTATTATTGATTATGTGTTATTTACTTCTTATCTACGGAGTGCACCCCGACTTACTTACGTGGTTATCGCTCGGTCCCACCTATCGCGCAATTTCGGGGTATTACTGTGTATATTGGGAATGAAAATACCTAAAAATTATCCTGTATATTATAATAAATACTCACAAATGAAGTGTATATTTCAAACTACAATTACTGCATACTGACATTTATTGCCATTACAACTTAAGTTACATAATATCATAATATTTAAGTACCCAATTAAGGGGCAGGCCCTGTTTCTCCTAAACACAGACTGCTTCTGCTTCGCAATCTAGCTATGAGAATAGACGTTCATCTACCTATTTATACTACGTAATATATACGTATTTATTTAAGCTGTCCTACGAATAGCCTGTTTTTAGTACATTATTATTTTTCTATTATCTACTCATTCAGAGTATGTTTTTTAGGTATATTTACAATGAAATCATCTTGCCTCACTTATTCATTGAATTTACCTCGTTACAAAATACAATTACCTACTGCATAATCTATCGCAGAATAAACCGCACTGTTTACGTCAATTATTTTATTAAAAATAATATTTGAATCAGGTTTTTATCGCACTTACTGACGTCATTAACATTGCTGATAATTATTTTTAGATATTTAATTAACAGTTTGGTATTGGTATCGATAATTTCGCCAGTTTTATATTCCTACTGAAAAATAAATATTTTACTACATAAGTAGGTAATCTGTAGTAGCCTAAAGTACTAATAACACTAGTTATTTAGCGAAGGAAAAATTCGACCGCGGGCAGGATTCGAACCTGCGTCTTCTGGTTAGGTACACCAGACGCTATGACCGATAAGCCACCGCGAGTCCCACCCGCCATGACGAATTTTGCCTTCACATTCAGAATTTACGTCTTTATGGAGACGTCAGTAACACCTATTGAAAAGTTTGCTTTTCAACAAACACAACTTACTTTACAGTTAGTTCAATGTCGAACGATGCTACCTTACCTACTAACTATCTTTTTGTATTTTTTTGGCATTTTCCATGCTAAGATTTTAAAGTTATTTAGCGAAGGAAAAATTCGACCGCGGGCAGGACAGGGGCAGGGGCTTCGCTAAATAACTTTAAAATCTTAGCATGAAAAATGCCAAAAAAAATACAAAAAGATTACTAATAACACTTTTAAATAAATTACCTGATTTCGTCATTAACGTGGAACGGAGAGCACATATTCACTATGATAGTCTTTTATTATTCCTTTAAGAATAACCTCCTGAGTCAGTACTGAGGTACCTATCTCTAACTAGCTATTCAAATATTTTCTCTAATGCCGTAAACGTATTTTCGGAACAATATATGACAATGACATTTACCGATTACTTCCCAAATACTTAAATACCATCACGCCTGTATTCCCTGACGGGTTAAGCAGAGGTGTATTTGTTTGCTCACAGTTCGCCGGTATATTTAAGTCCCATGTAATAGGTTCCTATTGCCAATAACTGGGCATAAATCCAAACTCCGAGCAGCTACTGAGATTTTACAGGAAAGCCCAATAACACTGCTCGACTTAGGAATGGAACCTAGACCAGTCGCGCTTAGGAGCACTAGGCTAATGAAATGAGGCAGTCATGAATTAGGTAAGTAACTGAAACGTATCCAGCGACCGTATTTATACGGTTTCTAGTATGGCATCGCTACAATTCCATTAATGTACATACTCTAGCAGGTCAACCTATCCAAAACTATCAAATTTTCCCAGTTGAATATGAACCTTATTATTTCGTATTAAAGTTGAAAATCAATTAAAGAAATTTGACAGATTGTGGTAGCTTGGTGTGCTGGCCTCTGTACGTTAAATGCGATCAAATTCATTCACCGTCTGCGTTTACCACAACATTGCCCGTTGTACATTGTACCCGCAATTGAACTATTTATAATATTCATTACTTCGTACAACAAACTCGATTAAAGTTCGCCGCCGTTGGCTTCATTATTCTTATTATCATTTTATGTTTCGAATTCCAAGGGATTCCAGCTTGCAAAGGGACTTGTCTACTACTTCTACAAGCAGTAATATTTGTAGAATTATTATGTGCTAATAGTTTAGCATTATTAAAATAAACACAAAAACTTAATCGATTCATCACAATCGAATAAAATCATCACCATCCATATCGATAAATCAATTAATAATTAGAAACCGCTTTGTTCTCTTTCTCAATAGCTTCGAGTAGTTGCATAGTTGCACTGAGAGTTGTGGCTGAAGCTGAACATTTAAATATTCGAAGTTTGAATAATAAACAAAAATGACGGGTGGTATGCTTTATAACATTGGCGGGAATATTTTCTGACTAGGTTACGTTTGAATAGAACAGTTTTTTTTTAGTGTTACCTATATTAGCGAAGCAAAAATTCGACGGCGCGGCAAGCAGGATTCGAATCTACGTCTTCTGATTCAGTACACCAGACGCGACCACTAAGCCACCGCGAGTCCTACCCGCCAGGTCGAAATTTGCCTTCACATTCTTGAATTTAGGTACGTCTAGGTGGAAAATAAAATCCTAAAAAAAAATATTTTTTAGTTCGGATTTTATATCTGAGCTAGTTTTTAACGCCTTGGTTTTTAAATTCTGCCCTTGAATGGGTTTTTCGTGATTATTTTGTCGATTTATAAGAGCCTTTGTATCGATTCATGCCCGATATTCTTAGCAGTGGACTATGAATGCAGATTAACAATTTAACAGCAATATCAACATCAATTTAACAGGTTTATTTCGCCCCGTTTCTAGGCTCTGCTGTACCAAACAGCAATATAAATCTCAATATTTTATTTTATAATTCATCTTCATCATCAACCCATATACTGTCCCACTGCTGGGAACGGGTCTCCTCTCATATTGAGGGATTAGGCTATAGATTAGGATATAATTAAGCGTAATATTTACAAAGTACTTAACGCATAACTATCAAAGTATGTAGGTATTGTATTTACGCAATTATAGGTACCTTAAGCCTCATAGTGCAATGACGGTCGACTACTTACTACTTGCATCTTTCAAAAAGCGTGAGAAGTTCTGACGCAATCGAACTGTCTAGAACCATTCAGCAGCTGACGAAACCCGCTGACCTCCTTATTTGGCGTTTATCTCAGTGACGTCACGACCGTGAACTTGACCGGGGGCCGGAAAGACCTTGAAACGCGTTTCACGATAATTTAATGTTAAACCGTATCAATTAGTGGTGCGCTGTCAAATGTCAATATTGACGATGACATTTAGATGTGATGTTTTAGAAACAATTACCTAAAAACTTTTGTTTGTAAATCTATGGTTGAACGGATATAAACGAAATTAAGTGTGTTTTTGAAATTAATTCCCGAACTGCTGATCACAAGGTTGTGTATTCGATTCCCAGAGGACACCAATATTTATGTTAAATATAATTACTTATTTGTGTTTGATAAGTGTTTCTTATTTATTACATGTATTTATATCCAAAAAGATATAAGTATTCTATCTATTGATAGTACAAGTACAAGCATCCATAGTACAAGCTTTGCTTAAGAGTCGGGACTTACTTAATGGTTCTGTTAAAAAATGTACTGAGGCCAGCACATCAAGCTACCACAATTTATGTCAAACTTCTTTGATTAATAATAATAATAATAATATTTTGGAACATTTGACACAACACCATCTAGTCCCAACCTAAGCAGAGCTTGTACTATGGGTACTAGACAATGGATATAATACTTATATACTTTTTTTTTGTAAATACATACTTATTATACATAAGAAACACCCAGACAAACACAAATACTCATGTTTTATCCACACAAATATTTGTGTCCTGTGGGAATCGAACCCACGACCCCATGATCAGCAGTCCGGCACTCGAACCGCTAGCCCACACAGGTCGTCAATATTGATTGATTTTTAACTTTAACACGAAATATTAAGGTTCATATTCAATTGGGAAAATTTGACAGTTTTGGATAGCTTGACCTGCTGGCGTCTGTAGCCAATATTTATTTATTTATTTATATAACAATAATATCTACACGACATTGTCAAGACCACAATAAAATAAGTAGGTAATTGAAAAAGTAGAGGTTAATCGCGTAGTAGGTATATCGTGGAATTTTTTACGTTACGTAACGTGAACCTAATGTGGGACACGGGGCCACGTCATAAAGAGATGTCGAATCAAAAACGGGTCACTCTTGTACCTACTCGATTTCATAATGGCCATAACAAAGGCTTGAACACTCGCTGCGCTTTTGTCGCTGTTCACTCCGGAAAACGTAACGGAAAAAAGTCTGTTTCGTATAAGTACTGTGTAGCGTACCTACGTGATATTATATATCCTTTTGACCGCCACGTCAAATACGAAAATCCGTGTTCTCTACGCCAAGCGACAAATTCTAGTATCTTATTAGGTAAAAAAAAAACAACAAATTGTTGTATAAGTATGTCGAACTAAAAAAAAGTGGTATTTTTGACGTGCCATGCCGTCGCTGGCGTCGTGAGCAAGTTTTCATTTGACGTCTATACACGTCCGTGGCGATCAAAAGGATGTCAGTATTTGTACCATTTTTAAACGTACCTAACCGTAGTATAAAACCATGTAGGTGCAGTGGTCAGCACAACAAACTACCCAATCTTTCAAACTTCTTTGATAGATTTTCAACTTTAATACAAAATAATAAGGTTCATGTTCAGTTGGGAAAATTTGACAGTTTTGGATAGCTTGAGCTGCTAGCGTCTGTAGGTAGGTACATAATATTAAACAAAGTCGCTTCTTGCTTCCTCTGTACGCTCTGAGATCTTATAAACTACGCAACGGATTTTGATACAGTTTTCACCATCATTTAGATAATTACTTGAATTATAGATGATGATTATAAGCCTAACCATTTTTTTTTTCTTAATTATTACTTCCATAGTCTGAGTTATTTGTATCCTTACTTTCAAGTAAAAAAAAATACTTAATTAACTTTAGATAGTGATCCAAATAAATAAAATAGGTATTAAATAAATATAAAAAAAAAAACAACTTTTTTCTGACCCAACTATTTTTCAGAGGTCAGCACATCAATCTGAAAAATTTCCTTGATTAATTTTCAAATTTAATTCAAAACATTAAAACATTAGGTTCATATTCAATTGGAAAAATTTGACAGTTTTGGATAGCTTAACCTGCTGGCGCCTGACATCGTTTTTATTTTTGCATATTCATCGTACTGATTATTTTTCTGTACTCGCCTAATCAAACATGTAGCATTGTTTTTAGACATCGTCTAGTTCTAGAGTAAATTTTATATATTATTTTATCAGTAGAAACTAGAAATTCGAACCAGGTCGACCCCCTAAAATGGCCAATTGATGAGGGTAACCAAACTTATGTTACTTATCCTATTATTTCCACGAGAAGCCCTATCTATTATTAACAATGTATTGTCACTAAGTCACTTCGGAACATGACGCTCGTAAAGGTTTTAAGCTGTCAGCAAACTGAAACCGAAAACGCCTGAGAGGATAAAAGGAATAAAAACAATATTTTAGAAAGCAACAAAACCCAATTGGCGTTTTGTACCCATATGTAGAGGACCGAGGTATAAGTAACCCTTGATAAGAAAAACTGAAAACGCGATCTGAAAAATATGATTTTGATATTACCGAGCTGTTTTCTTTTCTGTAATTACCATACCATCACGCCTGTATTCCCCGAAGGGTTAGGCAGAGGTGTACTAATGTACACCCACATTTCGCCGGTATGTTTAGGTCCCATGTAATAGAGGGCGAGCCTATTGCCATTAACCGGGCACAATTAATCCAGACTCCGAGCTGCTACTGAGAATTTCATAGAAAAACCCAATAACACTGCTCAACCTGGGGATCGAACCCAGGACCTCTAGCGTAGCAGTCGCGCTTAGGACCACTAGACTAATGAGGCAGTCAGTCTTTTCTGTACTTATTATTAATATTGTTTTATGTCTGTCAAAATATTAATAATATAGGTAGTTTCCACTGACCTCATTATTACAGTGTATTAAAGAGGTCAGTGGAAGTTTCTTATTTCAAAGACTAATATTCGCGTAAGTATTGTATCAGAAATCAATCTGTCAAAATAGACAACAAACATTTTTTTTATTTTGCGTTGTTGATGTACGGTCTTATTAATATTATTGCACTCGAAAGATAGTATAGCTAAAGACACGCCTTACAATTTTTGTAACATTAATCAAGTCTTTGGGCAGCTAGCAAGAAATTTCGTCTATTATTTATTTACTAACTTTTTCATTTCGGCTGACCTTCGCGGGAACAAAAACAGCACTATTCGTGAAGGTAATTACAGTTTTTGCTTTAATAGTAACAATGTCCATCTAACGATACATCCAATTTAAAAAGAATCGTATGTACAGAGGCCAGGACATCAAGCTACCACAATCTGTCAAATTTATTTTATTGATTTTCAACTTTAATGTAAAACTATAAGGTTCATATTCAATTGGAAAAAATTGACAGTTTTGGATAGGTTGACCTGCTGGCGTCTGTACTTTTCGATTCTGTATCTTATTTATATAAACACAGATTATAATCTAAACTTATTTCTTGTGAAAAATACGATTTACAAAAAAAAACTGTTCAAAAAATAATTTCCTCAAAGGTCAAGTACAAAGAGGTTATAATATACATGTACATTAATTAAATATACTTCTCACATTGTTTTATACTGTTGGTAAAGTACTGGGTATGCGGAATCACCGATTGTTGCGCTAAATGAAATCAAAATATTATAAACCATATACAGGCACTTATGAAATGTCAAGTCTAGGTGCACGGTTCCAAATTAGTCATTTCTTATGGAGAAGAACCGCAGAAACTGATAGATGCTACCCGCTTTACCTAGAGTTATCTATGTACTGGAAAACAGGCAGAGAACACTTACTGAAATGGTTACTCATCGCAATTCCAAAGGGCCGTAATCAGCTTCACGCCCATTTGCTAACGAGGCCTATTATCGGAGGCATTAACTAGATGTCAGTCACTGATGTTCGTAATCAATCAGCTGACATCGGATGCGACATACATACACGAACCTTCGTGTACAAGATCGCTAGTAGGTACCATCTCACTGCTCTACAGCAACTTCGGTGAACTGTTTTGCCTGATTTAAATAGGCTCCCTAGTGAGGGAGCTGTCATGTAAAATAAAAAAATTTAATAAATCATACTCATATATATTTTTATAATACTAGTATGTACCTATGTATAAAGGTAAGGTAACATCGTCCAGCGTTGAAATAACTGTAAAGTAAGTCATGTTGGTTGAAGAACATAGTAAGTATTTCTTAATAAACCGAACAGATATCAAAAATATTTCGCAAGGAGATAGATTGCCCTCTGAAAAAAGACATAAATACTAACCTTTGTCTCAAAAACGAAATAGGAAATAGTTCTTTTGGAATGTAAGTAAAAGCGCGATTTATAATAATTATGGAAAATATGCTAAACTTTATAAGCTTTAGTGAGAGCTTGAGGGAGCTTTTTCTTATTACGACACGATTATGTTTTTCCAAGATTGAGCTGTAGGTATTATTGGGTTTTTTTATGAAATTCTCAGTAGCAGCTCGGAGTTTGGATTTGTGCCTGGTTAATTAATGGCAATAAGCTCGGCCTCTATTACCGAAACATACTGGCTAACTATTGGTATACCCTGGTACATCTCTGCCTAACCCTTTGGGGAGTACGGGCTTGATGGTATTTATCTACATGTGTATCTATGCTGATGGCTCGTCTGGATCTCATTTATTGAAAGTGCTTAAACTAGAATTTAGTTTTTTCTTCTGTGGCCTTTTCGTTTGATGTTTTTCAGGTTGAAAAAGGTCGGGATAGCAATCACGAGGGTTAAATGTCATTTAAATAGGCCCATTTTCTGTCAGTTGACGAGAACGGTAGAATGGTCCCCAGTCATTACTCGCAGCACGGAATAACTCATAGTACTACGCTCGCAGATCATTACAATAAGTTAAATCGAGTGAATCCGAGCGGAACCGTCCGTTTGCGATGCGGTTACGTTTCAGTTGACTTCTGTATGTATTTGTATTTCGGGATTATTTAAGCTTAATTTGCCAAAAAGAAAGCGTTACCTTTAGTTTCTGTAATTGTGATTACTTTTAAATATAAATTTAAATTACAATATATTTAGAATAAAATTAAATAAATATCTCAAGCAAAAATGCTACTACAGCCTACAAGAGTTTTTCGGTGATAAGACAAAATACAACCAATTACATTCACACAATACATGACTTTAGAAATATAAATAAATAAATAATTATAAATAATAATAGTGACATAATAATTGTTTAAATACTTAGAGACAGAAACTTATATAAAAATAAATTTGTTATTAATAATTGATTGTTATCTAATACTTAATGACATAGAATTATATTATTTTTTGTTTTGCAGCGCCCTTACAGGGTTTCATATTGATACCTAATTATTATAACATCTTATATACATATGAAAGCAATAAAGATTTGAATTTGAATTTAAAATTTAATACAAAAGCTTTCAGTAAGTATATTTTTTTTTCCAACGATAAAAGTTATTCGACTGGGTTAGATTTGTTAGAAGTTGGTACTAAAAACTTCACCCAATTATACTAAGTTAGTATGATTGCTCATGTATTTATTATAGTATCTTTCACTTCCGCCGGCATTGAAACGTAGAATTGTTTATTTAGCAAACTCGGGACATTTATTGTTTTTGTTTCATGACACAACCTCTTTGGTTTGAACTATTTTAAAGAAAACTCGTTACAGCAGTGTTACACATTCTCAAAACACGGTCGAACTTCGAAATAGACTATGTCAGACAAAATTGTACCCGAGTGATCGATTATGTTAAGCTAACTACTGCCAGTCTTAAAAGTGGTCCGTTTTTATTCGACTTTTTGCCATTTTCTATTTGAATTCATACGGTCACTTGCAGGCTTTTCAGACATTTTTCCCGAACTATTTCTATTTGATCGATTGTGACTTTATGCTGAACCATACATGCGGGCAGTCTCATACCGCCCGCCGCCGAAAGTCTTTTGAAATTCGAACACATAACTGCTTAAACGTGTTCGAATTTAAAAGGTATTTTTGTTCGATCGTTCGAATTCAGGTTACGCTCGTAACAAAAGAACCGAAACTGCCGTGGACTCTGACAGATTTATGCACGTATTTTAAGATTTATTAAACCACCTTCATTTAAATTAAATTAGTTAGGTCACTTGGAAGCCGTTGGATGCGGCTGGCATATAATAAGTCCTTGTGGAAGTCTATGGGGGAAGTCTGTTTAGCAATAAACCTCCTGTGGCTGATCTGATGATGATGATAAATTAAATTAAGGCGATCAATATAGGGTCGAACACGTAGGAAATTAAAAACTGCTAAAAATGTGGAAAATTTGTATCGGAACCTCTCGTCATAACGAAAATATTCCGCCTTTTTATCACAAAGCTGTCACGTTGACATTCAATTTTCAATTCAGTATCTTCTTCTTCATTTGGTCATTCACAGTAATTGAATTTCCAGTATTAATAATTTTATATCTATTGTTAAAATAGGTACTTAAGTTGTCAGAGAATATTGAAAACACAAAAGATTAACTGTCTTATTCATAAAAATATAAAACTTCTTATAAATCTCCTATTACTAAAATATGTTTGGTCTTGTTTTGTCCAGTAATATTTTATTACGGAGAAAAGAAGACAAAACACATTTTAGCAATAGGAGATTTATAAGACGTTTTATATTTTTATGAATAAGACGGTAAAAATATAATTACGCATTGTATTTTCCAACTAACAATAATGCAAGAAAATAATTTTATATTTTACCTATTTTCATCGCTCTGAATTCAAATCAAAATTATTCAAATAAAGAACTAAGACCGCGCAAGTTTCGCGCCCTTTCGATACCCGCTCGTAAGTGTCAAGAGGAATTGAGGCCCTTTCATTTGAATGCTTGACCCACTTACAGATACCATTAATATCTTGTCAAGCGCAAGTGGATCAAGAGCACCACTAACTTTTACGGATGAAATCAATGGTATTCGTCCCCGACATTCGTTCTGTCAAATGACAGACACCTAAAACGGTTCACTTGATTAAAACCTCGAAAGAAAATTGGAAACTACATTTAAGATGAAAAATGAACTTTTTGTCTTTGGACCGGTCTATTGTTCTGTGATAGAGGTTGTATTTCTTAGGTTTTATATAAACACGTCACTAAAGCACAATAGATTTATGGGGCTAAAGCTAGGACATTTAATTTTATAACATTACGATCTAGAATGTAATACAGCGCTATTGGCGCATTGCATTCAGTGTTTTTCTGCGCAACATTCAATTCTTGCGTGGAAAAGCAATGGCAGCCGGAACTAGCCCTCTTTCTCCCCCCTTTCTGTATAATATGTAAATTATTTCTAAATAAGTATCTCTGGCAGTCTGGCTATCAGCGTAGAAAGCATTATATTTATCTATTACGGTGTGGGTTTGCTGTACCTAACGTTAAGGTCAGTGAATACTTAAATAATTTACAGATAACATAATCATCACGCATAGTTAACAATACTAATAAAAAAATACATTTTGGGAGCGGTCTAACCTTTTTGTTGTATATGGCTTGTTATTCAGTCCTAAATGTGACCTATCTCCTTCAAATATCTCTTCCAGTCCGCTGAGGTATAAAAAAGTAAAAAAATATTTTCCCGATACACAAGATTGCCTACATTTTGTATCTACGCAATATTTCGACGAGTTCACCTCAGCGCAGACTTTTTGAGCTGACAAAATCCAGCGGCTGATTGAAATTATGTAGTAGGCATGTATATTTTTTTTAAAAGCGTTGGTATTGATTGTATTTCTACGAGATTCGTACTCGCGTTGTTACTCGTAATGATCTCGTTTTACTCTCAATACAATTCCCAAATTCCCCCGATTACCGTCTTTATTCAAGGAAGTCCTACTCAATTCCATGCGTCTCGACTTGACCCACCGGTTATGCTATGTGTGGTCTATCAGTCAGTGTTAGATTATTGTTATAGTATCATTTAAATAGAGAGCAATGGGAACATTTTCATAGATCCTGACATATGACGTAGACAACTTAGACAGAGCGATTGAAAAAAAAAAATTACAATCTCAAACCCAAACTCGAGCTGCTAGAGAGAAATTCATAGAAAACCCTAATAAGACTTGGTATACGACCAATAAAATAATGAACTATATATCTATACTTATTTATATATTTTATTATTATTATTGTACAGTTAATGCCTACTGTCAGCCAAAACATATTTTATTCAGAGCGTACAAACTGTTGTTCAACAACTCGATCCTTACCTCGCTTTCCTGACACCTGAAAACCTTTTCCACTTTTAAACTAAGGTACCTACTTACCTCTGACAGGATTGATGTTCAATATTGATAAACGATTACAGCTTTAGAGCATCCTTTCTTTTTTATTATTTTACTACCTAAATTGGGAATAAATCTAAACGATTTTCGGATATGTTTAATATTTGTAATATATTATACTATCTATGGTTATCAATTATTTATGCCCTACCTCTCTTATTAATAATAAGTGAGGCAGGGCATAATAAGTTAATATGCTCTACCTCTTAAATAATTCTCAGCTTAATCTAAAAAATCGAGCAGTGTTAAGTGTAGTTTTCCGTGACAGGTAGGCGCCGTAAGTGAACAATTACTTTTTTTAAATGACGAAGGCTTACCACAGGCCCACAATATACATATAATATTTAGTAACTGTGTCCAAAGACAGTCTCAAAAGACAAGATTTATTTCCACAGAAGGTATTATTAAAGACCCAAAAAATACTAATGAAAATAAAAATGACGCTCATAGTACTAGTTTTACGCAAAATTATTATTATTATACATTTTTTACGAAATAATGTGTAAGTTTTCATATTAATTATTATTATGCAATATCGTGTAACGTCCATCGCAAATTGTAACTTAAGGAGGTTCATAAAAGGGGGTTGAGCCAGCTGGAAATGGGACACGATGATAGTCGCTGTAACTACAAAGATACGCAATTTTCCACGCTACAATGGAAACTGTCTCCCGGACGTTAGACGTTTAATCCATTGTGCAAACTCTTATTAGAGGACAAATTCAACACTGAAGTTTATATTGAAAAAAATGCAAATATTGCAATTCATGTTATACATCTTAAATAGAAAGTAGATACTCATTAGTTGTTGATTTACTAAACACCTTTTTGTTGTATAATTAATATATATAAAATTTAGTACTTTAACCGAGAGCGCTTTAAAAAAAGTAGCCTTATAAAAAAGTTCCCAAATCTGTTGACTGTTCAGATTGGCGGAAATTGGTTGTGGTGAAGCCCGTAGTGCGCATTAATTTCAAACACTGAAATTAAACGAAACTTTTTGCCGTATTTTGTCTTTGCAAAAATCAGGAAACACGTGAAAGTTATTCATTAAAAACAACGTGTCAAATATACATATTATGCTTAATTATGAAGATCAACGATATAAGTATAATATACATAAAAATGTAAATTTATTTTATTTTATTCAAAAGGTACAGTAACAGACTACAGATTATACATACATAAATTAATTATGTTTAGCAGTACACAATATTTAAACCTGGAGTCCAATTTTAACTGTACACATATTATTATGTGAGAATATATATTTGTAAATCCACGATAACTACCTGGGGTAGACGTGTTCTTGAGTGGAGACCGCTACTCGGCAAACGTAGTGTAGGACGCCCTCCGGCAAGATGGAGTGATGATTTGCGAAAGACTTCTGGTAGAAGTTGGATGCGAAAAGCCGAGGACAGGGTGAAATGGCGCACATTAGGGGAGGCCTACGTCCAGCAGTAGACTAATATAGGCCGATGATGATGATATTGATGATAACTACCTACGGTTCCTACGGTAAGTACCTACGGTTCTTCCTACGGTATTTTAAGACAAAAAAAAAGTACTTAAATGAAAAACTTTGAATGTATACCTAAGGTAGGTATATTATATATTTTTATAAAATTTATAATAACATTACTTTAAAATCAGTATTGTATTTCTTAATTAAAACGTCTTCTCATCCATTTGATCCTCATCTCTCTCCTCTATCCTTATCCACTGTTCTCTAAAAATATGCTGTTAAAAAAAAAGGACAAAGTAATTAATTATCATGGCTTATAATCGAGCCACAGAGATTGATATCTCTCTCGTGGCGGTATCATTATTGAGCACCCGTGTTGTGGCACCCGTCAATCGGCTCATTATGGAGACTCCCGTTTTATATAAGACCTTACATTATAATATTAAACGATGCAATGCGTACCAATATACGTAATCAAAGTTTACATATATGTATTATAAATAAATTTTTGTTAGCACCTACATTCGATTCTATAATTTATAAAAAGTATTGTTTTTCTTGACAGAAATTTTAATATATTTAAATCTTCAGCTCGTTTAAATCAATAACTACATACTTAAAAACGTGCTTAAGTAAATACTTGTCAAATTACAGAAAAAGCTTTTGGAAAATCTCATATTTTATATTCTTAAATACATAGGGCTACGCGAGTTTGCTTAAAGTCTAGTATGAAATATGTAGATACATTGTTCCCATTGTTTCAGAATTAAAGCTAGATTAGTTTTTGTGGAGAGTGAAATGCAATTCTTAACTGAAAGACTCTTTTGTTATAGTTGCGTTATTCTGTCATTTTTTTTTAATTAAGTATACTGTACGATCTACTATTGTACCTAATGTATATATGTAATTTTCAATGGGTGTTACATATCACCATAAAGACGTAAATGCAAAATGTCAAGGCAAATTTTGAGCTGGTGGGTGGGACTCATGGTGGCTTAGTGGTCATAGCGTCTGGTGTATCAAGAAGACGTAGGTTCGAATCCTGCCCGCGGTCGTATTTTTCCTTAGCTAAAATAACTTTAAAATGTTAGCATGGAAAATGCCAAAAAATACAAAAAAAAGAACATTAGAATAATTTGATAATAGATATACTTTTTATACACCAGGGTTTTAGTGTTGCAGCAGTCATGGTGGTTTTAAAACGTAAAATATTAGTCTAATTCGACCTATACATATAAACTTTAGATATTAATCTAAAGCTAAACTCAATTGAAAACTTGCAGATATTCTTAAAAATTGATGTTTTAATGCGGGCAGTTATTCAGCACCGAATATACGAGTAATTACCTACCTAGCTTCAAATGATAGTGATGATCAGATATCCTATTATAGGCTTTACGTATTATATAAATCCATCAAAGTATCGGTAGGTACATACAACAATGAGATTTGAGACCTACCACGTAATATTTCAAATATAGTTAGACCAATCTTGGTTTGTGGTATCTAAGACATTCTATCATAGGAACTCGGTTAAATTATTGAAATTTGAACTTTATGTCAATAGTGTAAGGGTCACGACACGGGTCCTTAGGCGTTTCGCACCGCGAGCGGTTCGAACCGCGGTGTGAAATGCCCAAGAGCTCTTTTTGAATGGGTTCTTTCGCACCGCGGTTCGAATCGCCCAAGAACATTTTGTAATGGGGTCGATTCGGACCGCAGTGTATCAGTATAAATAAATACTTGGAATTCTTAAATGTATGATACGAGTCAAACTGGACTCAAGACAGAAGCATTAGTTCGTTTCGCCCCGTGGTCCGAATCGACCCATTCCAAAAGATACCGTCGGCCATTCGCACCACTTCAACCACTACGGTGCGAATGGTCCCATTCAAAAACAGTACTTGGGCGATTCACACCGCGGTTCGAATCGCTCGTGGTGCGAAACGCCTAAAGACCCCACGACACAGGTCTTGATGAGGTAGAATGACTAGGTACTTATATCTATTTATAATAACCTGCTCAGAAAAGCAATTAAATAATTACGTTCTCACTTGTTTTATTGCCAATGTGCGTAATATTTTATGGGTGCTATTTTCGGACACAGATAGGTAATTACCTAATCCATGTAGGTACAGTAAGTTTGATGGTTCTACACGTTCCTAATTATTTCCAAACTTTTAGGTAGCCAGCCAGCAGGTCAAGCTATCCTAAACTGTAAAATTTTCCCAATTAAATATGAACCTTAATATTAACTTAAATATATTAAAGTTCAGAATCTATCAAAAAAAAATTGACAGATTTGGGTAGCTTCTATGTGCTGGCTTCTGTACTTAAAACTAGCGCATTAATTAAGGAATCGGTGAGCCTCTTGAATTTCGAAATATTGCATCTTCATTGTACCTGCTAATAACTAATTGATATTTGATGATTTCAGTAGGAATTATTTACCTATTATTTGATATTATTTAACCTAGATCCACAAAATCATTTGACTTAGGAGCACTGTAATTAATATACATATTTGCAAGCCAAACTAGGTATTTCATCTTCTTACGTTCAAGTAAAAACACTAATAGTCAAATTATAAATAATTTATGCAACTCATCGTCGACATCCCGGGATCCTCGAGGGATAAGTAAAACAATAAAACTACCTAAGTAGGTACTAATACTTACCTAGTAAAATTAACAAGAAAATCGCAAACAACCTATCTAGATATTCACTGCAACATGCAAATGCACTCTTCTTATCAATATGGTTAATGCACTAGATTTTCCAATCTATAAATTATTCAGGCTCCAAAATAAATAGAGCTGTAACATCGACGTCAGCGTTTACTACGCGAAGGATTCCTCCAATATTAACGACGGTAGTATTGTGTCGGACAAGGCCGGAGGCTACGAAGAATCAGGCTTCGGAGACTTCGGAGTTCAGTCCCGCCGCGGCCGTCGCGAGCGGCGGGTCCCGCACGCTGTTCTGCAGAATCGCCTTCGGACAACGCGGAAAGCATTCGTGTATTAACAACCTCAAACATTTACTAATTAAAACCTTTATATTGGAATATATGTGCTAAAGGAGGTTACGCGCGAATTTGAATGTAAATAAATAAGCTACGAATGTGGTCGGTAGCACAATGCGTAATGCTTTATATTATTTATGTTTATAAGCTGTTTTCAAAGCTTTGTAGATGACTTTGTAAGCTAGAACTGTAAGGGTTGTGAAGATAAATTTATTGTACAAGATTGTATGCCATAAACAAGAGATAACGATCTCCATGGATACTAATAAAATAAAAACTAGTTCAGATTTTGTCGGTATGATTGGCGCAGTGGCTGAGCGATTGGCTTGTGCTCCACCACACGGGTTCGATTCCCGCACCGATTTAATATTTGTATTGCCCACAAGAAGTTGCTGCGGATCTTTGTGAGATTTTTTTTTAATTTGAGAGACTATTCAAATAAAAATTACGAACGATAGAAATTTTACATTAGGTAACTGTCCAATATTTGCGTATGATCATATAGATATGATAAGTAGTGCTAAAATTATAACATAACTTCCAATGACATCTCATTAAATAATTATAATAACTACATAATTTATTATTAAGTTAAAAGCTCTTTGTTCACGAATACCGCCCTGTGACGTAGGTTTTTTTTTCATAATTAAATGAATAGTTGTCGATGACAAAGGCGTAAAACTATACTATACATTTTATTTCCCTAGGGACGTCGCCAGATGTGCTCCGTCATTACTTAGCGTAATTTAATACATTTTGTGCTATCGGGAAAGTGTGTTCTTATGTGTTTGGTATATTATGTGTGTAAATAGTGTTCACAACTTTTCGCCTGATTGGGAACATCGTGCGGGTGCGAAATTTGTTGACAGATGTATAAATAGTAAAATGTGATGATGAAAGAGATGATGAATTTGTTGACAGATGTGTAAAGTGTAAAGTTTATCGATTCTTTATTACGAAACTATGCCATGATTTTAAATTATGTAGAGTTCGGATCACAATCATTAGATAGATTACATACGCAAGGGACGATACAATTTCGAAGTTTAGTAATTTTACCGAAAATATATATTTTTTTTAATTTAAACTAAACTTCGTCAGAACTTTGGTACCTATCTACTTTATCTACTGTCAAGTAACAAAAGTACAGACAATAGAAAAACTGATTTACATAATCCAAACAAAATTGCAAATGGAAATCTAATAAATAAATAAAATAAAAGTATTAAATCTTTAATACTTTCATCCATCGGCTATCTGTTGACAATTACAATACTTAATTTACAATGGGTACATTTACCAATTACCCTAGATTCAAGATAATTATGACGTTCGTTGCACCGACCAATTAAAACTTAACCTAAAACCAAAACTAGTGTTGCCATTGATAAATAGTGATAAGTTTCCTCAATTTCCCGTGTAGCAATCAGTGTGTGTTGTCAAAGATATCGACAGGGTTCTAATTGGAACATGTTGGCTACAGTGTCTGGCTTCATTCTGTCCTTCGTTTACAAGTAATAAACGGAATAGGTTTCTAGCTCATAGACCGATAGCAATGGTTGTTCGTTCGAATTTCGAATTTCTATTGATCGAACGTTTCTGTCAAATCAAAGAGAACATAGAATTCTAGTGTAGAGATACGGTTTGTCTTTCTTTGCAAAGTTTATATTCGAACGACCGACGTCGTGAACGGGTGTCTATTGGGACTGGTTAGATCTTGGCTATGGCAATCTGTTTTATCTTAATCTGTTTTTTATCTTTTTAAAAGACAATTTGATCCATAGGTATCTATTTTTATCTTCGTATCAAACTGCTTAAAATGTTCAAGAAGAACAAAAGTGTAAATAAAAGAAAATCATTCTTAACAATAATTAATTATTGATTTCTGACATTTACGCGAATATTATACATTGAAATACTAATAAAAATAATAATATACTTTTTACGGATTTTATCGCGTTATATTGATATTATTAATCCCGACGTTTCGGACCCTTTACAGCGTCCATGGTATGTTATTATTATTATGTATAAGGACTCTATGGAGCTTGTCAGTTCTTCTCCATAAAACTGACAATTTGGATTCGTGAAAATAGTTTTTGACGATTCAAACTTGTAATAATGGTATAATTAAATTTACTTATTTATTTCCTTACATCACATATCCTTACAAGCTAGACTCAATGCGATATTGGAGCATACATAATATAAAAACTTATTTACAGGAAATCAGTCAGGAGCTTAACAAATTTTAATTATTGCTATTAATTTTAATCAAAACGTTTGATTTTGACTTTCGACTGAAAGGCGACTCAATGTCTCCGCGTATAAATGTTGTAAGAAAAAACAAAAAAAGTGTGAAATAATACATAAATAAAGATTTATGTGATCTTAGTTTCATCACAGCAAAATAAGATTTATGACCAGTTCCAGCACTTTCTAGTTAGAGTAAAAGCACGTGGTGGATTTATTTAATTTGTGAAAGTGAACAATATTTCACCGAAGGACGCGAGGGCCCTTTACGTGTCCCTTGTGAAAATCAGAACAGATAAATAGCTTTTTAGATCCAAAACAAAATAAAATCCAAAAGGATTCCGTCTATAAAATCAGCACTAAAAGTCATTCTATATCTATCAGATTTTTCGGCAAAAAACATAATCAATGACAATTTTTCTTTTACTTTTTATTCCACCTTACAAATTATTTAAATCAAGGATACAGCTATAAATGTGTTTTATATCATCTTTAACAAATGTAAATTAACTGAATTAGGTACGTCGTTTGTGCTCGTAGGCGGCTTAATGTCTTAGTGACATATGTAGCTTACATTACGCCACCATAGCCAAGACAAATGACATACGTTAACGATTTTTATAAACTATGAAAATATACGATATTGATGTTCTGGTAAATCTGTCATGTTATCTTCGCCTGATTTTAAAAACGTTAACGCCAATAGAATACCACCTCTTTTTTTGCTAGGCGACAGGTCTACAGGGATTTGACCGGGCAGTATGGAATTTTTACCCACTAAAACCACCTCAGTAGCCACCATCGGCACATGGATGGTGGAGCATTATGTTAACTTACTAGACAACCCCGAGAATCCCATCCCCCATGGGACATACCTGGGTATTAAAATACCACTACATATTTGTATAAAAAGACTTAAAAGAAATGTAACCATAAAACGGCAATATCGCTCTCTTACTATGGACCTCTTCCGAAACGGAACACGTAACGCATCGTTCCTCTTTAAAACAGTAAAAAGTAGGTCAATCAATCCACGCCATCTGTCGCAGTCCACTTATGGACGTCAAAGTCATCCCAAGGCCATTATTCTATGTTATATTACTTCGTAATAATGACTTAGTATAGAGATTATTACAGCGGTATAAGGTTCTATACAATAATAATGGTGTTGACGGAGTAATACCCAAGAGCCTTCATAAACACCTTAAGAGGCTTTCGTTAGAAGGCCGGGTCGTGTCATTTAGGGAGCAGTATCTATGGAAGGAAAGGTCATATCAACATTTAATCCCTATAGTCGTAACTGCGGGCAACTAAAGTGATGATATCTTAATATTTTCTTCTGGAAGCAAACCAATAGAGTTTTAACGAAATAGATCGTAATAGATGAGAAACTAAGGGAGAGTGAGAGGATGATTTTGGAGAAGGACATAGGCTTTTGTATCAAAAAACTCTTTGGGATGTGAGTGAAACCGCGGTAAAGTCAAAGTTAAATATTTTATTTCAATTAGACCATTAAAATAGCGCTTTTGAAAAGTCACAACTAGCTGCACCGTTCCAAAAAGATAGTCCTATCCTACTAATATTATAAATGTGACAGTTTGTGAGAATGGATGGATGGATGTTTGTTTCGTTTTCACGCTAAAACTACTGAACGGATTTTGATGAAACTTCACAGTATTATTATTTATACATCAGAATAACATATAGGCTATAATTTATAACGATATTGAGTTAATTAGCCAAATTACAACGATAATTAAAAGGAACTTTTCCACGCGGACAAAGTCGCGGGCAGATGCTAGTTATTTTTATGTATGAAAACCTCTAAGTTCATACAAGCGGACCGCACTATTTTTGACGTATGAGTCACATCGCGTACGTTGTGTGGCGTAGCGTAGGTCGAGTGTGTAGTACGCGGGATGCGAAACATTACGCACGCTGGGCACGTGTCAAGGTCGATATCAATACACCTACTTATTTCCGCATTTAACGGTAGACATTTGCAAAAATTTGTTCTAAATACCTTCTTATATAGTATTATTATTTATCCTCCGACCCTTTTTCTCAACTCTATTGGGGTCTAGATGCGGCTGAATATTAGTATTTTATACGAAGCGACTGCCATTAGACCTCCGCAACCCAATTTCTGGACAATACCGATATCCTGAGGATAGACTGGTTGTCAGGCTTTTTGGGCTTTTGACTACAACCAACGATTGTCATACTATAGGACCCTTATGGGATCCTAGGAGGCTATTCAAAGAAACTCTCGGTTAAAAGGTACTTTGGGACTTTATTCTTCAAAGGACTTTATTCTTCAAAGGACTTTATTCTTCAATAAGTATTTTAAAAGTTGAAAACAATTACCGATACGATGTTCGGAATTTCAAAACCGCGGCGTAATTTTTGCAACATTATTAAACTGAAATTAAAAACTCATTTGTATTCAATTAAGGTTCGGTACGTTACGGGCATGATCAGCTTTCAAGATACATAGGTTATCTAGATTATATTTTAAGTATTTGCAAACTTTTTTCGTTGTATTAAGTATATATTACTTATATTGAAAAAATAACAATATAACGCATCGAAGCCGCGATAAAAGTAATTTTAAATTTAGCAGATAATAAATTATTTTATCTTATTATTAGGTGAAATTAATTGACAACATTAAATAAAAGCTTTTTTAAAGATATATAAAACGTCCACCAAGCTCTCATAACCTATATTTTGTGCAAAAATGACAAAATCCTTTTGTGATTGGACGAACACATTCCCACCTGTGCCCTATTTTTTGTTGTTAAAACACCATTATGGGTTGGAATGATAGAATATAATTGTGACAAAACCTTTTACAACCAAAACAAACGTAACCTTTGTGTCGTTTCCTATATGAACCGCTGTGGACACTAATCCGGTTTTGGAACAATCGAACCGAAATTAGTTTTGCAATCATAATACGACGATGATACAAAAAAATACTCAACACAAAGGCAGTTTGCAAAATAAAGATTACATCACAGTCTAATAAAAATACATACGATTACAAGTACATGCGAGTACAGAAAAGAATTAATTATAAAGTTGACATTGAAAAATCCTTGAATAATTAAAAAAGTAAGCGTCTATCGCGTATTTAAAAAAATATATAGTGCAAAATAATTGCAACAGTTACTACTACTACCTAGAAATTTAACGAAAACATTAAGTAGTTAACTAACCTACGTATATTCAGTGTTTAATTAAACGAAACTATGTACAAGTTTTTAAAATAAATATGTCAAGGCGTTTTATATTTAGAACGATGTATGTAAGTACTCTGTAGTCTATGACCACTTTGAAGAAAATAACCTAATGTCAAGTTCATATGAAATAATTCGCTGTGTCCCATTTATTAAAAGTTTGTACATGAATTAAACAATAATTTTATTTTGTTCTTAAAAATTATAAAATATTAAAAAATAAGGGACTTTTGCCTGTTAGTGTTGAATTATTAAGGATGAATTTTACCGACCGATTTTACCGATAAATAACGTTTAGTTAAACAAATCTTAAATTAGGTGAGTATGAAATTGTGTATCTGCAGAGAAGATAGTTAGCAGAAGCTCTTAGGAGTATATCTCTATCAAAGAAAAAAGTACTTTTTTCGGTTAACGTAAATCGGCTTAAAATCTTCACAAGTTTCGGAGCGAGTAACAATTTTAATGAAGGATAGTGGTTAAACGTAGATTAGGCAAGTTAATGTTATGTATTGTCACGAACTAGGTGCATACATACGATTATACGATGTAATAAGTAATATGAGTATGTGTAGAGTAGAGTAGAGTGAGTATACATAAGTACGATGATGTTCAGTTTTTTTAGTAGAATTAATTGTGTTTGTAATAATTGTTTTCGAAAATTCGAATAAAAATCGTAAGGAAGGTTTTTTCTTTCGCAACAAATTTTAACAAAAGGTAATTATTGAAATAAAACTACTTTTTAATATTGATATTATTAATCCCGACGTTCCGGGCATTTTACAGCGTAATAAGTAGTTTTATTTCAATGACGAATATTCGCGCAAGTTTCAGCAATTAAGGTAATTTATTATTTCTTATTACCGCGTCGTCACTTAACATCAAGTCAGATTGTGGTCAAACGCAAGGCTAATATAAAAAATACATAATATCACAGGTGCGTGCTTTGGGTTTGAACTCAAGAAATTTGACTTGGCAGTCCCAATGGTAACACCACCATCACTGCTCGTTTTTTCAAAATAAAGCAGGCTTTACTTTTCAAAATAAACCCATTTTTTATACCACTAAGTTGGCAAACAAGCATACAGCCCACCTGGTGGAAAGCGGTTACTTTAGCCTCTAGACGCTTGCAACACCAGGGGTACTACTTGCGCGTTACCGTCCCTGTAAGGCAGGGCTGTCCAAACTGTATACCTTCGCGGGCTAAATAAATTTACTACAAAAGCTGGAGGGCTGCAGAAAAAAATATTTTAAGTCAGTTTTGTCAGTTTGGGGAAACAATCGCCAAGGATCTTAAAAAAAACTATTCTAGTTTCTGTTCTACCCTTTCAAAAAGGGATCTGACTGTTACGTCACACTCATGGTCAAAACTATTTTCTGATTAAAACATGCATCGCGGGCCGCTTGAAAACAAGCCGTTGTTTGGACAGCCCTGCTGTAAGGCATAGCTGGGTTGGCAGTGAAGGGACTTTGACCTAATACTAGGTCAAAGTCCCTTCACTGCCAACACAATATTTCCTCGTGGAGCACTGGCAACCTTTCTCATTGAACACATTACAGCTAAAGGCAGTTTTATTTCACTTCGATTTTCTACAAGGAGGTGGTACTTCCCCAGTCGGTTTTAAAGTGGGAGAGCCATGCTTCGGCACGAATGGGCCGGCTCGACCGGACTTGATACCACGGCCTCACAGAAAACCGGCGTGAAATAACGTTTTCGTTGTGTTTCGTCGAGTGAGTGAGGATACCGGAGGCCCAAACCCCTTAAAAGGGCGGCAACGCACCTGAAACTCCTCTGGTGTTGCGGGTGTCCATGGGCGGCTGTAATCGCTTACCATCAGGCGATCCGTCTGCTCGTTTGCCCACCCTATCACATAAAAAAAAAAAAAAAAAAAAAAAGTCGGGCAAAGCCAATTTGAGTGGAATTACTTCCACTAAGTATGCCTGTAGGGCATCTCTTAACAATTATCGGAAAAATAACAAGTTTTCTGAATATTTCAGTTTAATTCTACAAAGTTATGTGCGCAGGTAACTCATTGCATATATCAAAAGAATACTTTAAACTTCTGTTACCACACATGAAGTTAAGAAGTAAAATAATCTAAACTTTTTTAATCTTGTTTCCGCTGGATGACACAACATTTTCCTTTTCTAACGAGCGAGACTGAATGAAGAAAAATACCTGTTTCTTCAGAGGCGACATTATCCTGTATATCCAGCTTGACTCTAGAGGGTTGCGACTGGTTAAAAGGGTTGATAAAATACATAATGTATGGCTTACCTTTGTGGCACATGCCAGCATTATGCTGGAAATCTTTTGAAATGTTACCAGAGCAATTACTATTTTGGTATATTATTAAATTGGATTTTAAAACGATTACCTTTGTGGCACATGCCAGCATTCATTATGCTGCAAATCTTTTGAAATGTTACCAGAACAATTACTATTTTGGTATATTATTAAATTGGATTTTAAAACGATATAACGGTTTATGATCCTTTTTAACCGAATTCAAAGAAAGGAGAAGGTTCTCAATCCGGTTGTATTTTTTTAAGTTTGTCACAACTGTTTTTATTTGAAAGGATATACTTCCGGATTGGTCTATATTTTATTAAAATCCAGTTCTAATATTGGAATCCATGATGTATATTGAGGGAACACCTAAAATATTATCAATTAAAATGTACTTCCAAGATATCCCCATATAACTGCTTGGTGTTGACCATCGACTCTGAAGATAACCACAATGTGCTCGATGTCGGATTCCAAATATTCAAAATAATTATAATGCTATTGTGCTTTGTAACTTTCTTCGTTGCGTTAATCATGTTTACGGTTTAAAAGGGATTTCACAAGATTGGAAGATCACTGCGGAATATAAAACATTAATTACTCAATAACTAGACATAGCTAGACTGGACTAGACATAAATGGAGGGCCTATACAGTCAGGGCAGCCAAACCAAAGCCTACCATGTCATTGTCATTGTACGTTTAATAAAATTTGATTTTTCATATTTTTTTTCATAAATGTTGTTGTTTTCCTTTTTTTGGGGTATGTTATACAGCGTTACTACGGTTCTTAGATATTGTGAATGTACTCGTTATAAGGCCCCATTTAACCTCCTTTCGGCTTTACGGGTAGTTTTGTAACACCCTGTATAATAAATGTAGGTTTCAACGGGTTTCATTTTCGTCTTATTATTTTGAAACTCAATTAGATTATACACTTCGTTACTGATATTTTATTTCAATCCCGATAGAATTATTCTATATAAATTGATCATTACTTCATATAGGATAATTGAAGTTATGACACGTTAATTATGATTTTCTATCTGCTAATTATATTAATTATTTCTTTCTCCGAGCCTTTTCCCAACTATACCGCATCTGGTTAGACTGGAAGCCGAATAGACCGGAGCCTCCAGGTATTTTTTTCTTTTATACCACTAAGGTGACAAATAAGCATACGGCCCACCGGATAGTAAGCGGTTACCGTAGCCTATAGACGCTTGTAACATCTAACATCAGGAGTATCACTTGCGCGTTACCGATCCTGTAAAACGAAAGAGGAATAGTTGGGTTGGCAAGTCAGCGGCGGCTGCCTATGCCAGGACGATCAGCCCCGCAGGTGACGTCAGACGATCAAAAAGATATCGCCACGTGGATATGTACTACCTTGTAGACCTTGCACCTTTAATTTTATATTGCGTTTATTATGACATATTTTCAAGGATTGCTCTATATTATCGCTTATTCGATACGGTTTATGCGGAACGATAAAAATGTCGTATCTTACTGCGGTTAACGATAAGAAAATTGTACGTATATGCTCGCGATGTTAAGAATATGTCAGTTCCGTGGTTGCTTGTGTGCACTTCGAAGAATTAAAAAAAAAAATAGTTTGAGTGATATGCGTTCTTTTTGGTACATACTGTTCATCTAGGAGGGTTGACCTATATTAATATAGCCATTAGATATTTACAACGAAACACAGAAAGGAAACGGATATTATAATGGTAAAACAAGTTTTGCCACTTGATTTGTACTTGACATATAAAAAAAAACATACCAAACATTCTCAACTCTGTGCAAAAAGTACCAATTACCAATAAAATCATGTTTATAGCAGGAAATCCTAAACAAATGCTTCTATCGTTTGCGCAAGATCTAGTGTAGCACAGCAATCCTTATCATTATCATATTTGTATCATTTGCAACGTAAATAACGATAAAATCACAGCATGTGTGCTATTATGGCTTTTATATCAATGTAATAAGATTTGTTATGGCAAATTTATTATGAAATGGGCAAATAACTTATAGCGTCGGGAGAGCAGCAGTATTTTGCCGCATCTACGTCTATAGCGACGTCTGGGCGACGCACGTGTGTAAATAATTACGATTATTCTGAAACTCCTGTGGTGGAATTATTTGTAGTTTTTTTTTTATGTAATAAATATACATTATGCTTAAATATGCATTATGTATACAGATTTTTAAATATTATGCCTCGTTTTCTTTTTAAATAAGTAGTAGAAACATTAAACAGCATTATTTCATTCTTAAATAAATTCTGTATATTATATTTTATACAATAATATACTTATTTGTGTTACCTACATCATTCTTACCAGGAAGTACATTCTAGAACCAACATAACCATAAAAGACAACGCTTAAATTAACAACATGAAATTGTATATTAACCATTGAGGTATAAAAGCAGCAGTGGAATTTATCATATATTACAAATATAGAATTTATCTTGCCTTGTAAACGTAATAACAAATAAAAACTAAAACCAACACCATCTGTCGCCTGACGTTTCTGGATTTTCCAATTTTCTTCTTAGGTATAAATTAAAAGACAATAAACAAACTTAAAGTACCTAACGAAAGTATATCATTTATTAGTCTTCCATATTATACTAAGTAGTGATGTGCAAGTGATTTAAGTGAGTGTTAAAATATAACCTAATATTTTTTACGTCGAGTATGGAAATGCTACGTATTGGATTGGTGCCTATTGCCCTGACTATTGGTCTTACATATCTGAATGTGAAAAAGTGAGTGACAAGGTTCGATGTCTTTGCACACACACGTTGCGTTTTTTTTATTCTGTTAAAACCAAGATCTTCTTGAGATCGCTAGTCAAACGCATCATGTGTGTGCGAGATTTGAAATTGCTTTAATGCCTTTTGTATTATACAGTTTATTATTGTCGTTGTTTGTACTATCTAGTTTCTTGACTACTTAAATTGTGATATTTTAAATTTCTTGTATGATAGAAACCTAAAAGCCAAATTATATAAACAACAAAATATATTGAGTCTGAGTAAAATATTCAATACTGTAATTGAGTATTGCAATGCCGTCGTTATATTACAAAAGTTTTTAAGAGTAAGAGTTATAGGTAACCTATATACAGATACATATTTTTTTAAGGGAGGCTGAGTTAAATATTCAATGTTGAGTTTTAGAGAAAGGTTCCACTGTCTTCATAACCTGACAAACTTTTTTGTTCCAGGAACTCTTACAGTAGAAGAGGTGTACAAGGATCGAGATCAGTTCGCGGGGCTGGTGCGCGAGGTGGCAGCACCGGACGTGGGCCGCATGGGCATCGAGATCCTGTCGTTCACCATCAAGGACGTCTACGATGATGTGCAGTACCTCGCCAGCCTGGGCAAGGCGCAGACGGCGGTCGTCAAGCGCGACGCCGACGTTGGAGTCGCGCAAGCCAACCGAGATGCTGGTATCAGGGTAAGAAGATTTTAGATTCGAGAAAGTATTTAATCTTGCTTACTGCTAATAAGGCGTCATAAACTGTTGGTAAAAATGGTAATAATTAATTATCACTCGCTTAAACGGAGAAGGAAAACATCGTGAGGAAACCTGCATACCTTAGAGATTTTTCTCGACGGTTTGTGAAGTCTACCAACCCGCACTATACTTCTAAGACTATAGCCTAATCCCTCTCAATATAAGAGGGGACCAGTTTCCAGCAGTAGGACAATATATGGGTTGATGATGATGAAACATGGTATTCTAAGCCTTTAATATCATATATAACGTCTTATCAGACTTTTCTAAAGATGTTCATGGGTCCGGGTGCCAAATCCGGTACACGGATAAGTCTAAAATGGGAGAGGATGTAGGCTGCGGAACTATAAAATGTAGACTACCCAATTTTAAAAAGAATTTTAATTTATAATTACAAAAAAGTTCTATAACTACGAAACGATACGATACGAAAGGAAATTACCCTAGTTACAGAATCCAATAATAAAGTAAACAAACTTTTGCGCCAAAGTAATAGTTGAACTCATTGACCTCTAAATATATATTTACTGTCTCGTTAAATTCCCAAACCGTCGGTGATACTCCAATACCACGTAAGTAACACTTTGCTATAAGGCCTAACTTTGTATTAAATAACATTGAAAATTAGGCCTTACAGAAAAGTGTTACTTACGCGGTTTTGGAGTATCACCGACGAAATGCTAAACATAAATATGACGACCATATATCATGAAAATGCCTTTAATGTGAATTATTCAGCTCATTAGGTCGGTAATAATCATAATACTGGGTTCGCGCCAAATGGACCGTATGATCATTTAGGTACTACGCGCGCTCGGACGTAAGAGACCGTTCATTGGCCAGGCACAAGCCACAATTTAAACAGTCTCTTAATAGAATATTAAAAATAATTGGAAGTAGCTCCTCTGGATCGTTTTTGGACAACTGTCGAAACAAATGTTTGGGAAAATGGAATCAAAGGTTTGATATAAGGATTTAAATTATCTATTGAAAAGTGTTTCTTATGCAGATTAAGTCCATGATGTAGGCTCCGGGAGACCAGAAGTTTACGTAAGCTTATAAGTTGCTACGCGAGAATAACGCTTGAGTCTAAGAGACTACTTAATGGCACTACGGCACTACTCGAAACGGACGTACACGGTGCGTTCTGTGCTGAAACTCATTTGTCTATCAATCACTGAGATTGTACCACCGCGCGTTAGCATTAACCTGAAATCCTGTCACCCTTAACAAGGTTTTCCTGAAGAAAAATCAATCATCCAAGAATGAAAGAACCCATTGCAATACCTAAAACTTATAAACCTAGCGGTACATATAAACTATATATCTATAAATTCCATCACGCAGGAAGCGGAGTGCGAGAAAAGCGCGATGGACGTAAAGTACTCGATGGACACCAGGATCGAAGACAACACGCGTCTGTTCAAGCTGCAGAAGGCGCAGTTCGACCAAGAGGTCAACACTGCGGTAAGTGTTCTATGTATATTTTAATAAAACCTCCCGACAAAAGCAGGCAATAAAAAAACTTAAGTTAAACTTAAACTCTTTCGGACTTTAGCGAGTATTTTCGTATCTGGAATCCGAACCTTTTCAAGTTCATTTTAGAGGTACTCACGCTCAAGCTATAATGTTTACTAGAAGCTGACCCGTCATTGTACGTGACAATACGAGGTCAGCTGGAAATAGTATATTATATAGCATGGTATGAATATATAGCTTGTATTATGATTCCAATTTTAAGATTTTTAAACCTGTATCTTCTATTTTATTTTGTAGAAAGCGGAAGCGGCTCTGGCATATGAGTTGCAAGCAGCCAAAATAAAACAAAAGATACGAAACGAAGAAATACAGATCGAAGTAGTGGAGAGGCGTAAACAGATTGAGGTAATACTTTTAAAATGATATTATCATCTCTCATCATCATCAACATTATATTCATCCACTGCTGGACAGAGGCCTCTCCTAGTAAACTGGTAAACACCACAGCCTTTACTACGCCAACAACATGGTTATGTAAATAATCATGATTATGTTTAGCCGTCAAAAGTTTGGAGTGAACCTATTATAGTAACGCACCCAAAATTGTCTAACGGTATCATCAGCGGTTTTCTACAAAGAAATCTTGGAAAGCTACAGCTTTTTTTAGATGTTAAAACTGGGATTTGGATCCCACTAATGACGCCATTTCGATTTTAAATTGAAGCCCCTAGTGAATAGCGAAATAAACTGAGAGCAACAGCTCTTAAGAAGAGAAGCACGACATTGCTTCAGTCAAAAACCTTCACGCCAAGAAATTCCAAGTGAAAAATACTATCATCATCACTATCAACCCTATAAAAAAAATACTATATTGGGTCTCAATGGCGTAGGATCAAAAGAGCGAAGCTAGAGCAAAAATCCCAGTAGGAAGAGACGAGATGTATGGAGTAATTGAGCATTCGCCAAATCACTACTGATGGGTCTGATATGTTTTCAGGTGGAACAACAAGAGATCATGCGTCGTGAGGAGGAGTTGAAGGCGACGGTGCGGCTGCCAGCGGAGGCGGAGGCCTACCGTCTACAAGCAATCGCCGAGGGAAAACGGTAACTTTCACTCATAATTTGCGTCGTCATATTTGAAATAGGCCTTATAATATAATTCCTTCAGAAGAAATTGCAGATTTGCAAACTTCAAAATTATTGTAGTCATATTATGAATGTGAGTGCTCTATAAGTATCACACACACTAGAAGACAACGTAAAAAATAATCCAGTGTTTATCCGAGACTATAGTCATACTAAGTAATTAGAGAATTTTCTTATTCTACCAAATAGTAAGTACATATCTTATAGTCAATGTAGTAAATTCATGGTAGGCCTTATAATTGGGACTTTTTTAATGTCGAAAATAAAGTCACTTGATGTCAATTTATAAATAATATTGTATTTCAGGACTCAAACCGTGGAAGGTGCTAAAGCGGACGCAGAGCGCATCAAAGTGCTGGGTCTGGCCGAGGCGACGGCCATCGGTGACGTAGGCAAGGCCGACGCCGAGCGCATGCTGGCCAAGGCGAAGGTGTACAAACAGTACGGAGACGCGGCTATCATGGCGCTTGTGCTCGAGGCACTGCCTAAGGTATGTCCTAGGTAGAATAGAGTTTAGACAAGGCGAGTATCGAGGTCTGTCGTAATGCATCCTTTGATGTTGCAATATTATCTATTTATACTTTATATTTAGGCTGGTTTGATATCTGTACGTCACTAGGTGGCCACTGAAAATCAGCGCTTTGTTGTGGTCTCGTGCCACAGCACGGCATAATGCTGAGTGATAGCCTGTTTTGTCGCGGACACGACATGCAGCAGTTAGGTATTATATAGATTTGTGATTTGTGTTTCCTGTGTTGTAAATTGTATTTTGTTAATGTTTCTGTACATCGTGCTTAATTAAGCTAAAAACTTTGCTTGTATGTGTTTCTGCGGCAAATAAATGTTTTTTCTTTCTTTCTTTCTATTTATTACTTCTTTGTCTTGTTACTATGTGGATCATAGTAGAAATCTCGTTAAAACTATTTTATTTTTTATATACCACAGGTGGCAAACAAGCATACGGCCCACCTGATGGTAAGCGGTAACCGTAGCCTATAGAGGCTTGTGATATCAGGGGTATCAATTGCGCGTTGCCGACCCTGTAAAACGAAAGAGGAATAGGTGGGTTGGCAGTATAAGAGACAAACTGGGTAAGGGTCCCACTGCCAACACAACGTTTTCTCGTGGAGCACAGGCAACCTTGCTCACCATAAGGAACACAACACAGCTCAAAGCAGTGTTGTTATATAGGGCAGCTCCAATTTGATTGGAATTATTTCCACTATGCCCCACCTCTCTTAAACCTTCGGTCACTTTTAGGTTATAGTTGCTTGTGTGTTATTTTGTAATATAATAAATACCAAGGATATATTAGCAAGTTTTGATCGGTTTTTGTTCTCTTTTTTGCAGATCGCAGCAGAAGTGTCAGCTCCTCTCGCGAAGACGGACGAGATCGTGTTGGTGGGCGACAATGGTGCGACGGGCGAGATGGCACGACTTGCCGGCGGGATCCCGCCTGCGCTCAAAACGCTCACCGGCCTCGACCTGACGGCGGTGCTCAAGAGACTCCATCCTACCGGCAACGGTCAGTAATGTGCTACTAGCCGTACACACAGAGGTAATAGCCGGTACCGGTCTCGGAAGTTATTAAAATTTGTGATGTTGACATGGGTTCCTTATAAGTAGCATGTACAAGCAATCACTTTCTTTGATCCTAAAATGTAAATCTGTTGGTTTTTTTATAGTGTTGTACAGTAAAACCACTAATATAAATAGATGCAGCACATATTTACATTTTAATATAAGTACCTGTACGGAGTAACCTATCTTTAATTTAATAAGATTTTTTTTACGTTCAGAAACGCCGATGTCTGCGTCTACCAATAAGAAGAAGACGCCGGAGGTGACGGCATGCTAAGCACCAATCACAGCGCACTCAACCCGCCATACATGTAACTGCATTTAGGAACGTGTGTGGCACTATACAAGGCTTATTGTTAGTATGACCACTAGGAATTTAGTACATACTAAAAATAAGGTTGTATACCCATTTAAAGAACAAGCATACTGTGCCATACAGGTTACCGCGATACACACACAAAATACAATGGTACAATCTATGTATAAGCAATACTATTTATTTTTTCAACAGTATAATATTAAATTAATACAAAATGTTGTGTGCCCCTTCCTAGCTTGGTAGTATTGGTGTGTTACTGAACTTTATTCAAATTTTTATACTCTATTCCAAATCTGAAATTCTTGTGACATAAACGTTTTGAACGAAATCTTACTATTTATTATTGAAGCAGTGATAGCCTAGTGGTATGACCATTGGACTGCCAAGTCGAAGATCTCGAGTTCGAACCCAAGGCACGCACCTCTGACTTTTAAAATTCATGTGCGTAGTAATAATTAATTATCACTCGCTTAAACGGTGAAGGAAAACATCGTGAGGAAACCTGCATACCTTAGAGATTTTTCTCGACGGTTTGTGAAGTCTGCCAACCCGCACTAGGCCAGCGTGGTGGACTATAGCCTAATCCCTCTCAATATGAGAGGAGACCCGTGCCCAGCAGTGGGACAGTATATGGGTTGATGATGATGAACAGATTAAATAATAATAAGACTCAGAAGAATAAACGTAGTTACGTTAATTCTACTCTCAGTATCAAGTTTTTAGTTGTCACATACAGTTGAATCATTACAAAATTATTATTTTAATCTTTTAGAGCGGACTTCTTACTTGGCATAGAGTATAATATGTAATAGTATAGATTAATGTCGATTAAATGTATAGTCGGTTAAGAAAGTGTTTTATCAGTTTTTGACGGCAACTTTTCATGCTTACTCATCTTGAAAAGCTAAATAATACATTTTTGAAATATGTGCACACTAGATACATAACTATTTTACACCTTTCACTCCACTCGCGATGGTTACCGAATCGAGATAGTCCCATTTTTCCCAGTGTCTTGGGAATTTCCCAAACTTCCGTCTTTGTACTTATTGAGGAACTCTTTAGAAACGCTCCGACACGCTGCCTACCATTTATGCGAGACGTTTGTACAGATGCCAGCAGGTCAAGCTACCCAAAACTGTCAAATTTTTCCAATTGAATATGGACTTTATTACCTTGTATTAAAGTAGAAAATCTATCAAAGAAATTTGACAGATTGTGGTAGCTTGATGTGATGGCCATACCGTAAGCCAATTTCTTGTCCGACTATACATAACTATAGCGCATAACATGTAAATGTACCTCCTAGTATTGTACCTACTTGATAACCGCAGATGTATATTTTTCAATAGAGTGATTACAGGTAATTTGTCTTATAGAATTTAGATTTTATACAACTGTGTAGAAGTTTAAATATAAGACATAGACAACGTGTTCTTTGAGGCACTGCCTTTTTGAGTAGTTTAACTTTGTATGGAATATGGTCTTATTCGCTGTAATCGATTAATGTTTCTAAATTATAATTTTGCTTATATTGTATTCCCGACATATCTAATCGTACACTTAAGATTCAGAGACGTAGGATGTAAACTTATACATCAATGTGTCAAATTTCAATATTTGACACATGGATGTTTAGGAAGAGATCGGATGATATAACTTTGCTCCTCTGAAGTTGTATGCTGCGCAATGGTCAATGTTACAATAAGAAAGACAGTTTCGATCGTAATTATTTACCTTAAAACGCATGTTTTTATACAATAACACTTTTTTATATTAATATACGGCGCAGCCGTTCAAAACGGCTAACTTTAGGTAAGCACATGTCGTCTGAACTGGGAGCTAAAATTGCTACTTATACTGGGAATGCATGGCCCATTGTGTAGCCGTGAATTTTATTTTCCTATCTATCTTTAAAAAACGTTGCCCCACACTAGGATTGCTTTCTGTATCGGGAGTGAGTTTTGAAAAATATTCTTTATAAAAACAAACATATTTGTTCCGTGCGGGGATCGCGTCCCGTGTAAAATTTCATTAAAAGTGGAGATTTTAGCTACCCTGTACATTAAAAATATGAGCTTAAAACTTCATGTCTTCACTATCAAATTTAAATAAAAATTTGAGATATGGAAGCATAAGATTAAGTTTATTCTCGTCTCTGAATATCAAGCTAGCCAACTTAGACTCAGGTGTTACAGTTGTCATTTAATCGCAGATACTAAAAGCTCCATGCTGGTTGGCTCATTTTTTGGTTTAAAGTAAGCTGAGTGTAAATCAGCTCTATAGATTCCAGCTTTGGTCTTGAGTTTGAAGCTATTTTTCTATAAAAAATCTACCCCTAACAAATTAACGTGGAATAAAGTTTTGTGTGACATTACTACAGAAAAAAGACGAATACTACTCCCTTCGTAATCGCTTTATATTATATTATAACCTAACTCCTTATTAGATACTTAGGCAAGGTTATCCAGAAAGGAATACCAGATTTAAAAGTTATGGTACCCATGATCAATACATAAATAAATAACTATTGTTCCATTTTGCAAAACAAAAAATAATACATCTTTATTACCTTATTGCATTTGTATAGGGACATGAATTTTCTTTCTAAATAACCCTGTATTAGTATCCTTGAAAGGAAAGATTTGAAAGGTCATTAATTCAGTTATTTCAGTCTTTCATTTTCTTGAAATAATGTGTAGTCTCTTTTAACCATACGCTTTTTGAAATAAAATACTGTCATACTATAGCTTGACTTCCAAAAGATCGGCACCCCTACGAGTCCACAGATACTGAAATAAATCTAAAGCTCACCTGAAGACACTAACTTGCTTAGTAGTTTTCTACATGCGAATGTATTTTTTAACGCTTTGTACGTAATTCGGGCTAAGACATCAATCTCAGGTGTAGTCGGCACAAAGATAGAACCGCGCAAGCAATTACGTTTAACTTCTATCGCTGCCGCAGTGGCTGAAACGGACTGAATAATCGCCTAGAACGCGACGCTCTTTGCTCGACTCGAAAACCACCAATAAGGCCGCTCTTATGGCAGTCAAACTATAGTATAACATTTCTGCCTATACCTACGAACGAAAATCCTTTACCAAAATTGACATTAAGTATATTAGCTTCTCATATTAGAGCTTTGTATTATTATTTATTTATTTATTGAGCTGAGTGTTATCTTATGAATCCTACCAAAGTTTACTTTGTTTTGTAAGTAAATTAAAATTTTTGGTTAAAATTATTTTGTGTGGTATATGCGTATCAACAATTTGCAAAAATGTGTAACTACCTCCGCCACGCGTCAGTTTAAATATAATTGACATTCTTGTAATCTAAATTGTACCTAAAATTAAAGCTAAAATTTAATTTTGTTGGTATAATTTTATTAATTTTTATTGTTATTAGGTACTACTATAATACTTAAGTACAAATCGTTCTTTAATTTGTGTGTATTCAATAATATTTTGCACAATCAATGTATCTGAATGATTTCCTTATGATATTAGTAAGCTAAATGATTATTTTTAATAAAAACATGTGTATGATTATTATTTTTTAATCAACCACTTGCAACTACTCCGTGAAATTTCTGTTTTACAGCCAATACATTCGAGTCGTCGTACTCATCACTATGAACTGTTTCCACTATAGTATAAGCGCATACCGATGAAAAAACCGCGAAGCTCGGTTGTCATACGAACCCCTATGTCAATCGTTAGTCAGAAGCCCAAAACATCTGACAACCAGTCTATCCTCAGGATATCGGTGGCACCCAAAAATTGCGTTGCGGAGGTCGGAGGAGGCAGTCACTTCGTGTAAAACACTGATATTCAGTCGTATCTGGTTAGACTAGCAGCCGACCCCAAGCTATAATTATTGCGAAAAGGTTCAGAGGATTATCTTTATAAAATTGGCCTTACATGCAGGGGCGTATTTTAGAATTTTTTCCGCTAGAAAGTTTCGCCGCCCCAGAATTCTAGGAAAAAAGCGATATAAATATTTTTCTTTCTATTATTTTTCAATGTCTACATTTTTTGCGGTGTACAAATTTATTTACAATCAAATGATGATCAATATTGGCATAGATGTCTGGATGTCTTGTTAATTCGGTAAACTGTTTAACTGAACTCGCGGGTAAAAGCTAGTACAAAATATGACTGCTTTGCGTTGACCTAGTTGGATTGATTTAGATAACAATATTAATAAAAAATGTTGTATTTGAGATCAATGCTTTATGCATCAATAAAACGCTGGTATCAAAACGAAGTCAAAATAAGTGTTTCAACATGTCAAAGTCATATTATCCAAACTAATTAATGTAAGGGATAGGAATTTTAGGAAAATTTTAGAAAGACATGATATGCTTCCTATTCTTCAATCTGGCTTTAGGAAGCGGCGCAGCACATCTTCGCGTTGTTGGCTGTTACAGATAATATTTTGTTGGCCCAAGATAAATGATTTTTTTAAGGCATTTGATTCATTAAATTACTGTTCCATTACTGCTTTCCAAATTAAATTATTACGTTTCGACCGTGATGATGATGCTTTGCGATGCTTCCACAGTTATCTCGAAAATCGTAAACAATTAGTAGAACTGCGACTAAATAGCGGGTCCATACTCAGCACTTACTATTTTAGAAAGGGGTGTGCCTCAAGGCTCCAATCCAATGCTCAGGCCCAATTCTTTTTATTTTATATTGTACAGATATTATAAAATGTATGCAAAAATGTAAATATCATTTAACGCCGATGATGTACAAATTTATATGTCCTTTCACCCCAATGATTACGCGAGCGCAGTTAGAGACTTAAATGAGGACCTAAATCGCATCGCCAAATGGTCTAAAGATATTGTTTGGTTCTGAACCCCACAAAAACTAAATTTATATAAATATAAAGATTTAACTTATATATTGTATATATTTAACAAACCTAAATAAATACTTATATTAAATTTTATTCAATTATATTTTCCTGCATCATTTGTGCACCTACTATTTTGCTTTGTCTCTGCATTACCCAAAGGTTGACTGGGAGAGAATGCCTAATAGCATTAAGTCCGCCTTTGTACAACATTTATTTTTGTGCATGAAGTATTAAATAAATAAATAAATACATAGGTAATACAAGGAGTACATATATAAGTACATAAGCAGAACAAAGGTTAATACATAAGCTGTACATGGGTAAGTACATAAGTAGTACATATATGTAAGTACATGAGCAGAATACAGGTAAGTCCATAAGTAGTACATAAGTAGTACATAAGTAGTACATAAGTAGTACATAAGTAGTACATAAGTAGTACATAAGTAGTACATAAGTAGTACATAAGTAGTACATAAGTAGTACATAAGTAGTACATAAGGAGTACATTAGTAGTACATTAGTAGTACATTAGTAGTACATTAGTAGTACATAAGGAGTACATAAGGAGTACAAAAGGAGTACATAAGGAGTACAAAAGGAGTACAAAAGGAGTACATAAGGAGTACATAAGGAGTACATAAGGAGTACATAAGGAGTACATAAGGAGTACATAAGGAGTACATAAGGAGTACATAAGGAGTACATAAGGAGTACATAAGGAGTACATAAGGAGTACATAAGGAGTACATAAGGAGTACATAAGGAGTACATAAGGAGTACATAAGGAGTACATAAGGAGTACATAAGGAGTACATAAGGAGTACATAAGGAGTACATAAGGAGTACATAAGGAGTACATAAGGAGTACATAAGGAGTACATAAGGAGTACATAAGGAGTACATAAGGAGTACATAAGGAGTACATAAGGAGTACATAAGGAGTACATAAGGAGTATATAAGGAGTACATAAGGAGTACATAATGAGTACATAATGAGTACATAAGGAGGACATAAGGAGTACATAAGGAGGACATAAGGAGTACATAAGGAGGACATAAGGAGTACATAAGGAGGACATAAGGAGTACATAAGGAGGACATAAGGAGTACATAAGGAGGACATAAGGAGTACATAAGGAGGACATAAGGAATACATAAGGAGGACATAAGGAGTACATAAGGAGTACATGAGTAGTATATAATATTTATTATTGCATTTTTAAGTATCTATGTTATATTTTACATACATATTTATTTATTTTATATTTTAATTTTATAGTTATTTTAGTTATTTTGTAATAAGTATATTTTTTTGTTTATTGTAGTTTGTTATAGTACACCTTAAACTACCCACCATTTTTCAAATGTTCCTGTCTAACTATCCAAAGGTTGTCTGGTAGATAGCGCTATTAGCGATAAGACCGCCATTGTACCCTTAGTTTTATGAATTCCAGAATGTGGCTTCTTATCGTGGTGTATAATAAAGTTTATTTTATTCTATTCTATATTGTTTTTGGTACACTACAGCATGTTTGTTGTTTTACCGTGGGAGAGCCATGCTTCGGCACGAATGGGCCGGCTCGACCGGACTTGATACCACGGCCTCACAGAAAACCGGCGTGAAATAACGTTTTCGTTGTGTTTCGTCGAGTGAGTGAGGATACCGGACGCCCAAACCCCTTAAAAGGGCGGCAACGCACCTGAAACTCCTCTGGTGTTGCGGGTGTCCATGGGCGGCGGTAATCGCTTACCATCAGGTGATCCGTCTGCTCGTTTGCCCACCCTATCACATAAAAAAAAAGGTTAACAGGCTTCCATCGCCATTTTATATAATACTGTTAGGTAAACCTATTGAAAGGGTAGCTGAAGTCCGTAACCTTGGACTGCTCATGGATAGCAACCTCAGATTTGAATAACATGTACCGATCTGACAAAGCTGTTTTTACCGCCTTACGGTCCTTTATAAAATAAGACCTTATCTATCTGAAGAACTTCGAGAACAGCTCGTTGAAACACTTGTAGTGTCAAGGTTGAATTATGGCGACACTGTGTATGGCCTACGCTTACTGGCTCGAACCGATCGCCCTATCCCGAGAGTGCAGAATGCTTGCGCTCGTTATTGTTACCAGATCCCTTATAGAACACACGTCACTCCATTTGTTAATAGACATATAATCCTCAAAATGAAGTTGAGGCGATAATTGCATCTGGCGTGTCTCCTTTTTGGTGCCATCAAATACCAAGAACCGAAGTATTTGTACGTACGGCGCACGCGCATCATGTGTTTTTAAATGCAACGCGAGTACGGCTCCGACGCGGTGCGTTTTTTATTTTTCCATACGGCCACGCAGCCCGACACACTAGTTGCGTTCGCGGACTCGCTACTACGACAGTGCGGTATACGCAAGGGGTGTGTAATAATTTTCCTGGGTATGGTTATTGTTATAAGAATGACATTCGCTGACTCTTACGTTCTGTATAAGGATAAAAGAAACATAAAGAAAGTAAGTAACCTTCTAAAAATAAAAAATCGGCTCTTGCATACATTTTCATTGTCGAGTTGAGTCAGCATGAATGAATTTATTTGTTTATTATTAACCTTCAACACATTATACCTACATAATACATGATACAAAAAATGGACACATGGTTTTTTAAAAGGTTTTCTTCCAAATATAGGTCACAGCATGCATTTATAATTTTTATTTAATACTTTATGCACAAGAAATTGTACAAAGGTGGACTTAATGCTAACAGCATAAGCATAAGTCCGCTTTTTTTATTGTTTACAATAAAATTATTGTTTCCAATACAATTTAGGAAAAAATAACAATAAAATTAATATTATGTTTTAATTATATCGATGTTCCTGAGCATGCATGAGGTTGGTATGTACTTGCATCGTCGTATGTCACTGTGGATGCCAAACAGGATTCCCTTCGTTACACTCCAGTTCGCTGGCAGTTGCTTGATTACGTCAATGAGTGTCTTATAATACCACAGGGTAGGTATGTCGTCGCAAGCAACGCTGCATAAACATGGAGATTATTTTTAATTGAATGCAGTGTGCATTATAAAACAATCCCAAAACATTATAGGTACATATTTTGTTATCTTATTAATACCTACATATCATGTAGGTACAGACTAAAGATAGTTGTTGATAAGGTATCGTTCACTATGTTGTTTGTTTCCAGATTCAATAACATAAAAATCTAGATTCATTTTATATAGTGCGCAATAACCGAATGACGTTAAAGAAGAAGGACACTATAACAATATTTGCCTACAAGCCTCCGGAATAGAGCTCAAACTATCGGTGTTAAGAGCTCCACAAAAAGGAACGTAGGTACAGACGCCAGTAGGTCAAGCTATCCAAAACTGTCAAAATTTCCCAATTGAATATAAACCTTATTGGTTTGCATTAAAGTTGAAAATCGATCAAAGAAAATTGACAGATTGTTGTAGATTGATGGCCTCTGTACCTATGCTTTCTATAGGTTACAGAGCTGCAAGAAATAATGTACCTACCTACCCCTGACACAAAATAAGATATATCCCAACCGAGATGTTGCCTTTTGCATCAGTCTACATCACTCAGTAGCAATTATCGTTTTTTAGGTTCCATTTTATTAGTTGCTGCTTAGATAATATCTACCTATATGAAAGTTAAACTCCCATTGATTATGCGGTAGATACCTAATTTATTGACGCTGTCAGTACCTACATTTTATTATTAAGTAAGTACTTTGTTTAATTCATTATTATCGTGTCGTCTGATAATGTACCTATACGTATGCTCGAACCTATAAATACTTTGAGATTAGTCAGCACACAGTCGTGTTGCGGCTCCAAAAGAGCTTCGCCGTGAACCGGAAGTAGGTAGCCAACAATATGACACATCTTTGTATCTTCATACTGTTCTCCTGTCTAGGACTCTCTTTTCAAGTAAGTGGTTGTCCCTTTCATCATCTTAACTAACATCCAAATGACGAACGATTCTCAATCAAAATTAAGACAAACTCTTTGATGATCATTTCTTTCTTAAAAGTTTGGGTATATTTAACGCTTGTAATATTACACATGTTTTTGTTCTTATCGCGTATTTGTTTTGCTATCGCGTTACAGGTCATTATTTAAAACGGAGCATATTCATTTTTGGCGTATGGGAACCCAGACTACTTTTATTGTGACGGAGATTACCACCAAGTCAGGCTAGTGTGGCCTGATTGCTCTCATTCTATTAAGGTCTACATACCTATTTCTAGATAAAAATACTCTTTCACTTCATCTGTGTTGGTAAGTTTAATCGTCGGTCCTTTTTGACAATGTCCGCAATTTGTGGTAGGTACTTTCGCGGAGGTCGCCTTTCTACACGCTGTATGTACATATTCTTCCTCAATATACCTAGGTAGGTATAATGTAGATTAAGTATATTTTTTCAGAGATCCACACCGCAAGATGATCATTATGTAGCGGCAGTAGTCGAGTATCCTGTTGACAGAGATGTTGAAAACAACTTGATTAACTACGTGAACCTTATACAGGAAGCTGCACAACAGGTACCTACTTACCTTGTTTATATAATATAAGTAATTTTAGATGAGTAAATAACAGATAACAGATTTGAACACATTTGAAAAAGGAAGTTATTAATTGATTTCAGAATGTTGACATAGTGGTGTTCCCTGAATCTACTCTCACAGTTAGTAGCGCTTACATCGAAGTCCCTATGTTTGGCGCACTGCAGGAATACCGAATACCGGTTCTGTACCCTGAACTGTATGATAGGGTAAGTTTAAAAGTTTTTAGCGTGCATCAACCCTTAAATGCATCTTGTAGCCAAATGTCTACGAGCCTTTTTTTATAATTATCTGTTGATTATTGAACATATTATAACCAAATTTGTATAAATACCATCTTCGAAGAACATAGGCGTGATGGTGGATTATGTTACTATGATATTTTTATTAATGTCGCAGTACCTGGTGACTATATCAGCGGCGGCGCGAGAGCACGGGGTCTACGTGGTGATCAACAGTCGCGAGTTTATGAACTGCACGGCTAACAACACGGGAGAGTACTGTCCTGAACAAAGGCCTTACTTTTTTAACACCAACGTCGTGTTCGATAGAACTGGAGCTGTAATTGACAGGTAAGAAGACGATGAAGATACGTCAATATCCAGTAACGGTTCTTAAGTCCTGAAGTAAATGTATTTATTCACCGAGGCTTTCCTGTCTCCTGTACTTATATGCCTAATCTTAATCTTATTAGTATTAGTTAGCTACAATATCGCATTGGGTTTACCTGTAATGATGTTGTAAGTTGGGTTGAAATAAATCTGCCCCATCTTGGCCATAATATGAGTACGTATCATTCTATTTTGAGAGATGCAGGTATGAAACTGTCTCTTAGTCAGTTAGTATCAAGTTGAATTAGACCAGAGTAGACCAGTGTCTAAGAGATCAAGAGAATTATTTCTCTTGTATATTTCCCAGATACCGTAAGATCAATTTATTCGGGGAGCCAGGAAACACGCCTGCCTTGCATCCCGACCTTGGTGTGTTCAACACAGACTTTGGAGTCACCTTCGGCCACTTCATTTGCTTCGACCTCAAGTTCCAAGTACCAGCTGTGCAGCTAGTTCAGAAGAGTAACGTCAAGGATATCATATTTCCTACCATGTGGATCTCTGAGCTGCCGTACTTGACTGGTAAGTTTATAGTTCTGGATTATTCAAAACTTACTCCTCTTTGTAACTCTTTAGGATAGTTATTTATCCGCCAAACGAAAACAACTAAAAATCCCCGGTTAAGAATTAATCAAATCATAGGTTCTGAAACAAATAAAATATACTCAACTACTAAAACGATATATCCCCAAACAGTTTGTTGTTCATCAGAGCATGTTCTTAGACCAATTACATATGCATGTTGAAATATCGCTTCACTAACAATTAGCTACTTTCTATTGCTTCAGCCATACAGATTCAGGAGGCATACGCTTATGCCATGGACGTGAACTTCTTGGGGGCTGGTGCCAACAACGTCAGAGCTGGTAGTGCAGGTAAGATTCATGTATTACAAACATTAAATAATAGTAACTATAAAGGATTATTTGGAAGCAGGAAATCCTAGAATCTACTTTTTAAAATACCAAAGAAAATTATTGGCCATTTTACAAAGATATAGTTATTAGAATTGGAGGAGTTAGGCTTAGAGAGGTTAAAGTCCACATGCTGGCGTTATGCAATTGGCAGACTACACACGTCGAGAAAATCTCTAAGACACTATTCTCACGATATTTTCCATCACTGTTAAGTGCGTAATAATTAATTGAAAAGTCAGAGGTGTAAACAATCATAATTACGTAGAATGGTTTATAAACAGCCGAATCAGTTATTATAATTTTGTAGGGTCAGGGATATTTTCGGGTAAGGCCGGAGCTTTGATCAGCATCATGCCAGGAGTATCCACAACTCGCCTGCTCGTCGCCAAAGTACCTAAAGTGCCAGGAAAAGTAAGATATATCTCTTATTCTTGGAAAGATGAAAAAATCTCCTATTTGCATGATACCTCGCCATTTAAATCAATCACGTGCATTTCGTTATCGCCATCGTCATCCTCATCCTCACCGTCACCGTCATCCTCATCCTCATCGTCTTCACCGTCCCCATTATCGTCATCGTCATTATCATCTTCACCGTCATCATTATCGTTATCGTCATCGTCACCGTTACTATTATCGTTATTGTCATCGCTGTCGCCATCATCATCGTCGTCATCTTCATCGTCATCATCATCGTCGTCGTCATCATCTTCATCATCGTCGTCATCTTCATCGTCATCATCATCGTCGTCGTCATCATCTTCATCATCGTCGTCATCATCGTCGTCGTCATCATCATCATCATCGTCATCATCATCGTCGTCGTCATCATCATCGTCATCATCATCATCATCATCGTCATCATCAACATCGTCGTCATCATCATCATCATCATCGTCGTCATCATCATCGTCATCGTCTTCGTCATCATCGTCGTCATCTTCATCGTCGTCATCCTCAACATCGTCGTCATCATCATCATCATCGTCGTCATCATCATCGTCATCGTCATCATCATCGTCTTCGTCATCGTCGTCGTCGTCATCATCAACATCGTCGTCATCATCATCATCGTCTTCGTCATCATCATCAACTTCATCAGATTCATCGTCACCATCATCGCCATCCTTATTATTATCGACACTGTCACCGTCATCATCATCATCGTCACCGACATCATCATCGTCACCGCTATCATCATCATCATTATTATCGTCACTGTCTCCGTTGTCGTCATCGTCACCTTCATCATTATCATCATCATCACCGTTACTGTTATCGTTATTGTCATCGCTACCGTCATCATCATCGTCGTCAGCGTCATCATCATCATCGTCTTCGTCACCACCTTCATCAGCGTCAACGTTATCTTTATCCCAGTTAGTAAAACATATTCAGCAAGCTAGATTATCTAATACCACTGTCAGCACAATGAAGTAAAAACCTTATTTTTAAACCCTAGACTTATTCGGTGTATCAAGCATGGATATAAACTAAGAACTAACAAATACCTTGATAATCAATTACTTCAAACTAGTTATTATGCAACTAACATAACTGTATTAATAAACATTATCCTTGACAATATATATCATACAAAACATCACGATTTTATTGTCCCCGAAGGGTTAGGCAGTTGTGTACTAATGTAAGTTTCATCATCAGGGGGCAAGCCTTTTGCTCCGACTTGCTATCGAGAATTTCATTTCTTCTTGGGGATTTAAAGATAATATACGACAAAAATGAATTTCAGGAGGAAACATTAAGTAAGATAATTTGGAAACATAATAATATTAAATACGCCACTTAAAACACAAAACGGTTTGAATCAACATCAGAATTTTTTACTTAAGGTTATGCTTAATGTAGGCTAACAACTTTTTTGTGAAAGTATAATATTAGATTAAGTAGATAAAACCTTGTCCAACACTTTCCGAAAAATCCATCCACTTTTCCTTCCCACACATCAGCTGTTATTTAACGGTAATTCCTAATAACAAAAAAATCAGTCAGTATACTTGGTTACTAAAGATAGAATTTTGACATAATGTAAATTATTATTAATAGGTCTATATACAAGTATGTATACTTATTGATTTATTTTGGGACCAGTCGTAAAACAACACACCCTACTTACCTGTAATGCAGACTTTATTAAAAAGAGACGGAATGATAAATTATAGTCTGCACTTGCGTTTGTTAGTAGATTTTTACATAATATTACTTTGTCCCACTTCTGTACAATCGATTCTGTAGAAATAGAGAACTAAGTATTTTTTTAAGTAACATTATTTTAGCTGCAAAAAACAATTATTTGCATTTCAACTGAAGACTTACTCGTAGTTTGCAAATAAATCGCTTACTCACTGTAGCTTTGTTTGAAATCATAATAAATTACTTATTTTAGTTTAGTAAAAGTTTGTATTAATATTTGTTAATTTGTAATGTTATGATTAAGATTATTACACAGATCAACCTAGTTATGGTATTGTATAAATGAACCTGTGCTGTAATTAATTGTATGTTATTGTAGTGTATAAAACTTTTTCTAAATAAACAATTTATTATTCATTACTTATTCTCATTTCTATCCTCCTTTCTGGATGTAACATCGGTATGTACCCCGTAAGGAACAAATTGGAAGGCTTGCGCGGGGTCCAACGCGTAGGAGTTCCCGAGCGTAGACGTCATCATCATCATCATAATCATCATCATCATCATCCTCATCAGCATCATCATCATCACCATCATCATCATAGTCATCATCCGTGATTTGATGACATTATTACACCGCCGATTTCCATTGAAATCCCTTCGGCAATATCGCACTTTAAAAATTAAATTCTAGTTGTTTCAATTAGTCTTGTTCATTAGTCATGAACTTAACCATATAAAACATAAAAGAAGTGCACAGGAGACTTAGCACAACATCAAAATTCCGCCATATCTTACAAACTTCTGAGAACCTATGACAAACGTTCTAATGCGGTCGGCGTCGACCGTCTTAGTGGCGGCGCAGAGCGCATGTGCGACAGAACGCTCGGATACACATTGTATATGCGCGGTTAGAGCGAAGGTGATTATCGCCTTGGCGCCTTACCACGGCCCTTACGTTCATGGAGCAGCTGATGTTGGCATCTCACCGCTACAATTCTTTGTTAATAAATACATTTTAATCACAAATATTGATGAAGACACAATTCTTAAGTTAATTTGTGAAAAAAAGTATCACTCTTTTTTGAATCACATGCATATTTCATGTGATTCAAAAACGGCCACAGTGTTGTGCAGAGCCTATGTGTGTAAATAAAACCAGTTAATAAAAGTAACCAATTAGTTTTTTGCGCCTCTGTTTTTGAGCTCAATCTTCAGTTTGGCAACCTTTCTCTGGCCGTAATCCATAATAAAATCAATAACACTTGCAATTCTTATTGCTCAGTCATTGTCATTATTCTGTAAATCAGGTGACAGAGCCAGTACCTGGGCCGATCTACGACAATCCAGTCGACCAGGACTACATTTGGATGCTCACCGACCCTTCGCTTCCATCGCACGTCACCAGACTCCTGGTGGAGGGCCCGCAAGAGTTCACTCTTGTAGACCGTGACGTGTCTTGCACCTTCAGAGTCACGCTTCGGAGACGAGAGGGCAGCACTGTGAGTAAACTATACAAAGATCCTTTTGTATAGTTGAACAAGCGTAGGTAATGTAAAAAAAAACCTTATCAATTTAACTGAAGCCAACTCGTGATCCAAGGTTCTCATTCCCAGGGACGACTGTATTGTCACATGACAATCTCTTTATTCTTGAGGGATGAGTACATATTCATCCCTCAAGAATAAAGAAACAATTTTACGGGCCTGCAGTCCTATAAAACATCAACATCATTCAATAGAAGTAATGATAATTCCGAAAACCAACTCCTGGCCTGATTCCTGATACTAACTACAAGTATCAAAAGAACCAGCGTAGTTATTATACTTTTCGGTATAACTGTCTGATAAAACTTTGTCAGAAATACTGCCAATGCCAAACCTCTGCGATGTAACCCCGTTTCTTTGATTTTTTAGCGGTACTATAGATACAGAGCGGGCGCATTCAGCGGCGTCCGTACGTACTCTGGTTTCGCAACAGGAGGCACGAGGATCTGCTCCGTGTTCGCCTGCACTGGGGATGAGAAAGATACTTGTGGTCGTAGGTAAGAGACGTTTTTTACAAACAAATTGGTTTCAAATGTTGCCAATGATCTTGCAAAACTTAGCATATAAATAGAGAATTACGTATAATACAGGACGCTGGTGGACTTATAGGAATTTTTAAGCGAATTAAAAAAAAACCCACGACTCACGAGTAAGGTGTCTCCACACGTATCGAATCGGCTTAGGCTGGTCGGAAAAGTTTATGTCGACGCCATAAAGGTGACAGCAACGTCTCTCGGCTCGGCTATTTCGATGAATATGAAGCCTTGGCTCTTCCGAGTTGCTTGGTAATCCGCACACGACTCCAACCGATTCTGCATCGATAGGAGTAGGAACCTATAGTTGATAACGAGATAATTGTAAGACCAGCTAACTTTTTAGCACTTTATAAAATATCATTGCGATGCTCATGCAAAGTACAGGAACCAGTTTTTCACAGCAGTGTTGTTTAACAGGTTCTATGCCTACACAGCGAATACAACGGCCATTTTTGAAGAGCTGTCTATAGTGGCCACGATGCCAACTCCAGTTCGCTCTGCTGAACTGGACGCAGATGACTCCATCGTGTATGCAGTCTCATCTTCTATCTTCCTTATGCCCTTAGAGGTTACGGAATATATGTACACTTCCACTCCAAACGGTAACGTCACCGTCCACACAATGACTTTGAACAATCATACAGCAGAGTTGCATGGGTTCGCAATTTGGGGAAGGAGGTTCGCGACTGATGGACAAGAACCAGATCCTCCTTTCATAGAAGAAGAATGGATCAGTGAGGAACCTCCTTTGATAGAGGATGAATTGGCGACTGATTCCGCCGTTGTACATCTTTTAAGCCAAGTTTTGCTGGGGTCACTAGTAGCTTTGGTTTTTTATAGCCAACTTTCAGAAATGGCAAAGTAATACAGGTTATTGCGCATATTCTGTTACCTACTGCCATGGTTTTTGTTTTGGTTGATGATAAATTTTATACTTAAATGAAAGTGATGAGAAGACGCCATTTTTACACAATCCTTTATTACCTACTTATGTTCCTTATAAAAATAAGATTAAGTTTCAATTTATTTATTTATTCATATTCTTTTATACTTGAGGTCCTGGGTTGAATTCCCATGTCGAGCAAAGTGTTATTGGGTTTTTCTATAAGTTGCTTCTCAGTTAGTAGCAACTCGATTAGGCTCACATGGGAATTAAACATACCGGCGAACTGTCGGTGTATCTTGAATACACCCCCTCCTTACCCTTCGAGAAATACAGGCGTGCTTTTAGCTAATTAATATGTAAGTAATCTTATTTTTAAGGCAAATTTATAATTTTCATGTCCTCTGATAAATGCCACAATGAACTTTCTGAATTTTAAAAAAACCATAACCTTTGTTTTCGAGGAAATCCGGAATGGCAAAAAACTGTTTGGTACTCAGTTTTCAGCATCCAGTTTTCGTATTATTAAGGTGGTTAGAACACCCAATGAAACAATGTAATAACATTAAATTTATTTATTAAACTATCTAAGTAATTTTGCATCAGATCAATGAGTTGGATTGTACAGCTCTCCTCTTATATTCGTCTTCATCAACTGAAAGAAAGAAAAAAATTAAATACATAGGTACGTAATAAATATCATACTGTATATGTATAGCCTGGCACAAGCGCTGGACCCCATCAAGTCGCGGGGTCTAGGCCATGAGGGCCTAGGCCCCGCGACTTGTCAGGAGCCAAATAATAAATTTCTTGGTCATCATGGTGGTCTCAGGTGAATGATACAAGGATTTCCATACATTAAAATGCCAGAGAATGCGAGAGATTACAGCAATCAAATGCATGTAGGTATGATCTATAAAAACGTATAGACAATGATCGTTGAATAAAACTATACTTACTTGAACCTTCTCTTCGTAGCTGAGTTCTGTCTTGGTGAGCACGTAGGCAAGCTTGGCCCACGCCGCCTCAGCAGTCATGTCGTAAGCTGGCACCACTCCGCATTCCAATAAGAGCTGCAAATTAACACAGAATAGTTTTCAAGTATCTATAATCGAAATAACTAAAAGTATAGGCAACGCTCATAAACCTTGTTCTCTTATTATCTTGGTCAAAATATCTGGCTTTTGCTGGCCTTAGAGACTAGAGTGTTCCTATAGTTTTTATTCATATTGTTGTAGCGACATGTACCGCGCTACATGGAACTACGAACAAATCCTGAACCGCGCAAGCAACATTTGCAACACAAGTTGCATATTATATTACAATCGCAGGACATGAACCGTCGGGCCGTGGCCCGCTAGGCAAAACACCCGCCTAGTTGGAGGATCCTCACTTTGGTTGGAGGGACAATACACCTCACCTCTCCACATTGTTATACTAAACTTGAAGATTAATTACCCAATATACTGTGGAATATCTAGAAATATCTAAAAAGGTCCATGATCACGGATACAAAATAGTTTCTTACTCGAAAAGTTCTGTTATACTCACAAGACCCGTCTCGTACAGTGGCTTCGCGATGACGGTGCCGTTGATACACTGCGTTACGTTCACCACCAGCACCTTGTTCTTCACAGCTGTCTCGATCTCCTTGTAGATCTCCTTGCGTTTGATCGGGATGTTGCCGTTGCCGTATGTTTCGAGGACAACGCCTGGAGAGAAACATTTTATTAACAGTCAAATTAATCATAAATACTTACGTAGGTTAAATCTTTAAATTATTATGTTCAAGAGAATTCTAACTTGGAATGAAATCGGATGTTCCGGATAGCGTTTACAGTCATCCAAAGTCTACCTGTGACAGAACATACCTAACGTACTAAAATTCGTATCAAGAAACTCGCTTTGATGTTTATTATTTGTATCAGTAAATTTTAAACTTATGGCATATTTCACTGAGTAAGTTCCCGTTAAATTACTCGGCAATTTATTTCATACAAATTCTGTTCCATTTTTTAATTTATTTGGGGCATATCAGTCATACTCAAACTTCGTGAAAGATTTATTGGTCAAGAAATTCTAGTATATATATACCTGTCATTGTAATGTCACGAAGAAATTGCTGCTTTCTGGTGATTTGCCAGCAAGTTTACTGGAAAATCACCAGGAAACAACTACTTTTTCGTGTCGATGGTACGATACTTAAATAATATAATAATAATAATAAATAATAAGTAAGCTTGTTCCAGTTTTCAGCAGAGCAATTAGAAAAAAAACCTCACCTTCCATTTCCGAAAACACAGCTCTGATGAGTTCAGGGGTGATTGTGGGGGCTACTTTCAGTATGTAGACCTTCCTGCTGAGCTGGTCGTGTAGCCGGCACTCGTTGGGCACGGACCCAGGCGGGTGGATCAACATCTTGGGATCCACTTCCAAAGTCGTCTTCGCTTCTAGGAGAGCGGGGAAGTTGGGCGAGTCGAAGGCGTAGATACGCGTGTTTGATACTTTTTTTACCCTGTTTCAAATAAGAATAGTTCTTAACATATCAGAGTAACTATGCAGTATGTTGTCATTTCATTGTTATTGCAAAAAGCAGTGATAGCCTAGTGATATGATCATTAGACTGCCAAGGAAGGACTGCTAAGGTCTCGAGTTCGAATCCAAGGCACGCACGCATCTCTCGACGGCGGCGGCGTGTGAAGTCTGTCAACCCGCGCTAGACCAGCGTGGTGGACTATATTCCGCTATAGTCCGCGCCCAACAGTGCGCCAGTATATGGGTTGATATGCAGTATTGTCAGAAACCCAAGATACAAACTTCTACATCTTTTAGTCTACGCCGATCATTCTAATGAAATCATCATTTTACAATCATTGTATAATGATGATGACCTCTGTGGTCTAGTAGTTCACGTGTCGGACTGCTGATCACGAGGTCGCGGGTTCGATTCCCACAGAACACAAATACATGTTTCTTATGTATTATAAGTACGTATTTACAAAAAAAAGGTATCAATTGTCATTATCTATAGTACCCATTAGTACAAGCTCTGCTTAGTTTGGGACTAGGCGATACTGTGTAAAATTGTCTAAGAATATTAATTACTTAATTCTATCTTTTTGTATTTTTTGGCATTTTCCATGCTAAGATTTTAAAGTTATTTAGCGAAGGAAAAATTTTATCGCGGGCCGGATTCGAACCTGCGTCTCCTAGTTAGGTACATCAGATGCTATGACCTTTGATGAACTTTGGGCAAACTTCATCACCATTAGGTACAATTAATATTGTACCTAATGGTGATGAAGTTTACCCAAAGTTCAGTCAGTGTACAAACCTGGTGCCTCTAAACAGCCTGGCTCCGAAGAAGACGGTGACTTCAGGGATGTGCTGCGTAGCGGCGACGAGGATAGCGCACAGTAAGTTGTTGTTACCATCGCTACGTGGTTGGAAAATTGGAATCTGAAATATTATAATTACCTCTAGTTAGCTTGAATAAATTTCAATTCATAATTAAGTATTATGAGCAGTTTCGTCTTGCACAGAATTTTACTGAAAAAACCTCATTCTCATGGTTGAACATTGAAATAATTGGGACATAGCTGGCAAGACTCTAAATGGTGTTTGTTTGTAAGTCACATGAAATTGACATTTTTAACGTTAGTTTAGCTTATATGAGGAGGTTGCTAAGCCGAGATTTCTTTCTTATATACCAAGTTTGATATACGTACTTACATATATTTATTTAGTTAAATAGATATTAGTTAATTATTCTTTTCACCACATTTCTTTGTAAAGTGCCACTTAGGAATGAAGACCTTTAATTGGCCAACTCTTATCTGTGCTAAGTTGCTAAATGTTTTGTTAATGTGTTGGTTTTCCATTAAATAGATAAATAAACAGCTTTCTGCACTATTAATATAAAACTTTCAAAACATTGAGTGTTTTTTTGTCTTCTTACCTATTTTTTTTTATTTTTTATTATATGTATTATATCTATTGTTTGGGACTAGATGGTGTTGTGTGAAATTGACCAGGAATGTTTATTATTAATATTATTTGTCTGGAACCTAGACGATAATAGCTTCAATTTAATACTAAAACTAAATCAATAAATAATAAAGGGCATCTCCTTCACCTGGGCACCCGTCAGTACGACGGTCTTGCCGACCGACTCCAACATGAAGGAGAGGATGGACGCGCCGTACGCCGTCGTGTCCGTGCCATGCAACACCACGAAGCCGTCGTAGTCATGGTAGAATTTCTGGAATACATGGTAGAATTTTTACTAGGGTCAGGGGGAATATGCTAAACTGAAAAGGCCTATACGTAATACTGTATCTAGTAGTAGTAGTTAGTACATATGCAGAACATAGATTAGTACATAGGTAAGTAGTACATAGGTTAATACATAAGCAGTACCTATGTACTGCTTATGTACTCACCTATGTGAGTACATAGGTGAGTACATAGGGGAGTACATAGGTGAGTACATAGGTGAGTACATAGGTGAGTACATAGGTGAGTACATAGGTGAGTACATAGGTGAGTACATAGGTGAGTACATAAGTAGTACATAGGTTAGTACATAGGTGAGTACATAGGTGAGTACATAGGTGAGTACATAGGTGAGTACATAGGTGAGTACATAAGTAGTACATAGGTTAGTACATAGGTGAGTACATAGGTGAGTACATAGGTGAGTACATAGGTGAGTACATAGGTGAGTACATAGGTGAGTACATAGGTGAGTACATAGGTTAGTACATAAGCAGTACATAGGTTAGTAAAAAAGCAGGACATAGGTTAATACATAAGCAGTACATAGGTAAGTACATAAGCGGTACATAGGTTAGTGTATAAGCAGTAAATAGGTGAGTACATAAGTAGTACATAGGTATGTACCTACATAGGTTAGTACATAAGCAGTACATAGGTAAATACATAAGTAGTACATAGGTTACTAAATAAGTAGTACGTAGGTATGTACACAAGTACATAGGTAAGTACATAAGCAGTACATAGGTCATTCCTCTCTCATAACCTACAAAAATCTGCCTATTAGAAAGTCACGTAAGAATCAATATTTCTAATTAGTCTAGTAAGTATCTACTAGGTGTTTTACCCGAATCTCCAAAGTGTAATCAATCTCTGTACCAAATTTCATCAAAAATCGGTTCAGTAGTTTAGGCGTGAAAGCGCCTTCACGCAACGTAATGTTGTTTCATGCGAACATAACTCTGTAGTTACGTTCGCATTTATAATATCAGTAGAGAAGTAGGGTTTACCTTAACGTCCCTCGCTTGTCTAATCCAGTCGTCCATTGTGAAGTCTGAAGAGTCCTTAAGTTCATCATATTCATATATTTTGTATAAAATCTTCTGTTCTGTATCTTTGCCATCTAGAATAATAAAAATAGGTAGAATAGAATAATAATAATTTATTGTTTTCCGTATTACAGCAAGTAGTAAGTTTTAAGTATAACCATACTACATTTATGCTTTGGCACCCCTATAAAGAATTGCCAAGCGGTGGTTTTCAGCACACAGCCTTGACTCCCGTTTACAGAGAAAAAAACACATATAAATACCGGATAATTTATGTCCATCTACAAATATTTATGTCCTGTAGCAATCAAACCCACGACCTTGTGATCAACAGTCGTTAAATTTTATATTCTAAGTACCATTTATGTACTCACTACTTATTAGAACTAACCTGGAAGTGCTAAATATTCCTTGTGCTGTGTGCCTGCGAGGTGTGTCTGCCAGTATTGATTGTCATGCAGCTGTGGGAGCTTCCTGATCACTGCTTCTATATCCTTCTGCGGTACCAGCACTGGAAGAATTTAACACGAGGATGGATAAATAGAGACATACCTACTAGAACATTTTTTGAGTTGATAGAATGTTTCAATTCAATCAATCATTCATTTTATTTTATTAACTTTACTGCTGAATTTGTTTGAGGTGTCACGTCCTTAGGAATTTAGGAAATATCGCCTACAGTGCAAAACGTAAAATGTGTCTGTAATTTTGTTACTTGACGTGTTTATTATCGGGCGTAAGAAAAAAAAAATTATAGATTCTTTAGCCAAGAAATTTGGTCTGAATAATTCAAGAAAGACCAAGAAATTTAATGTTTTATTTGTTTAAATTTTGACTTGTAGCGACATCTATCGCGCTACATGGAACTACGAGCAAATCTTGAATCGCGCAATCACCATTCCCAATGCAAGTTGGATATTTTTCGCCCAACATCAACCGTCGAGCCGTGGCCCGCCAGGCAAAACATCCGCCTGGTCGGAGTATCCTCCTTGGTTTATTGGTTGGAACATATGGCAACACACCTCGCCTCTCAACAGATTATTTTCTTTGGGGGCTCAATAAAATACCGCCCCGGGTGGCGACGACCGCTACGTCGCCACTGGTGGTACCACCACATTGCCATTTTGTAATAAGGATTGCATAGCGGTAGAGTATTTATTTATTCTACCACTTAGCAATAATGTGCTAACATTCTTATACGCCTTTAAAGTAGCCAATGAAATTACTGAGCATAATTATAAGACTTATCAACTCAAGATAGTCTCAAGATAACAACGCGGTAGTAATGTTACTGGTCTCTATATTCCTTTAGGCGGTGGCCGCTTATCATGAGGCTGCCTGTACGCTTGATCTTACTACATTAAAAAAAATATGATTACGCTGAAACTCCCGTTAAAAAAAGATTCTTTTTTAAACCTGTTCTACGATAAAGCAAACAACAACCTACAATAATACCTACTATAATGTTTAACACTGTTTATCAAATTTTATTGATGAGTTTCCTGTTTCCTACTATACATAAGTACTTACCTAATATTTAAACATGTGAGAACTATTTCCTTAAAAATAAATGAAATAACCAACCTCCTTTCTCATTTTTCAGCATACCAAAAGTACCACCTGTGTATATAACGAGCACTTTTTTGTTTTGCACCATTTTTATTTCTTTTTTAATATAACAATATTAATTTATGTCTGCTGTCAATTTAACAGCAAGATAAGGAATGTGCGCTGCGGCGTATCGTCGGATCTTATGTATAGTTGTTTCACACGGTGTTAAGATTCGCGTCGTCTCCCAAACCAAGGTCACTAGCACAGTAATCAAACGCGTATGGTAACGTGTGAACTACGCCGGGCTGTGTGCACCACTGCCGCATGTTTGTTAGCATGATACGACATTTATTAGATCGTAATAATTATACAGGGTGACGTCATCATCATCCCATTTACAGACCCACCAGTGGGCACGGTCTCCTCTCAGAATAAAAACGGTTATTGTCCACCACGCTGGCTTAATGCGGGTTAATAGACTTCACAAAGTCGTCGAGAAAATCTCTCGGGCATGCAACTTACTTTCCTCACAATGTTTTTATTTTTGTTTAATCAATTAATAAAACTTTCCCCTTACACGTGATTAAATAAATTCATTTTTTCCCGGTGTTTTACTCGCAACCCAAATATATATCTTTTAAGGGAAAAGGTAACCTATGTCCAAATTTCAATATCAAATTCTCCAAATTCCAATCTATCTCATTAACAAAATTCGTTAAGGCGTGGAAACGTAGCAAACAAACCGACAGACATAGTTACTCTCGACATTACTTTGGATAATAAACGAACGAATATCTAAAAAAAAACATCATTTGGAGACCAACCTGTATATAGTTACATTGCGTATGTCAATGAATTCAATAATAACAAATTAGGCCACGATATTCATCTTATCAGCCGTGGAGAAAACGAAAACATTACGAAATGTTACGAAAAAACATTTATTTTATCTCTTAGTTTTGCTATTAAACTTTATTGAATGTCAGGATATTAATGTATTAGGTACAGTCATCATCAAAATTGGAATTGAACTAACAATTTCCTAACTTAGTACTTAATAGGTACTATTTCAGTGAATTTAATTTCAGATCACATAATTTAAAATAAACTTATCAAAACAATTCTTAATAAATGTCAAAGTATTCCTTGGAATCGCTGTCGTCCGAAAACGTGCCCAGAAGACTGGCTTATATGTATACGTTTCGCTAGAAACAGACCAAGTCTCTGGCCACGCAAAGAGTCGACCTGCACAAATTGCATCCCACACCAGAGGCCTACCCATTTTCCAAGGTAAAAGCAACATACCATCTGGTTTCTTCCTATCATCTCGTCCCAAGCCTAAAACAACTGGCTCGCCGGCAGTGGCAAGAGCACGATGAAGAATATCGTTAATATCGCGCTATGCGGCCTGTATTCCTTCAGCATGATAGGCCATGATGTCCGAGGCTGTCGAAAGCCTCGCCACATTGACAGCAGTGCGAAGCAATACAGGGAACGCCTAGACTAAGACAAGTAGCGAGCCGACAAGTTGGATGATAAGATTAGGTACCTTTACAGTCCCTATGTTAGATAATTAGATCACATCATGCTTAATTGGCTTGACTAGACAGATGAGATACCTCTTTAATTTATTAAATGGTGATTAATATACTTTTATTTAATAAAGTTCGCCTAATGTCATGAAGCGTTCTCTGCAAACAAGTAAAAGAAAGAAATAATAGAAAAATTGGGTGAAGATTCAAAGAAAAATTCAACATGCCCTGGCTTCCGTGGTGTACCTACTGATATACTAATAGTCGATGCGTATTCAATATAATGTTATACTATTAAACTTTCCAGAAGAAATTATCTAAATTATTGTGAAGACCGTATCAAAATCCGTTGCGTAGTTTAGAAGCTTAATTAAAATAGAGATTACTTAATAGTGAAAAATATCTGTTACATATCCCGATTCGTCCGTCACGATTATAAATTTGCTTGTTGCAACTTGCAGGGTAAAGACACCAATAAATAGAAACCATCATTCTCCTAGCTTTTTCCCAATTAATTTGGGGTCGGCTTCCAGTCTAACCAGATGCAGATATTATATTATAAATGGTATTTTAGACGAAGAGACTGCCATCAGACCACCGTAATCCGGTATTTCGCTGCATATGAGGATAGACTAGTGGTCAGGCTTTTTGGGCCTCTGATTACCACTAACGATTGTCATACGTGTTCGTATGACAACCGGGACCGACGGCTTTACATGCTCTCTGAGCCACAGAGAGGTCTCAATGTGTTAAGAACGCTCACCCATCCACACACCCACCCACGTCTAATGCAGCTTAACCTTGCAGATCGCTTGATCAAGGTAGTTATTACTTAGCCATGGCACGAGCCCCTCCAAGAAATGTTATAATAGGTACATAAAATAAAATATAGAGCATAATTTTGTAAGATTTAATAACTTTGCTATAAAAAAGCGATAAAATGACATTTATAAAAAATACAGATTACATATAAATAATCACAGATAATATTGATCATGATTACAAAGCCTCTTAAATCAATCTACCATATTTGCTTATACAACAATTTCAAGTTATACTTACTTATAATAAACATTTTATTACTCCGTTTTAAATTTATGAGGTAGGTAACTTGCACTCTGTGTATTATAGAAATAAATAACTTTTCTTTTTGATTGTACATAAATAAAATACTGTGATGTCAGGTCGGGCCGGGGTTTTTCATAATAATCTTAAGTGTAACGTTGTGTACGAGGAAGTTAGGTTAAGTTAGGCTTCCCCAATCTGTCAAATTTCTTTGATTGATTTTCAACTTTAATACAAATTCATAAGGTTCATTTTCAATTGGGAAATTTTTGGATAGTTTTGGATAGCTTTACCTGCTGGCGTCTGTACAGCCACAATACGCCGTATGTATGTAATAAGGGGGCGAGCCTATTCTCATTAACAGAGCACAACCCGAGCTGCTACTGATAATAAAAAAAAAACCAATAACACTCGACCTGGGAATCGAACTCAGGATCTCTAGCGGCCTCGCTTAAGACCACTAGACTAACGAGTCTGTTAAATAAATATTAGGTATAAAGAACGATACACCGGACATCAGGAACAAATTCGGATTCAATATAAAATTACAGTACGACGTTATGGTCGATAACGGTACGTTCTCTACTATGTTAACAATATTGAATAATGTTATTATGGCAGTATGTTTTTCAAATGCTTCTGTTCTGTATCCAATTCTTATAAGGTTTTTAATCGTAGGTAGATACATACCTACTTTTCTCTAAAATTGGTTAAAAAATATAAAAGCTACCATAGACGCTAATAAAACTCTACTCAAGAGGTGAACAACAGAAGAATCAGGTGCTGAGGCTTCAGGGGTAGCTTCTTCCTCTGCCAAAGGAGGATCTTCCACCTCTCCATCAGTCGCGAACCTCCTACCCCAAACCGCGAACGCATATAACTCAGCAGTAGAATTGTTCAACGTCAAAGTATGGATAGTGACGTCACTATTCGGTGTGGAAGTGTACGTATATTCCGTTGCTTTTAGAGGCATTATGGAGACGGTTGCGGACACTGGGTACACGATGAAGTCGTTAGTGTCCACCTCAGCAGAGCGAACTGGAGTTGGCATCGTACCTACTATAGACAGCTCGTCAAAAATAGCGGTTGTGTTCTCCGTGTAGGTGGGGAACCTGTTGAATAATATATATCGTCAAAAAATTAATCAGATTCAAGAAAACATTAACATATTATATTTTTGGCATAATTATTCAAGTTTTGATACGCCTAGTTCATCTAAAGTTGTAAGATAGAACTTTATGTTCTAAGTTAGATAAATGCTGTCTTTTCTAGTTCGCTTCGTAGCCAGATAATACATACATTCACAAAATATACATTTATAAAAATCGCTACTAAGCGTCAAAGTAATCCTCGGCATCGCTGTCGTCTGGCAACGTGCCCAGAAGACTGGCAGCGTTGCCACGTTGAATTGCAATTGTTCATAAGTGCAGGTCGAGCAGACTTGAAGAGTTGACCAGTCTTGAAATGTCATTGAAAAGGAGACGGGCACTCAGACCCGAGCAGTCCTTTTAATATCCCAAGATGTTATTTTATTTCTCGTTTATGTAAAGTATTTCTATTCTATCTTTTTGTATATTTTTGGCATTTTCCATGCTAAGATTTTAAAGTTATTTAGAAAAGGTAAAATTGGACCGCGGGCAGGATTCGAACCTGCGTCTTCTGGTTAGGTACACCAGACGCTATGACCACTAAGCCACCGCGATACCTACCCGTCATGTCGAATTTTTCCTTCACATACTGAATTTACGTCTTTATGGTGACGTCAGTAACACCTATTGAAATGCAAGTTTTTGCTTTTCAACCGACACAACTTACTTTACAGTTAGCTAAGTGTCGAACGATGCCACCTTACCTTGTAACTATCTTTTTGTATATTTTTGGCATTTTCCATGCTAAGATTTTAAAGTTATTTAGAAAAGGAAAAATTGGACCGCGGGCAGGATTCGAACCAAATGGAAAATGCCAAAAATATACAAAAAGATAGTTACAAGGTAAGGTGGCATCGTTCGACACTTAACTAACTGTAAAGTAAGTTGTGTCGGTTGAAAAGCAAAAACTTGCATTTCAATAGGTGTTACTGACGTCACCATAAAGACGTATATTCAGTATGTGAAGGAAAAATTCGACATGACGGGTAGGTATCGCGGTGGCTTAGTGGTCATAGCGTCTGGTGTACCTAACCAGAAGACACAGGTTCGAATCCTGCCCGCGGTCCAATTTTTCCTTTTCTAAATAACTTTAAAATCTTAGCATGGAAAATGCCAAAAATATACAAAAAGATAGTTAGAAGGTAAGATGGCATCGTTCGACACTTAACTAACTGTAAAGTAAGTTGTGTCGGTTGAAAAGCAAAAACTTGCATTTCAATAGGTGTTACTGACGTCACCATAAAGACGTAAATTCAGTATGTGAAGGAAAAATTCGACATGACGGGTAGGTATCGCGGTGGCTTAGTGGTCATAGCGTCTGGTGTACCTAACCAGAAGACGCAGGTTCGAATCCTGCCCGCGGTCCAATTTTTCCTTTTCTAAATAACTTTAAAATCTTAGCATGGAAAATGCCAAAAATATACAAAAAGATAGTTACAAGGTAAGGTGGCATCGTTCGACACTTAACTAACTGTAAAGTAAGTTGTGTCGGTTGAAAAGCAAAAACTTGCATTTCAACAGGTGTTACTGACGTCACCATAAAGACGTAAATTCAGTATGTGAAGGAAAAATTCGACATGACGGGTAGGTATCGCGGTGGCTTAGTGGTCATAGCGTCTGGTGTACCTAACCAGAAGACGCAGGTTCGAATCCTGCCCGCGGTCCAATTTTTCCTTTTCTAAATAACTTTAAAATCTTAGCATGGAAAATGCCAAAAATATACAAAAAGATAGTTACAAGGTAAGGTGGCATCGTCCGACACTTAACTAACTGTAAAGTAAGTTGTGTCGGTTGAAAAGCAAAAACTTGCATTTCAATAGGTGTTACTGACGTCACCATAAAGACGTAAATTCAGTATGTGAAGGAAAAATTCGACATGACGGGTAGGTATCGCGGTGGGTTAGTGGTCATAGCGTCTGGTGTACCTAACCAGAAGACGCAGGTTCGAATCCTGCCCGCGGTCCAATTTTTCCTTTTCTAAATAACTATTTCTATTCTGTTTTAATCTTTGACCTCAAAAATATTTTCTAATAACAGAGAATCTATTCATCATTAACTTGCTTTAACGGAGAAGGAAAACATCGTGAAGGACTCCATAAAGTTCTTGAAGGTTCATAGAGTCATCTTTGCTACACCAGCGTGATAAACTAAAACCTTATCCCTCTTACCCCGAGTGAAGGCCCTTGCCCAGTAGTGGGGCGATAATGGGCTGAATTATTACCTGAAACCACACGTTTCCCTTTCGTCCCCAGTGCAGGCGTACACAGTGCAAATCCTCACGCCACCTGTGGCCACGCCGGTGAACGACCGTACGCCTCCGAACACGGCCGCTCTGTATCTATAATACTGAAAATCAAACAAAATAGATGAGAGCTATGGGACCTTAGTATCAATTGACAGATCGTTTACCGTTTCGGTTTTTCGTGTCTAGCACACACATTGAACAACATTCATTACTTCTGAATAAGGTGCTCGCTCACCGAGAGCAGTCGCACGAAATGTTGAAAATCAATACAATACTGCCTAACTAATGAGCATTCGTATTTTAATGTAGTAATAAGATTAACTGAGTTGAAGCTTAGCGGGCCCTTACTGGAAAAGGGTTGCTAGAGATAGATCACAATGGAAGATGTCAGAGGAGGCTTTTGCCAAAAGGCACACTGAACTTAGAGATATCCTCTAGATGAGGAAAACAAACACTTCAAAACAGACGGGAGTTCAGGATAGAGGGCTTATTGATTGATTTATTGAAGATTAACTCGGTTCTGCTCACTCTAATATGATGCTCGAATCTGCACTGTTAACATAATTTAATATATAATAAGCCCTCTATCCTGAACTCCCGTCTGTGATTGTGATATATCTCTATAAAACTGCTCTAAATGATGGTCAACGTCAATCACGTTTCAAATACCTTACTCCCGATCTAGATCTGTCAAATGTGGCTTTTTGATGTCGAGAGAGACTCGTAACTAGGTTTGCAGAGGCTTGAAGAGTTGTTTTTGTGTTTAGGCAGAATAAGGCAACTGTTTTGCCTTGTCTGTTAGTTTCTGACACCTACCTACTCTGCATTTGTACTTGTAACGTTGGCTTTTTAGCAATGTAGACCCCACAAACAGATTATTCCTCGAACACCACTGGTACGAATTACCATTCCGAAATTACTTAAGCTAAAAATAAACTAAAGCAATCTGTAGTTTGCGAAGCTTTTATTATGGTTATACGCTCACCAAATCAAATCCATACTTCCATACTAATATATTATAGGCTATAGTAATTCCATACTAATAAAAAGGCGTTAATATAACAAAACTATAGACGCAACGATAGAGCGTTGCGTACCTATAGTATAACTATGTTTGTTACCTTAACACTTTAACCGCTTAACCGATTGTGATGAATGTTGGTATAGAGATGTACACTGGACTTTGGACATAGGTTAGGTACCTTTTATCCCACTGCCGGGTCTGCGGACGAATGCTACAGCGCTCCCGTATTCCCGGCAATAAAGTGGTGACGCGAAACGCCGAGGTTGGTTTTAGTCGGTAGATCGCTCTTTTCGGAGCGGAGTCTGACACACCCCACCGCTCTGCATAGTGCATAAAGCATTTCCAAACCCGTCAAAAAAAAAAAAAGGTACCTTTTGTCCCAAAATGTCGTTTAGGATACGAGTGAAACCGCGGGCAACAACTAGTTCTAAAAGTAGATAAGTACAATGATGACGGTCATGATAATATTATGATGATGACACCTCACACTCAAGGAATACAATCATCTACTTTTATGTTTACCTATACCTATTTGATTTGGCGGTTCATTTTTCTTGCATATTTATGGAGTTAGGTGTTACAAATAAATAGTGAATGATATAATACATATACTGTTGGCTACAATGCCCTTACTTAATAAAAAATAAGCACAGTGAAAGCCTTATAAACGTAAGGTGAGTGTAATAATAAAACTTTGTATTTTCGTCGTCTGTAGGTAATCATAATTATTTTATATTAAATAAATTGACTACAAAATACACTACAACATTCAGTCTTTCCATTTTTTTTCTTACCTTTTTTAGTTTATTATAATACGGAAAATAGCCCGGTGATCCGGTGTTATCTTATTAAACTAAAAATTAAAAATATCTAAATATTCCAAGCTGTTGCTTTGAATCTAACCATAATTTGAATCGAACTTGAATTTAACCATAGATTTATATATTTTTCTCTTATTCAGCCGCCAGGCTGACGACCTAGTGAAAGGGTATATTGATCTATGACCTAGGTCGCAAATTGGAATGACGTAGTCGTAAGTATTGTTAAAAAAAAGTGATACCTACTTAATTCCAACAATCAAAAATAAAAACTAAACGTAAACTTTAGTACCACATCACAATTTTTTGACAGTTACAATCAGTTACAATTTACGATTATAAAGTTAAACTTATTATTAATAACTAATTTGCAAAAGAAATGCCACATTGAGCAATTCCTTTACAATAAATTCATAATTGGAACTCGAAAACGATCTGTATCAATTTTCAAATGTTAATCATACTAATCGTCAAAAGTGAGTATTTCAGTAAATAAATCAGTCAATTCCATAAATCTTATCCAGGATCGTGTTGAAATTCCGTCGGTCTTCATCAGACACATCCTTGTTGTGGTCTACATCCCTGGCGTAAAGCCTACCCCAAATACCGAAGGACACCAGGTCATTCTGAGGCACATTGATCTTGATATTAAGTCGTGTCCGTTTCTTAGACAGAATTTCCTTCTGGAATACAGATATACTGTTCGGGTTGGCCGACTCGCATTTAGATTGGTCGTTCAGTGTTGTGGTGAAGGTAAAATTCTTGGGGCTTAAGGGGAATTTGACGTTCATAAAGGAAACAGGGAAGTACTCGATGTTGTCACAGTGAAGCGTCTGGTTGTACGTGTTTCGATATGTGTTCATAACTATTTCAAGTTTTTCGATAGTATCTCCTTCGTTGTGGCCGAATCTGAAATTATAAAATGGAAAATTGCAATCTCTTGAACGATTCTGTGGATTTTGGGGAGGAAGGTAGGAGGAGGAGGTATATAAGATGATATTAAAATATGAAGTAAATTACAGTGGTCATTACATAATTGACTTACAGTAATTTAATTTAAATTATAACTACTCTTTTAGCTAGATACGCAGTAATATAAATAAAGTACCTTATCTTACTGATATTGTATAGGAATCAGAGCTTTTGTACGGCGAAGGTACCGTAACGTAGGTACCCTACCGTACTAAGTAGGCTGCTGATGGTTTGCATGAGACTTTAGGCGAAATCAGTTAATTTTAACCCCTTCGGGATGTATATTAATTTTTATGACAATTGTTACTGGATTCAGAACTCTAGTCCCGCTTTTAAAACGACAAGTAGAAAGTTAGTACTAACTGTTGGTTTGAAGGTACCTGTAAGCGCAGGTGGTGACGTCATCGTTCTTGCAGGCGGTGAGCAGGCAGGCGGCGACACCTACCTGTCGCCGCGCGTATGTGTTGGTGCTATCTTTTATGAACGCGCGGTAATGCATCGGCTGAAAATTTGACAAATTATACTTCTGTGTTGTAGCCAAGCGGCTAACACGTTTGTTCAGCGAAAACATGCACGGCTTGGGACTATTCTGCAGTTCGTTAACAAAAATTCATGTGGTGCATGCAAAAAACTGACAAATGTACCCTAGTAGGTACACAGCCAGCAAACCGTACAGGTACTTTTGTGCGAAAAACGTGTGTTGATATCGAACTGTGTGGGCTATCTAAGTACATTAATTTTCTATTATTAAATACAATATCATAGAATGGTTTTCAATCTTAATTTAAAAAAAAACTTCTAAAAGTGTCTTTGAAGATCTAAGAAATAATTTGATCAATTCCTTTAATTTCTCTATTACATTCAAGACAGTTAATGTAACTAAATAAATTGTTGCAGCAGTTATTAAAAGTAAAATAACTATTAAAATTATTACTAAACGAAATTGGTTATGTCTTAACACGGCTACAAATAATACAATAAATTAATACAATAAAACTAACAAAAAATAACGAGGCAATGCGATATTACATAAAATGTCCTATTATATAAATATTAATAAATAAATAATAAAAGATAAGTAGGTAATATAATAACAGAATAAAAAAAAACTTACCTTTAACATGCATAATAAATTAAATTACATTCAATAAAATCATGCACTAAATACACTTAGAATAATAATTTAAATTGATATTTTTATATCCATGCATGGTAATTTTTTAAGCAGTTAGTATTTTTACCACGGTATGTATAAAATTGTTATTTACCTAAGTAGGTATCTGTTTAGAAAAAAAGAAGCAAAAAGCGTATTAGTTTATTATATTTTTCACATTGTATTTATAAGGTTCACTTAATTCATTGGCAAAACTACTGACTCTGTCGAAATATATACATTGAAATATTTTTTAAATAAAAAATTTGGTAAGTAGATACAACTATTCACTCGTTAATTCACTTTTTGACGTATATAACTGAAGTGATTTTAGCACCGAAATAAATATTCGATACGTTCGATTTATTATATTTATTGAATCTGAATGAAGGTATAACTAGTGGGTAAGATAGATTATACATATTATAACATTATTTTGAGGTGACTACTTTGCAGTGCAATAAGTATTTTTGCTCAGGATTGGGAATTATTTTGTTATACAAAACGTTTCTTTTTTATTTGTACTGAAATACTAAGCCATTCTTTTATTACTCATTTTAAAGTTATCTTTTACGTAATCTGGAACAGTTACGTTCTAAGGCAACTATCAAAAAGTACATAATAAACGAGTGGTCAGAGTATTGTAGTAGACTAAAGTCAATTTGATTTATAAAATACTATTTTATTTGATTCTGAGATCAAATAATTGACTACAGTCAAACAGAAAACTAAGTGAAGCAAAACCAAAATACGGATTTAAGTGCACTAAGTAGGAACTAAGACAGTAGGTCGACGAAATCCAAATTCCTAAAGTTGTCATGCAAAAAGCCACTACGAAAATAGTTTTTAAAAATCAAGCAATTTACAAATTCCACTTACAGTGCTGCCCTCTCTTCGGCGGAGAGTGACCTTGAAGGTGCAGGAAACATCGCGGTCCACCAGCGTAAACTCCTGGGGTCCCTCAACTAGAAGTCTGGTTACGTGCGACGGCAGCGATGGGTCGGTAATCAGGCGCAAGTCGTCGTGGTCTGTTGGGTTGTCGTAGATAGGCCCGGGAACGGGCTCTGTCACCTGTTTGTCAAAGGAGTTCGGTGTTCATGAAGCCTTCATAGATAGACTCACTGGAGCTTTAAAAGGGTCTCTCCCATTTTTTATTTTTCGAAGAGTGGTTGACAGTTATTTTGTTAAAGCTCTGCTGAATGATTATCTTTTTAGGAGTAGGTAGTAGTAGTTCATACCAGACGAACAAATCGAATACTGACAGTTTTTGCATATTTATACTTAATTACTGTAAAATGTAAAATCGCCATTGAAAAAAAAATCTGAATATTGAAAATCGACCCTTACTTACCAAGATATAATAAAATTATATCACCTTGCTAAGTCTTATTTGTCGATTAAAATCTACATTTGCTTTTTAAAAGGAACACATTAGTGCGTAATTCCACTATTGCTTGGCAAAGGAATTTCTGGCAAAGTTGTAATACCTACCTAAACGCACTGCTGAAGTAGAATTATATCTACCATCTTAGTAATACACAGATCTTCTTTAAGTTTTGGAAAAAAAAATAGTGACCTGTGCACGAACTAGCGAGTTTAGCGGGATATAACGTCGTTAGCTTGTGCACAAATTAATATTTTTCCTTCAAGTTTTATCAGCTTTCATTGGCAGCTCATCAGTGTATTTACTTTGTGCTTCTCCAGGTAAAGCTCAACCATCCTTTTGCTACCACATCTTCCCTGAGATCTGTAGTCCACAGGCTCTAGTACATTTCTTCACCATCAGTAGAGCAGTTTGACAAAGAAGAAGAGGACTTTGGCCTGCAGAAATTGGTTATTGTGCAGCTAACCCAAGCCTCTATACCAGTTTATAATTATTACTTATTACAATTATTACTTACTTGTCCAGGAACTTTAGGCACTGTGGCAACGAGCAATCGAGTCGTGGGTACTCCTGGCATGATGCTGATCAAAGCACCGGCCTTACCCGAATATATTCCTGAACCTGGAAAATTATAAATTAATCGCTTAAATTACCTGCTACTAACAAAAGAATCAGATATAATATAATAACAAAAAAATGTAGATAAAGATGGTCGTCTTCTTACAAATGTGGCCCAAGTTTTAGAGCGCTGGAAAAACTACTGCGCGGAGTTATATGACACAGGAGAGCCCACTAACGCGTATATTACATGGGCGACAGAAGAACCTGATATCCTACCATCAGAAATTGAGCATGCCATCAAAGCTCTTAAGTGCAAGAAATCACCGGGTAAGGATGCTATTACAGCCGAAATATTAAAAAATGTAAGACAGAGAGGCACCAAGGCTATCACCGAAATCTGTAATACAATCTGGAAGACTGGAAGGTGGCCAAATGACTGGACAGAATCGGTGTTTATACCCATCCACAAGAAAGGCTCTTCAAAAGATTGTGGAAATTACAGGACTATAGCGTTAATATCTCATGCGAGCAAGATCCTTCTCCATGTAGTTAATCGACGTCTTAACTACTTTTTAAGTCGACAGATACCCGAAGAGCAGGCAGGTTTTGTTAAGGGCAAAGGAACGCGGGAACAAATACTTAATGTCCGCCAAATCATCGAGAACAGCAGGGAATTCAACAGCCCAGTGGTCTTATGCTTTATCGACTACACAAAAGCCTTTGACTGCGTGCAGTGGGACAAACTATGGAATGTGCTACTCGAAATGGGAGCTCCTCAACACCTGGTAGCTTTAATCCAGAGTCTGTACACCAAAAACCGTTCTTTCATCAGGATAGGCACTGAATGCTCCAATATGTTCCAAACTAAAAAAGGAGTGAGACAGGGGTGTATCTTGTCCGCTGCACTTTTTAACATATATGGAGAATATATTATGCGAAAGACTATTGAAAATTGGAAGAAGGGCTTCCCTATAGGTGGAAAGAGATTATCAAATCTCCGATATGCCGACGACACCGTTCTTCTGGCAACATCCATGGAAGATATGAGTGAGCTGTTCCAAAGACTCGAGATAGAAAGCCGCAACATCGGTCTCGCAGTGAATAGAGCGAAAACTAAAGTGATGATAGTGGATCGAGCCGGCAAACTAACAAATGTCACCTGCAACATTCCTGGCATTAATATCGTCGACCGCTACATGTACCTGGGCTCCCAAATCTGCAATGACGGCAGCTGTATCCCCGAAATAAAAAGACGAATCGGGATGGCAAAAGATGCTATGACCCGCTTAAACAACATCTGGAAGAGGAGAGGAATTGGTATCAAAACCAAGATTAGACTGATACGAGCCCTGGTATTCCCTATCTTCCTGTATGGAGTCGAAACTTGGACAATCCTGGCCCGAGAAAGACAAAGGATTGATGCATTCGAGATGTGGTGCTGGAGACGTATGTTAAGAATACCTTGGACTGCGAAACGCACCAATGTATCGATCCTGACCCAGCTCCGAATAAAAACTCGATTGTCCACCATATGCCAACAACGCATTCTTTCATATTTCGGCCACACAGTGCGCAGAGGCGACGGAAGTTTGGAAAAACTGATTGTGGTTGGGAACACCGAAGGCAAACGATCGCGCGGTCGTTCACCAACAAGATGGACCGATCAAGTGAAAGACTCGTCGGCCTCCAAATTCTATTCGGTTATGCGAGACGCGCTGGACAGAAACCGATGGAGGCAGATAATTCGCTCTAGATGCAACCCTGATGCTGACCACGATCCTCAGACATGAGGGACCGACCCCAGAGAGAGAGAGAGAGAACAAAAGAATCAATTGATTTAGTACGAGTATACTGACTTAATAACTATAGATGTAGAAGAATATTGCTACTACCTAAAGGTAGTTTAAATATATTGTACCTGCACTCCCAACCCTGACGTTGTTGGCGCCAGCTCCCAAAAAGTTGACATCCAACGCGTAAGCGTACGCTTCCTGAATCTGAACGGCTGAAATATTAGAAATAAAAAAAATATTATAAAAGCTATGATGGTAATTTTTTTCTCTAGTCACTACTCTCTCGCGTAGTTTTTATTACGCGTTGTCCGAAATAGTTCACCAAATAAAGAAAAGCTTCATAATTCGTAAGTCATACCCAGAAATAAGTGTTACTGACCAGTCAAATACGGCAACTCGGAAAACCACATGGTGGGGAATATGACATCCTTGACGTTGCTCTTCTGGACAACCTGCACAGCTGGTACTTGGAACATGAGGTCGAAGCAGATGAAGTGGCCGAAAGTGACTCCAAAGTCAGTGGTGAACACGCCAAGGTCGGGACGCAAGGCGGGCGTGTGACTGTACTCGCCGAACAAGTTGATCTTACGGTATCTAGAAAATATAGGATTTTTTCAGGTTGCCGGAAAGTTAAGAAAGAAAACAGAAAGAAAGATCAATCGAAGTAATTTTTAATTTAAATTTTGAATTCAGGGAGTCTCTGCATTTCGGGTAAATTAGAAAATGACCAAGCACTGGCAACCTTGCCCACCGTAAGGAACACAACACAGCTCAAAACAGTGTTATTTTACTTCGATTTTCTGCAAGGCGGAGTTACTTCCCCAGTCGGGCAGCTCCAATTTGAGTGGAATTACTCCCACTATGCCCTACTTCTGTAATCGATGAAGCTTTGCCGAGGCAAGGCCCCATCGATTCTAATCAAAGGTACACGCATCTTTCGATCCTAATCAAAGGTACACGCATGCCGCCTACTGTGACCATTATCAGTGTTTCCTACCTGTCAATTACAGCTCCAGTCCTATCGAACACGACGTTGGTGTTGAACACATACTGCTTCTGTTCAGGACAGTACTCCCCAGTGTCCTGAGCCGTGCAGTCCATCAACTCGCGACCGTTGATCACCACGTAGATCCCGTGCTCTCGCGCAGCTGCTGATATAGTTACCAGGTACTGAAATAATTTTAAAAACATACTATATTATATGTGATGCCAGCAAGGCCGTAGCCACACGTAAACTAAAGGCAGTATTCACTTTGGGAGTGATCGAACTCTGGACCAGAGACAATATGTAACAACTTTATTTTAATAAGTATGAACTTGTAAAACCGGATGTGCTAAGGCATTTCGAGGGGCTTAAAGCTCCAAAGAAAACTCCACCTTGCCTTTACCCACTTGGCCTTGGAGGCCAATAAGTAACCGTTCCGTTATAGATTCCGGCTTCGATCCTGCTCTCTTTCTTCCCAGAACAGATGACCTATTGAAGCGTACGGATAATACAGTACGAAATTTTCTGAAGTTATCAGAAAGACAATTTTCAAAGTAGTACGGTGAAGTTGTCGATGCTGTAGGTGTCGTGACCACTCGGCACGAAGTATAGAAGAAAAAAGATTTCGATCGCAAAACAATAGCTTAAACAGAAGTTTGGCGAGCGATAGGCGGTCGCAACTCTGGTGTTTTTTTAATTATGGAAACCCCCGATCACCTAAGGACCTAAACTCGCCACACAGAGATTGGACAGGGATGCTAGCGCCTATCCTGTCGCTCACTAAACTCCTGGTCAAGCGACAGCTTTATAATCGAAATCCGTGAGACGATCCGCGCGTCGGACCTCTTTTTCCGTGTGTGGACTTCCTCCGTCTCCCATAAAGCGTCTTTTTGGACTCTGGCTTTATACACACAGGCCGTCTGTAGCACAGTGAGGAAGCGGCTCTGAGATCCCCAATGAATGCGCCGGTGATTTCCTCAGGATATCACAAATATTGCAGTTTTGGTATATGTTTAGCGCATTTTACCCACTTACCCTGTCATACAGCGTAGGAGAGAGAGCTGGTATGGGGTTCTCTCGTAGTGCCCCATACAGAGGTACTTCGAAGTAAGTCGAACTATTTGTGAGCGTAAGTTCAGGAAACACCACTATATCAGCATTCTGAAAACATTTGAACAAGGGGATTTTGTTAGTTACCATATTTTAGGAAACGGGCCTCTTGGCTAAGTTATAGGTAACTTCAAGGTTAAGCCGCGATCAGTCCGTGGATGGGCGACCATTCTAATACATCGAGACCCGTTCATACTGTCACACGCTGCCTTCGCACATTATTATTATTTATTTATTTCAGGCAACAAGGCTCATATAACTGTTTTATATTAAGCCGTCGTCGGTCCCAATTGTCATGCGAACTCCTATAACAATCATTAGTCAGTATTCTCCGAGCCTCTTCCCAACTATGTTGGGGTGGGCTCTTCATCATGTAGCGTGTCCCTGGACGGCGGACGCGCTACGGTTTTATTTATTTATTTATTCATTTAATCTTACAAGCTAACAGATGTCACATCCAAGACACTTACAAGATTAGTTACACTTGAATTATAACTAAATACTTATATTACACATGCACATTGAATTTTAAAATACATTTTTATAAAATAGTAATTTAATACATAATGTTATGTAATGTTTACGCGTTCTCCGAGGCAGAAGGCTCTCGAATGATCTATAGCTTAGGACTCCAAAAAGCCTGACAGTCAGTCTATCTGCGCAGTTAGATTGCGGAGGTCTGGTGGCATTCGCTTCGTGTAAAATACTGATATTCAGCCACATCTGGTTAGACTGGAAGCCGACCCCAACATTGTGGGGAAAAGACTCTGAGGGTGATATATGATGACCATGTTTTAAGAATAGCATATTCTATAAGTACCTTGGAATATAAAAGTATTTCATCATTCATGTTCAAACTTTCAATCAATATCAGCCATTTTTAAATCATTTTAAGTACAACATGGATTTGTATACTCCTTCCGACCATATTATTTTTTGACAGATCGAATTAATAATCATTATTAATCAAATCAAATAAAATAAATATTAGTGATGTCCTATTGCGTTACCGATTCGATTTCTAATAACAGTCGACATTATTTGACATGGATGGACTAGTTAAATTACACACCTAACTACACATGCCAAATTAAGTATTTAAGTTTGACTCATTCATTCAATCCGTTTTTTTTTCTGTAAATGATACGCCAGTTACCTTACCACAATAACCGCAATAAGAGGATAATGAAAACCCGACAGTTTCACAGGCCCAGAATTAGTCATTTAAAAAAACACCTTCCTATTCAAATATTTAATTAGAGCCCGCATATTAAACTTACTAACATACTAAACTTTCAGTAACTAACCAAAGTACCTACGTCTATCTACAGAACTATTGTTTTTACCTTCTTTCTATTAAAATAATACATTAACATTCCACTATGCCTGTATTTCCAAAGAAAATGTTTTTGGTTTTTGTTTTTGGTATGTTTTTGGTACCATTGTGATAAGGTTAACCGTGCACAAATCCAAACCCCGACTGATAACAATAGGCTAGTTGACTGATTATATTTATGGCATCATAAGAAAGTTGACATAAATAAAGCCTATAAACAAAAACAAATTTAAAATCGGTTCAAAAATGAAGAAGTTATAACCATTTTAATGATATGATAAACATAGAGCGTACAAAAAAACGACAACGTCAAATGTTCCGCACGGTATACAAAATCTATAATGACACTCGTTTTGTGGATAAATGGCAGAGCATCGCCACTCAATCCCACTCTTTAAAAAGCTAATATTTTAAAATTTCATTAGTCAATTTGATTTTTGTTTTCAGTATACCAATTTTATACTTAATTTTCATGTAAGTCTGTTATTTTTAATAAATCACACCAGTCAATTACCCGAATAAACTTTCACTGAAAATCCGAATAAATTTTCTTTCGACGAAATCCGACATGGCAAAATGGTACATTTAGCATTTTATTATATAAATGAGGTTAGTACCTGTTGTGCAGCTTCCCGTATAAGGTTCGGGTAGTTTTCCAAATTGTTTTCAACATCTCTGTCAACTAAGTACTCGACTACTGCCGCTATATAGTGGTCATCCTCGATTGTGGATCTCTGTGAATAAATATTATAACATTATTCCTACAATTCGAATCCTTTCAAATGTAAATGCAGAACTGGAAATTGATTCATTTGCTTTCAAACTTTTTCTTCGTTTTTTTTCTTTGATTGGATTTGGTGATTTAGGTACCCTTTCTTCTTCATGGCTAAAGCATATTATTATTATGTATTATGTGGCTAGTATAATATGCGAATGGACCGAAGCGTAGCAGAAACTAACCTTTAAAATAACTATCTTAAACATAAAATAATGTACCTAGGTCTTACGACTTACTTGAGATTTTATATTGACATTTTTGACATTATTTGTATGGACCTTAAATATGTCAAAATTCTATCTCTGGTCAGCTACGTACTTTGATTATATACTTGTCTAGATGGAGCAATGCAAACAAACGACACGCGAAAACTGGGGCCAAATTGCGTGATATGTGTGAGTACCGCTTGTGTACTTATTGTAGTTAAATTGTCAAGGTGTGCGTGTTTAGGGATGCCTGCTCCCAATTATTAACTTACCTTTTCTCCATTATTTAATGGGATGACAGTTAAACGAAATAGGCTGAATAAAGTAATTATTTTATAGATTAGTGTTTTATTTATTTTAATAAAAACAAAAAATACAATGAAAAAATATATACAGCAATTTATAGATCAAAATCCATCTCTTTGTATTTGTTTTCGAAATAGTTTTTTTTTATATTTCATTTCGTGTCCGCTGTATAATGTCTCTCCAGTCTTAAGAAATCTGAAACCCAAAATATTAGAAAGAACTAACAAAAATACTATTTAGTGAATGACTTCATTTATTTTGTGAAGGCAAGTTATCATTTAGTGATCAAATAAATTATGTAGGTAATTATTAAAATAATAAAATTTTCTCCTGATCGAAAGATGATGACTGATATTTGCATTTTATCTCCCATAGTTTCGCCAAATCTCCCTTGTAATAAATTGACAACACCGGCTACTCTGTCGAACCTACAAATTAACGAATTGAAAAATCATGTTTTCATAAAATAATAGAGGTTAAATAACAAAACTTACCGATGTAATGTGATCTTAGTGTAATGATACGGTTTTCCCACATAATTGCGACACAATTTGACAGCACATACCGACATAATTAATTATTTTTCGAGAACTCCACACCCTGAAGTGATCCAAATGACACTGACGTAAGTGAGAAGAGAGTCTACCAATTTTAGTAGACTTTATTTGGGCCGTTCTGTACGTGTCAATGTGGCATCTAGACAAGTATATAATCAAAGGCTACGTACTATCAACAGTCTGATTTGTTATTGGAAATGGCCGTAAGAGGAACTGTACCTAATGATAGACCGCTATATTATGGACTCGTTCGTTTTAGAGGGCACATCTACATAACGTTGTCGGAACTGGAGGCTTTTGGTAGACCTCTGCCCCTGAGTACCTACGTATGGATTGGTTACACAATATAAAGCATTGGTAGGCATTACACAATATCTAGCCGCTAAGCAATCATGAGCTAACCCGCATTAGGCCAGCGTCACAGAATAATATAATAAGTACGGGATTACTGTTTGCCTGAAACCGCAGGCCATATACGCTGGCAACACTTCTATGTAGTATACGTTTTGGTACGAGACTTAACAACTGAAGTCTCAAGATGATACCCCGTTCTGGTATTGCTGGAGTCGATTGTCTGCGGTTTTACTGGTCATTTCACTGAATACGTAATACCCTCTCTAATAAACTAGCGACCCGCCCCGGCTTCGCACGTGTACAATGTACTAATCATCATCAACCCATAAACTGTCCCACTGCTGGGCACTGGTCTCCTCTATTTTGGGATTAGGCTAGCTAACCAGAAAATAACTACTATTTTTACTTTCTTTATATTTGAAATAAAAAGTGAGAGTGCTTAACACGCGTGAAAGACATCAATTCCTGCTATGGGAATTGATTCCTATCGACCCTCGTGTAACAATCTGGTACCCATAACACAAGTTAAATCTTAACATGGGTACCAGAGTTCAACGCTACACCTGTATTATATTTAAAGAGATAAGTCTTGTATTTTGGGATACAACATTATATGTATGTGTAAGTGTCAACAAGTTTTTGAAAATAAGTTTTATTATTAATATTAATCTACTATACACCTCCAGATAACTATTAAACGATAAAGTAATAAAGCTAGTAATAATAATTTTCTTGACCACATTGGAAATTAAAAAGACGGTGGTGTTGTTGACCGACTTTTTCAACTCGACCTCACACGATATTATAAATTATGTATTTAGCAACAAAATTAAAACACAAGTCCTAATCTGTACACCAATTAACTACCTACCTACATGAATATGATGTAAGTAAAGCATCAGTCTCCGTTTTCATACGAACACCCATGACAATCGTTAGTGGTAGTCGGAAGCCCAAAATGACTAACAACCAGTCTATCCTCAGGGTATCGGTATTGCCTAGAGTGGGTTGGAAGTCTGATGGCAGTCGCTTCGTGTAAAATACTGATATTGTTCAGCCGCATCTGGTTATACTGAAAGCCGACCCCAACATAGTTGAGAATAGGCTCGGAGTATGAACAAGATGCAAAAATTTAAATCGCTAGATGCGCCCTACCGCATCAAATAATGGTCACGTTTCCGTAAATAAACTGGTTGACATCCGGAGGTATCGCTTATTGTCTCACTCATCTCTATATGGACACGTTTTCCAGCAGTATAAGTACGGTGTGAGCAAATCTAGCGATTTAAATCTTTGTTATGATGTAGTTTTAGAATAAAACTTCTTAACCGTGTATCATTTGTTCGCGAAGCATTTACTATTTATTATATTTTATACTAGCTACTGCCCGCGACTTCGTCCTCGTGGAAAAGTTACTTTTAATTAGCGTTGTAATTTGGCTAATTAAGTCAGAATAGTTATAAATTATATCCTAAGTATATGTTATTCTGATGTATCATCACTACATAGTATAAAATAAAGTCGCTTTCCCTGTCCCTATATCCCTATGTATGCTTAAATCTTTAAAACTACGCAACGGATTTTGATGCGGTTTTTTTAATAGATAGAGTGATTCAAGAGGAAGGTTTATATGTATAATACTTGTATGTTATTAGTACATTGCACCCGTGCGAAGCGGGGACGATATAAAATCACCTGATTTAGAAGTCAATGCCCTGAACCAGCTGGTTGACGGATTGAAAACAGATTTTTTTTTCTTTATTATCAAGAACCATCAAGACTGTGAAGATTTGCCATTAAATTTAAATCAGCCTGTATTAGTGAAGATTTCACTAATAAAATAAATACCTACAACACAACACCGAGCGCGCATTTCTAGGAAGAAAAATATCACAACAACAAAGGAATCAAACATATATTATTATTGTTATTTATTCAATAAAAGAACAGCTTTACCTCAAAGGAGTTTAGCACCAAACAAAGAAATATCAATGCACTTAAAATCGACATTATGTACCGAAACCGATTGAGGATAAATGAGTAGCTAAATAAGTACTTAGAAAAATACTGGAATTTTAAACAAAGTGATAAATATTCGAGGTCGAGGCATCCGTACGCGGGGGAGTCTCGCCCGCTACTGTGTGATACTGCCGAATGACGATTCAGGCATGCTCAGTTCAGTTGACCTAGAACATTATGCAAAAGGTCAGTTTTGTTTACAAGGTATACGGACTTTGGGTTGTTTGACATTTCTCCGGGGCGGCCGGCCGGCCGTGACAATTAATTTTACATTTTAATAAAGTTGGTATTATTTTTTTAATTATATTTTAGCTTAGGCTATTCACATTCATTTTAGAGAGAAATAACACAGTAAATGTTTTTGATAATATTTTGAAGAAGTAATGTTCAATAATGGTTCAAAAAATTTGGAAGGATGTACTCAATTATAATTACATTTTTTAATGTACAGTCAACAAAAGAGTTAAGTATACAAATAGCAAACGAAATACCTATGCTTTTTATACAGATTTCGATATAAATAATTACGCGCCAAAGGGTTAGGTATGTAGCTACTACATTATTACACAATCTTTATCAAAACACAGATTATTAATTAGCTGCCTGTATACCTAACTCTTTTGTTGACCGTACCTATTGCTCTCTAATAATCTTCGAAGTGTAAAAATATCTCTAGAATTATCTAGACGGTTTAACCTAAAACAGTAATTGTAGGTACATAAATTTTAGGATTTACCTACTGCTTCTTTTAGACGATCGCGCAAAACAATTTTCGTCTCAATTTATGTGCTACCTATAGATAAATTATTGGCTTGTATCCATAACTAGACTAAATCGATAATTCTTGGATACGACTACAAGCTGATGGTAGTTGCTCTATCCTACTCTTTTTACACTAAATTGGAAAGAGATGTAATGATTCAAATTCAACACAGTCATTTGCATTTCGTAACAAGTACTCAATTGACGAATTGACGGCCCCCTTCCGTTCAATCCTCGAAGCGGTAGATACGTGCTTTGCATGTTTTGTTACAGTAGCCATCCTAAACTATGATCATCAACCCATATACTGTCCCACTGCTGGGCAAGGGTCTCCTATCACAGGACGAGAGGGATTAGGCTGTAGTCCACCACGCTGGCCTAGTACGGGTTGAAAGACTTCACAGGCCGTCGAAAAAATCTCTAAGGCATGCAGGTTTCCTCTCGATGTTTTCCTTAAATTAATTATTAATACGCACATTATTTCGAAAATTCTGATGTGCCTGCCCTGGATTCGAACTCGAGACCATCGACTTGACAGTCCAATGGTCATACCACTAGGTTATCACTGCTCTAAAAACTATCTGCACTATCCTAAAATATGGTTTAGTTTAGAAAAAAATTCTAAGTTATCTTAAACAATTGTTAAGTACCTACAAGCTAACAAAAACTGTCAAATTTTACAAATTGAACATGAACCTTATAACTATGTGTTGAAAATTTATCAAGAAAATTTGACACATTGACACGTAGCTTGATGTGCTGGCCTCTCAGGTAAGTAAGACGTCAGCAGGTAAAGTTATCCAAAACTGTCATATTTTCCAAATTGAATATGAACCATATTGCTTTGAATTAAAGTTAAAAATCAATCAAATAAATTAGACAGATTGTGGTAGCTTGACGTGCCTCTGTACACGTGTTTGAAACGCTCTCCTGTAAAATTTATCATTTGTATTGAGGAGATTAGTCGTAGGAGAGTAGCTAAATAGTAAACATTAACATTCCTAAGGAATTTTTTTTTTGTCGTCTTACAGCCGAAAGGAAACCATTATTTCAATATTATTTCTACTAGAGGGACTAAGTCTGAAATCTTGAAAAATAAAGAGAGAGCTGTTTCTTAGAAATAAGTTCATATCTCTCGACAAAATGTAGGGTGTAGCTGTTTTTTTTTTTTGCACTTCATGGTTGATCCTATACAAGAAATTGTTGGTCATGACGATTAGAAGGATATCCTTTCGGCTGTAAGAAAACAAAAAAAGCACGGTGTATGTTTACATACAGGTATGTAGTATGTACACATTTTAGATATAGGTCTATATCTAAAATGTGTTTAATATCGGTCTTATCGCTACAGTGATCTCTTACAGACAGACAAGCTACGGATAGACGGTAATCGTTATTTGGTACATAATCTTTTTTTCTGTTTACGAAGGGAAACCTTTAAAAGGCTACCGGCCTACGGGGATTAAACCGGGGAGTGTGGGGTTCTTAGTTTCTTACCCACTAAAACCACCCTGGTGGCAACCCCAACAGCACATGGCGGGGGGCACTATGAACTATTAATAGACCATCACAGAACTACCCTATGCAACGTTCACTGGTATACCTACATAATAATCGCTATCGCGTAAAAGCGTAAAACACTATGAGATAAGAACAATGAAAGACTTGCGTTAATTGCCTAATTGCCTGAATTACAACAAGAGGTTTTTATTAGTATAGGTAGTTCCCATACTAATAAAAAAATTGATCTCATAGCGAACCGCCGAAAAGCCGTCGTTCGTTTCGTAAAACACAAAGATGACAATGATGATGATGATTGTAATTATACTAACCTGCATAGAGTATCCTAGACAGGAGAACAGTAGGAAGATGAAAAGAAGTTTCATATTGTGTGCGTTGTTATATATATGTTACCACTCCCGGCTATATGTATAGCGAAGCTCTTTGGAGTTGGAGCGCGACTCGTGCGATGCTGACTAATCACAGCATTTATATATTTACGTACACGAGCACGTATGCACTGTCGGACGATACGATAAATAGGAAAAATAAAATTTCACATCGTTTTTTATTAACTGATTTTATTAATGTTTTTTTGTAGTTATTTTAGCGAAGGAAAAATTCGACTGCGGGCAGAATTCGTAAATGTGTCTTCTGGTTAGGTACACCAGGCGCTAAGCCACTGCGGGACCCACCCGCCAGGTCTATTACAGGGTGTTTTAATTATACACCCTCTTTTAATTAAAACACGTATTTAAGTTCGCGGAATCCCCATTCCGCGAACTTAAATACGGAGATAAGAGATAAATAAGGAGATGAGGAGAGAAAAAAATATTTATTATTTTTCCTTTTCAATGTATTCAACTTCAAGTCGGTTATACAAAGCTCAGATCTTTCAATTAATGTGTGTATGCCTTCATTAAACTCCTTGACTTGTTCATCGGTCGAAAATTTCTTGTTGTCGTGGTGTGCCTTTTTTATGCCATTGCATGGAGTCTTCTTTGGACTCAGGTTCAAAATTGATGAACCCAAGTTTCGTCTCCAGTAACAATGCGACCCAAAATATGATCCTTGTCTTGTAGGGGTTTTTAATAAGAAGGAGAATTTGGTTATGGTCAGGTGAAGTGAATTGAAACGACACTCCTCAGTGGCTCAGTCCTCACTATTTCAGTACCTACTTACCACAATATAAATTAGCGAGTTACCTATTGGTCTGGGAAGAATACTATTAAGATACATTTTAGGAATTATAAAAAAATAAACCACTTTTCGAAACATTCCTTCAACAAGAAATGACAATGAAACACTAACAACAACGACTCCTGGCGATAAAACATTACTACATAACGTTTATTTACACAGATTTTATGTAGTACTACTAGCTGTTTCACTCGCATCCAAAGGATTTTTGAGACAAAAGGTGTAGCCTATGTCCTCTTCCAAGGTCTAAACTATATCTGTACCGAATTTCATCAAAATTGGTTCAGTAGTTTAGGCGTGAAAGCGAAACAGACAGACAGACAGAGTTACTATCGCATTTATAATATTAATATATATAATATATAATATAGTAGGGAATGTTAGTAGGGAATTAAGGAATTCGTAACAATATTAAACGCCACATTCATATTACGCCAAAGTTCTTCAAAAATACTTACGTCAAAGTTCTCCAACTTGACTACTTAGTAAATTCTAAGAATCCTAGCTCTATAGGTAGGTATGTGTGTTCGCGTAACCTCTCCAAGCGACCAGACTTCGTCCCCGCGGGACAGTCTGAGAGATGGATCACTCGCGAGAAAAAAAACGCATCACCTAAATGGAAACACACAGAATGATGACAGATTTCTAGTAGGGTGGAGGCCGGAGGGAAGTCCCCAGTGTAACTTATACCTACATACAATAAGATAGAGACTTGAGTTTAATTTATTTATAAATAAGTAATTTGCAATTAGGTAGGTACCACACATACTTTATCAGTTCTACTCTGGGGATTCTCTATGAAAAATTCACGATTTCTTGTGAAATCCGCCTTATTCCATTTGATAACAAAATGGCAAAGATTTTAAAATGTTTGTCTATCTATAGAGGATCTCTTATTGTAATATGATATGATACTTATAAGAGGGTTGCATAATGGATATATTGTAAGTACAGCACTTTAAAAATAATATAAAAACAAAGAATTGAACCTGGAAACAAACTCGATTCAACATCTGAGTTACGATAGCTTATCAACAGTCAACAACTGTCTTTATGATATGAATCAAGATTACAAATAATGCTTGTTTATAATGCTATTTTATCTTTACTCAATCAAATAATCCCTAATTTTGTTCCTAAACATTTTCTCCATTATTTCAGTAACCACTAAATGCACTAAAAAGCATATTTCAGCGATAAGCTTTACCCAAAATTATCCATACTTTGGTATAGTTTAAAATTTTCCTTGTCTTGAAATTTTTTCCTACGGAAAGTACTCGTTGACTCTTATTCCGTCAAAATAAAGTTTATATTTCAATGACAAAGCACAAATCTTAATCAACTTGTACTTTCGTCTGTTTATCTAAAACAAGATAAAGAGTTATAAATACTGGCTTATATATCAAATCACGTTCAATCGGACTATTACGCTATAATCCCCTTGTTCCTGAGGATTTTTTGATTTTCTTCAAAAACTAGAGCATTTACTGTAAAATTGATGATCACGATAAGGTTTTCTCAAAACTGTTCACAATCCGCGCCTTTTACCTTTGTTAATTTGGTGAATATTTACGTTTAGTGACGTAATCGTAATCGATATCAGCCTGCTATGTATTACCGATATAAATCGTTATCAATTAAACGTTTTTAACTTGTCGGACTTCTCATCTTATTATTTAATCGCCTAATCAATACATCAAAGAGTTCTGACAGTTTTCGGTTTTTCATTCAAAAAGTTGTATTAAAAACTTTTTATAAAAATATTTTTTGATGACGTTCCTTTTTTTTTTTTACAGGCGTCCCAGGGCGAGTAGTCAAAAGAGAAACATAAAATAGGAGGTTCTCCTTAGCGAACCTTTTCCCAATGGCAAAGGAATACCTAAAATTAACATTATTTAACAATGTGTGTAGTAGCAAAACTCGGAAACTCTAACTGCGTTTGCTAACGCGGCCAAGTAACTACCAGTGCAGGCGGGGTGAGATGGAAGGTGGGCCATGTCTGTGGAGAGACGCCGCATGCACTCTGATGATCTGAGGCGTCTATGAACCCTCATTGTGGAGATTATTTTTTACTAGGTAGGTACGGTCTTTTCCAAGTCGTCCACAGCAGTGTGTGCCCACGTGGAATCTTTTCTCTTGGAACAGTAAAGAAGAAGGATGTCATCAATAATTCATTATTATTTTATATAGATTTCCGATATTATTAGGCTATATAGCCTAGAATAAATAAAGGGCCCAATATTATAGAAATTATCATAATTTTTAGATATCTTGTTTTACGTTTTTATCTATATTTATGATATTGTGTAGACTTGTAAATGACTATTCAACATAAAGCGCTCAAATTTAGCTTGAAAATGTTTAGATACTTAGGTAGTATCAACAGGATAAGAAAGTTATTTTTAATATCACCATAGATAAAGGAACATTTATATCTGTGCTATCATTGTGCTAAGGCTGACCCCTTTACCTATCATAAGACTTAATAAGTAATATCATTATTAAAGTTATTTAGAAAAGGAAAAGTTCGACCGCGGGCAGGATTGCGAATCGTATTTAGAATTTTTCCTTTTCTAAATAACTTTAAAATCTTAGCATGGAACATGCCAAAAATATACAAAAAGATAATATCATTTATGTTTTATTTATATTTTTAATAATAATATTCATTATTTTTTTATTTTTTTTTTCGTTAGTGCATTCTGTGTGGTGAAAAAATGTATCAACACTGGGTTTGTGTAGGTACATTAAGAAAAAAAATATCTTTACAAAACCATACCATTGCGCCTGTATTACCCGAAGAGTTAAACAAACAGAGATGTACTAATGTATATGCCGGAGCCATGTAGCTTAAAAAAAAAAGTAAAATATTGACTTGTAAAAGTGTCTTTAAAAGATCTATTTACAGAAATAAATATCGTTTATCGTTTATGATGATTACACCTACAGTTGAAACATTTTTTTCAATTCAAACAAATTGACCAAATATAAATTTGTAAATACCTAGTCATATGTTTTGTATAACAAAATATAAGACTACGACCCATTCAAAATGAAATTTTTGTAAAAGTAGAAATTAACACTTTATTTGTGAAATATTTCTTTTTCGTAATACATTTAATTTCCGTGCAAATCACACAAACTCGGAAAAAATGACGACATAATTACACAGGACATTGATAACGTTTGTGTTTTATTTTGACTCAAAAACATACCGCGTCAATATGCTACGATGCATTATTATTACGGTTTTACTTATGGAAGTGTTCGAAAACCAGCAAGACAGTTATAATTCTGCATAATTATAACGCCTGTCATAATTATAATATCAACGAGTAACTAAACGTACCGTTGCCCTCTTAAATATAAATAGCAGCTTAATTAAGCGCCTGATGACAGATGACTAACAGTATTACTAACTGGTATTTTTATATTATGTAATTTGTGAGGCGAATCCAGATTTATGTTATGTATTGGGCTCACCTATAGGTATCACTGAAGAGCAGCGTCTAAGACATCACTGTCCAAAGGACCTGGCGCCTCGCCTCGAAGGTTTCTAGAAAAGAAAAAGCCGTGGGCCCTGCGCACAAATTCTCATACTTCTCGAGTTGTAGTGATAAGTAGGGAAGTAGGCATAGTATTTATAATTATATTAGGATTAATCAAAAACTGATTTTTTAACCCAGCAAATATCAAAACCCGTCAATTGTTTCCCAATGAATTGTCACCCTGCAGTTCTAAGAATTTCGTATTTCTCATTGCTCAAGAAAAGTAGATTAGGGTTTTAATCTCTTAGACTGACTTATTTAGGTCTATTACACTGTATCCTTTGAATAAAATACACGTTGAAAATTACTTTTCAAAATAAACGTGTCAATAAGGTTAGAATTTATGATATATATGTATAGGTACCCCACGCTTTTTCTTCATCAACATCAGATCAGGTAAAGGTTGGAATTTAATAACACAAAGTTATTTACATCATATTTGGTTTATTTATGTATGTACCTATAAAATCTTTTTATCTACCGATAACTTATCCTATATAAAAATTACCTACATAACTTGGAACTAACGTAACCCTGAGAGATCTGGGAACTTATTTATTGGCAAAATCCAGAAAAAAGTTCTATTACAGAACATTCTAGCCAGGATGTCGACAAAACTAAACACTATTCTATGTAGTCAGAGGTGGTCTGTCGAGAATGTTGCAGGTGACTCCTCAAGCTTTGGCTGTTGAGTTTCTGGCGACGTAGAGCCTGTGTTCGAGCCCTTCGCCTGCCGACGGCAGACTGGAAGCGGGGCGCGTTCCGACGGCGATCTAGGACACCTGCTGAAGAATCACTTAGTTCAAGTCATAGGGCGGACAGAACTTTCGAAGCAGTGATAAGGTCTGTTGTGCACGATGGAATCCGAAGCTTTTTGTAAGTACTCATGCGCGGATCAAAGTTGGTAGATTATCATTTGCTTTTACGGCGAAGGAAAACAACAATGTTCTTGATATTTTCTCAACACGAGAGGAGATTCCACTAAAATTGGAGCTGCCCGACTGGGGCAGTACCTCCAGAAAATTGAAGTGAAAAATACTGATTTGAGCTGTGTTGTGTTCCTAACGATGAGTAATTATCTGTAGGCCTAACAAATATTTGTTTCTTGCGAGGATCAAACCCCGGCTCCTAGCGTAATAGTCGATCGCTTGACTACTGCGCCAATATGGCGGTTAAACTCGGTTTGCCTATTAAGATTAACCCAGTTATATTTTAACTTTCTAGCTTTACATAACGTTGCATCAGCGCAGTTACATCTATGTTTAGCAATAATGAATTCATAATAAAAATTGTTTAGAATATGCAGTCTCCGGCCCTATTTAACAATTATCCTACTTGTGTATACAATGTATGAATACAAAAATATTATTGAATTGATTTCTTACTCTAAACCTAAGATTCAAAGACGAATCTAAGCGTAAACCATAGATGTGGCATTGAACTGACGTGCAGATCAACACTACATCTATCATCCACCCATATATACCCCACTGCTGGGCACGGGTCTTCTCTCAGACTCGGAAGGATTAGGCTATAGTCCACCATGCTAACCTAGTGTGGGTTGGCAGACTTCACACACCGTCGACAAAATCTGTAAGGCTTCCAGGTTGCAGGTTTCCTCCCGATGTTTTCCTTCACCGTTTATGCGAGTAATAATTAATTTTAAATACGCACATATTTAAAAAAAATGTATTTCCAAATCTACATCTATGGTGTAAACTAAATATTGTTACGAACTATAGCGCCGCCGCTCGCGGCTAAGATTTAACTAATTACATAATTAGTACCTACGTAATTTTTTCAATATTTGTATGTGAACGCGATGGCAGAAATATTCGTACTCGTAGTTTCTGCTGGATTAGAATTTTTCAAATAAATGGTTTTGAGATAGCTTTTAATGCAAAATGTACAACTGCCTCCAGATTTTAGAGTAACGGGTAACTTCACTACCGTTATGGTGAGGGTTCCATTCGATTCCCGACCTTGAGAAATATAATATGTGTAAATTTCTATTGGTGTATTATCTGCAAAACCCTATGGTTGACTGGTAGAGAATGCCTAAGGCATTAAGTCCGCCAGTGTACATTTAAATGTTATAAAGTTTAAATAAATAAATAAAGTTGTACGTTTGTAAAGTCTTCGCAAGACAGGACTTTTTTCCTATTGTGAGACCTGTCTTGTTCTTACTTCTGCCTTTTTCTTTAGGAAACAGAAGCGTAATAGCTTTTGGTAATAGAGTATAACAACTAAATATATACTTATATAAAACTTACATACCTTCTTTAATAACCTCAAAATTATGATCCCCTACCACTCGTCGCAGCCTCCGCTCGTCTTGACTAGCAAAGCTTTCAAACGACTCTTGACTCGCCTTCAGCATCTCATGGTAGCGATACATGTACTCCTGATTGAGCCTGGCATCTTCCAACGTTTTGTCGAATCTCTTCCGGATGGCAAACCCGAGGGATCTCGATAGAGGAGGGTCTTCCAGCATGTCCTCCAAAACTGAGTCGTCCGGCTTGATAGTCTGAAAGAGGAAGAAACATTATTAGGAGGCAGCCGGTATCCAGAGTCTGTTGAAAAAGTTTGCCTTGGAGATCCAACCCAGCTATTACAGTAGGAGTTTTATGAGTCCCACGTAAGATTCGATAATCATTTGTTCTATAATTGATCATCTGTATAGATAGATTATCAGAAAGGGCTGATTGTAATCCGGAAGGGTCTGACGTTATTTACATCTTCTTTTGCTTCGTAGCTCTATCCCACTTTAGGTGGAGTCGGGGTTGGCCCTCCTATTTTTTTGGCGCCAGGATAATCTGTCCTTTCCAGTAAGGAATTTCGTCATGCTACTCCACCACGTAGCTGGAGATTGTCCTCTACCTTTCTTATGTTCTTCTTTTTTTTTCATATTTCATATTTCATATTTATTTATTGCATTCCATAATGTACAATAGGTGATAAATACAATACTTAAAAAGAAACAATTATGGACCCTGTAGGGCGCAGCAAAAAAATTTTTAAATTAAATTAATCATTTTAGAGAGAGAGGATGTAATTTATTGATTTATTCTTTGTTCTACTAAGTTTGCAAACAAGCATACCGCCCACCTAATGGTTAGCGGTTACCGTAGCCTATAGACGCTTGCAACACCAGGAGTATCACTTGCGCGTTGCCGATCCTGGATTGAAAGAGGAATAGTTGGGTTGGCAGTATAAGGTTCAAAGTTCCCCCCACTGCCAACACAACGTTTCCTCGTGGATGTTCAGATAGTTGCAATGCTTTCTTCGCTACATGTTCCTTGTCTTTTCGCTACCATACCATTCCTGATCATACCATCTGAGACGGCTCTCGGTTTCTCTGATGGACGACTTCGTTTTGTACTGTCTAGTCTCGACACACTCCAGACCACCTCAGCATCTTCATCTCAGCAGTGTTGAGATTTTGTACATATATGAGTCTTTTTCACTGGCCAACATTCCGCTCCTAAACATCATAGCCGGCCTCACCGCCATCCTAGATCTTAAAGGTATCTATGATACCAGTTATTAAAACGTTTATCAGTTACATCGTCTTTAATTAAAAAAAAAAAGGAAAAAGGTAACTAAGTGGCCAAGAGTTTGGAATCTTTTCTGTGTCGAGGATAAGGTCGACTCCTAGTTGCCGTAGACACTTTTCACGTTTTCGACACTTGAATTTCACTTGGGCCGACATATTTTATGTTCTTTGTTTCCTTCACTGCATTCTTTACCTCATCTCACCTTATGTCTTGTACCGGTCCTTCTACTGGTGCCAGGGTTCCAGAACTTGACTGGGAAATTCTTCAATCAATAGTTATTTATAGCGTCATTATTTGTTTTTAGTTTTATGACGTTACTTACTTACGAGTAGATAAAATAATTAATTATTATTATAGGTAATATAAAAAAGACACTTCCTTTTTTACGGTCATCCACCTACCCAATACAAATCTACACATAAGCTGCGCTAGCCGCGGTCAGTCTGTGGATGGGTGATCATTCAGAGACCACCTCGTGCCCCGAAAAGCCGTTTAGCATAGCAGTCAGAAGCCCAAAAAGCGTAACAACCAGTCTATCCTTACGATCCCAGAAATTGGAGTGCGGAGGCAGTCGCATCATGTAAAATACCTACCCATATTCAGTCCCATCTGGTTACACTGGAAGCCTATCCCAATATAGTTGAGAAAAAGCTCGGAGTTTGAAGATGATGAGTATTAAACTGACGTCAGTTCAATACGTCACTTATGGGTACCTACATATTTTTAAAATAACCTTAAAGATAAGAGCGAGTTGGGCTCACTTAAATAACGGCTCGGTACCAATAATGCAGAAGACTTCAGACTTACAATGTTTTATTTTTAAATATACACAGTAACCTAGTGATATGGCCATTGGACTGCCAAGTCAAAGGTCTCGAGTTCGAATCCAAGGCACGCACCTCTAACTTTTCGAATACATGTGCGAATTAATCATTTATATTTATCCGAAGGAGAACATCGTGAGGAAACCTGCATGCCTTAGATTTTTTTCTCGACGGTGTGTGAGACTGTGAGTTCTGCCAACCCGCATTAGGCCAGTGTGGTGAACTATAGCCTAATCCCTCTCAATCTGAGAGGAGACCCGTGCCCAGCAGTGGGACTGTATATGGGTTGATAATGATACAATCTTAAATTGTCAATTCGTAATTAGCACAATACCTACTACATATACATAATAAATATTATAATTTATCACTCTGGAGCTAAAAGCTAAGTTACTTGAACTCATCTGGCGCAGAGCATTGACCCGGAAATCAGTTGCAGTATTTAAGAAACTATTAATTTTAGCTAATAATATCTGTAATGTAATTTTTATAATATCAGCTGATTCCGGGTCAACGTGCTCTGGGTCAGATGGGTGTAAAGGCTAGGTACTCATTGAAATCACGACAGTTTTGAATTAGTATAATATGAGTAGAAGATCTTTGGCTAGTTAGCGTAATGTTAGGCCATTATGGGGTCCCTTTAAAGAGGTCCAGAGACCGCTAGACTAGACTTGTGGTCGTGGACCTGTCACGGTCGTGGTCTTGGAAAATGTTACATACTCCATAACCATGGCATATAGGACTAGAGAAAGTGCGGTTACCAAGGATTATCCGTACAATAAAAAAGGCCATAATGGGGTTGGGGGGCTACTACATGATAGGTTATGGTTCCTGGTCCCAATCTCGTGAAAATTTATCTAAATCCGCTCTTTTAATTTACATTATATATTAGTAAGCAGTTAGAATTAGTATCGGTATATGCATCAACGACAACAGTGTATCTGTATAGTATTTAAACAATGATCGTATGCTGCTTAAGTTTCCATAATAAGCTTTATATTCACACTAATTTATCCTTTATGATAAATTTAGGATAAATCAGTAGGCAATAGAAAAACTATTGTTTCGACATTTGCCTTGATTTCTTTTTCATTCTCTCATTAATTGTGATCTCATTTTCTTTTAGTGTTATACAATTATCTGTATTTATATGTTATATAATCTCCCTAGATTATTAAACAGTTTGCATAATGACGAACTTATTAAAGTATTAGTTACATACCAGTACACTACCACACAGTTACTTCACGATAGCAAAATTTAAGTTGAAATTTAACGTGCACGTGTTAAAGCCTAGATTACACCAAAGCGGGAACCGCAGGGTTAAATTATACGTCGTAGATACCTCTATGAGCGCAAAAACAACCACAAATATAGTCCAGAACTCGGCCATTACTATTGGCACATTGGTTTTCAGTCACAACACCACAGCTCCATGTGAAGATCCGAACGATACAGAGAGATTCCTCTGAATGTCAGGCAGCATTGTTGTTAAAACAATAATGTTATGAATTCGTATTACCGGCCGTCGTGACAGTCCCGAGAATAAAGTAGCAAACACACATTGTATAAGTAAAACAAATGAGTGATGAATTTCTAATGATCTAAATAACTATTTTGTCATCAATTACTCATGTTATGTCACTGTAAAAACAACTCAGTGCAGTGATAGCCTAGTGGTATGACCATTGGACTGCCAAGTTGAAAGTCTCGAGTTCGAATTCAGGGCACGCACCTCTGTCTTTTCGAAATCACTTGCGTATTATCACTCGCTTAAACGGTGAAGGATACCATCGTGAGGAAACCATGCCTTAGAGATTTTCTCGACGGCGTGTCAAGTCTGCTAACCCGCATTAGGCCAGCGTGGTGGACTGAAGACTAAGACTAATTTTATGAGAGGAGACCCGTGCCCAACAGTGGGACGGTATTTACAGGGTTCATGATGAAAAACAACTCAACAAATATTGACGACGTCTTGTGATCTTAGTGGCTAGAGTGTCGAACTGAGATCATAAAGTCTTTCGATTTTCACAAGACACAAATACTTACGTGACGAACATAAGCAACAACCAACCAAATACAAAGACTTATGCTCAAGAAAATAAGTGAACAAGTTTTTGTGTTTGGTTGGGTGTTTTTATGTGTTTTATGTATGTCTTCTTAACCGGGCTCTCTTGACAGAGTGGTCGTGGTTGGTATGATGGTGGTACACGGTGGGTCTTCTTAAACATCGTCAGTCTTCTCGGCAGTGGTGATTACTGATTTCGCAATGTTTCTCCATTTTTATCGGTTCGTCGCATTATGAGAACATTCTGTCATGGGCGCCTTCGTTGAGACTGTCCAGCGTGTAAGAGATCTGCCTCTACCTCTCTTTCCTTGATCCAGCCACCTGACCTTGACCTTGACTTTTTTTTAAAGTATTTATTATGCTAAAAAAAAGTATATATATATATTATATCCATTGTCTAGTTAGTACCTATAGTACAAGCTCTGCTTACTTGGCACCAGATGGTACTGTGTGGTCCAAAAAAAATTATTTATATGTATAAACCAAACAATAGTATGGCAACCAGCGCATACCGACTACCCCGGTCGGAAATAGATATCCGGCGAATCAACCGTCTTTTATAGATTTTTAGCAAGCTACGGTAGATTTATAAATACAAACAAATCATGCCATCACGCCTGTATTCCCCGAGGAGTTTGGCAGAGGTGTACTAATTGTACATGTACATGGGCCAGCACATCAAGCTACCACAATCTGTCAAATTCCTTTAATTGATTTTCAACTTTAGTAAAAAAGATAAGGTTTATATTCAATTGGGAAAATTTTTCATTTTGGATATTTTGGATAGCTTGACCTGCTGGCGACTGTATCAACACAGTTCGTCGGTATGTTTAGGTCCCAACTCCCATCTAATAGGAGGCGAGCCTATTGCTACTAACCAGACACTAGTCCAAACTCCGATCTGCTTCTGAGATTTCATAGAAAAACCTAATAACATTTTGCTAAACCTGGGAATCAAAATACGACTTCAAACCTTCAAGAAAAGAGCGTACTCCATTTTAAAGGCCAGCAAGGCGCTTGTGACTTCCTCTTGTGTTGCGGGTGTCCTCGGACGGTGGTAATCGCTTACCCCACCAGGCGATCCGTCTGCTCGTTTGCCCAACCTCCTATCCCATAAAAAACAAATCTAACCTAAGACCTCTAACGTAACAGTCGCGCTGAGAACTACTAGGCTAATGAGGCAGTTTATTTTGGGTATTTTGGGTAGATCTATAAGTCTTAAATAAATTTAACCGCACGCGACTTCAAACGAAGCGACTTTGATGTGACTTTGCTCCGCAATCTGTTTTGATAATGTTATAAGTTCAAATCGTCAATTAGATAACGGTTCTCTTATTTTTGGATTGATAGTGATATTGTGTAAAAGTCATGTACCAAGATGGGTGTGTTTTTTATCTGATTTTACCGTTGCGTTCGACGATGGAGCACGCTTGCAAAAGAAAATTATAATAGAAATATATATGTATATACATACACTCACGCCTTTTTCCCATAGGGGTAGGCAGAAACTCAAGAACGCCACTTGCTACGATTCTTGCATACTTTTTAATAGAAAAAATATTTCTCATAATGTAGGTATATCTTTAAAATTTTTAGCACAATTATAATAAAAAATATCTATTAAAAAGGTAAGGCAACATCGTTCGGCATTGAACTTACTGCAAAATAAGTCATGTCGGTTGAAGATAGTATTATGGCTTCGATAGATGTCGCTGGCGTCACCTATACGCATATGACTTAGAATTTGGAAAATAAATTCGACACCCCAGGCATTGGTTTCGGTAGCTTAGTCACATGAGTAGATTATTTACTCATGTGGCTTAGTTGGCTAAAGCGTCCGGTGTAGGTACTTAAACAGAAGGATCGCAGGTTCGAACCATGCCTGACATCATTTTTTTCTTTCTTTATAATTAGAAAAATTGTGGAACCATTGAAGCTCCAAACTATAGGGCTTTATTTATCCTATCTAAATTTTCTTCGAAATCGTATCAGTGGATAGCGAAAAGATTGGGACCTCTACTGAGCTTTGTTCTCCATGTTTCGACCGCGCGGCCACGGTTAAGCCTTTATAACTTTCTGAATATTGGTTCTACGAATTTGCGACTTTAATTGTTAGTTTTTTACAAATTCCTTCCTAATGTTGACGTAGTCATTTTTCTTCTACGATACTGTGGCCGAGCAGTCGAAACGGACACCCAAACTATACATTTTTGAATCCTCAGGCAGGCAGTATTATCGCAGAATTTTCTCATAACTGTTCCAGGTCATAGGGAAAGTCCTCAATATGATAATATTAAGTTTACAGAAAGATTATTTCGATGAAAGCAGTTACTACTTGACTGGTCAAGATATCTCTATCTCTGGGTGACGCGTGACATCGGAAACGTCAGCAACACGAATGTTGAATACTTATTATCTGGTGCAGTAATTATAAATTATCTTGAATACTTACATTGTTCATTGTAGGGGCTCGTGTATAAGTTGTAACTACGCTGATCAACCGATCTGTAAGGTTAAGCTTCGCTAGCCGCGGTCAATCTATGGATGGGTGACCATTTCTACATATATGTCGACACCCCTCCCTTTTTCTTTAAACCCTTATGGATCCTCCGCCACCCGGGGAGGTGGCAGGGTATGACGGACTCGTACCGACTAAAAACCGCACTTTCCATAACTTGCCTTATAGTCGACAGGCTGTGGTCCAGCACTCGCTGGACCCCATCGTTTAGCGAAGTCTTGCCCTGCATCCTATCTGAAGACACGTGTGTGATGAGCACGCGTGCCACCAACTGGGGCCATGAAAGTCTGTCTGCGCCCTCCGGCGCTCGGTGCGTCTACTACGGATTGGGAGAGAGGTGGACAATTCTCTCTCCCTTTCCGCCGCCTCCTTTGGAAGCTTAACTTGCAGTAAGAGGTGGGGGCTTCCCCCGCACTCTCGCTACCGACCATAGACCGAATTACAGCCCGAAGCGAGAGGTCACCATAAGTATTTTTTTAAGTTTAAAGGTCCGAGCGTTATGGCGCAACTTCGGAGAGGAGATCTGTGGATTGGAATTGAGAATTTTGAGATTACTTACCTATAAATTGACTAATTATTCATTTATTTAATCATACGTTTACCTATCTTTACAAGTCTCTTATACCTAATGCAATAGTGGGGCAGTTAAACATTTTATCCATGAATTGTATAAGTACTATACTCTGCATGTTGAGATCTTTTAATATAGTACCTAACGGATTTTAATAATGCGGTTTTCACCACCATTCAGATAATTTCTTCAGGAAGGTTGATGTTACTAGTCCATTGCACCCGTGCAAAGCCGGGGCGAGAAGCGGGTCGCTAGTATAATATCTACAATAGCCTTAAATGGGGCTAATTATAGTACCTATCTTCGTTTAGCCCGAATTCAGTTTTATAATGTATGTATCTATATACCTTAATATTACCTATATTGTTTTATTTTCACTATAAGTAGTACCTGAGATAATTCAGTACACGTAGTCTATACGACTATCAAAAATATCGTATTATGTATAATAAATTTATCTTTTTCCGAGGTCAAAGTGTCAACCGATGCCCGGTACTTGAATACTCGCATCTTCTCAAGGGAAAAGTACAAGAGTTTATGAACTTCATTGGGTGTTTGTTTTGAGAGTAAACTGTGAAGAACGTTCGGAGATTTAAAATTTTTAAAGTTTGTTTAGAACAACAAACATTTACGGTACCATTGTACACCCACAGTTCGCCAGTATGTTAAAGTCTTATATAATAGGGAGCAAGCCTATTGCCATAATCCAAACTTCGACCTGCTACTGAGAATTTCATAGGAAAACCCAATAACACTGCTAGCATCGAACCCAGGACCTTCAAATGTAGCAGTTGCGTTTACGACTACTAATGAGGCAGTTGTTAATAATTATGCAATTCCTGTGTTATTAGTAGAAACTATAAAAAAACTGATAAGTAAATGCTATTTAGGTAGGTACCTACATTTGGACCCAAAAACATGTTGATAGCCGTCCACTAAACAACAGCTGATAGACGTGCCTCGGGGCATCCGAGGTCAGTTCTCTGGCCATACATCATTCAGTTATCTCAGGTCAATTCAACTGTTGTAGTGTGCATCATAAGAGGAACCGGATAGAACCGGATCGTCTTGTGATCGGGACCTATATACCTACCTTACATTTTGCAATGATATTATCGTTAGTGAATGTATTTAATTCTAGGAAAATAATACAACGGTTAGCGGGAAAAGCACTCGTGTTTGACGTGTTAGATAATTTCCTTTTTATAGTATGTTGACATAATACCTATGTAGAGAACGAAATACGTTTGCAAGAAGTGTAGTGAAATACACGATATGAAGTGAGAGTAAACCTAGATCGATACAAACGTGTGCTTTTAAATTTCAATGGAAGAATACAGTGTAGGTACTAGGTAGGACCAAAGAGGACCAACTCTCTCATCCAAAGATACTGGACGTGAATGGCGGTGGAAATTAGTGAACATGTCGCTCTAAGAACCCGCCAATCAAGGGGTATCTAATGTGCCGATGTGACGGTTATTACTTATTACCGACTATACCCTTGCGCTATTGCCTAATTGCCTACAAATGTAAATTTCTAACATCGGATCCGTCTTCCTAAATATTATTTTAATGCAAAAGGTAGGTACATTATTTAAAAGTATATAACGAGGTGGGATTGTCTTTGCAGCAGCTAATGTATTGCTCTCTGAATGAATATTTCGAATATTACTTCAAGTATCTACCAAATTTAAGATAGGTATCACATATTTTTGTTATTAAGTAGATAACGCCCCCTTTTAAAACCGTGAACTATGGGTTTATAAGCATTTGATAACAACCAGATAACGAGGCCAATATCTATATTACCCATGAAATAATAATATGTTTAAATTACGCATGCTTTAATGGTCTTCAATTGCGAATTCCTCACTTCAGTCATAAATATAATTATGATGAAAAGTATTTTAATCAAATAATTAATTATTATAAAGCTGAAAAGTTTGTTTGGTTGGTTGAACGCGCTATTCTCAGGAACTACTTACTAGTTTGAATGTAACCGTAAGCACACTGCTATGCTAGGTTTGATTCCCAAGTCGAGCAGAGATCTTTTCTATGAATTTCTCAGTAGCAGTTCAGTTTGTATGCCCGATTAAAGGCAATAGGCTCGCCCTATATTACATGGGACCCAAACATACCGAGGAATGGTATGAATTGTACCGTGAGTATGAGTTCACCGTTCGCGGAATACAAGTATGATGACTTTTATTGTATCCGAGGCTCGTCCTAGAGAGTAAAGCTTTATAAACCATGTAGTAAACTCCATTTGCTACCCGAGACGAGGCACTTCAACCTAATTAAGTATGATAGAACTTCACAGTTTTCATTAATTATGCATCAAATCGTTTCACATTGCAATATACCGCAAAATGTATTCGACCTATTTCCTTCCGATCGTGTAATTGTTTTCGTAACACAAACACTAGTTAACCGCTATTTTAATAGAGAACCGCTTTTAACTGGTTTCGCTTGTTATCTTAACCGCTTAGGTAAGTAAAGTGTTTACACGTTATTATCGGGCATAATAAAAATATTGAATTGAATAATAATACTATAGTTACTTTACGTCATGATCAGTTTAAACTGTGGATATGCCACAGATTAAACTGACTTGGGACTAAGGATGCAGTCAATATTGAGTGTTTTGTTTTTTAATTTATCGGACTAACTTTTATAATAAAAATGCTATGTAGGTACGGCTGAATTGTCATATTATATGCATCAATCCTAGTTATAGTATACTTTTTTTTTGTTGACGGGTTTGGAAATTCTTTATGCACTACCCACCGCTTCGGGGAGAGCGGTTGGGTGTGTTGGACTGCGTTCTGAAAAGAGCGATCTACTACGAATCCGCGACTAAAACCAACCTCGGCGTTTCGCGTCACCACTTGAGACTAGAGACCGGAACTACGGGAGCGCTGTAGCCATCGTCCGCAGAAGATAGAGTACCTATTATATACTTAACATAAGTTTAATGCAGTTTGATGTGGCTGTACAACCTAAATAAATGAATAAACTGTAGGGTGTTATTAATATGTAGTTGTAGGTAGTGTAGTACCGTTCGATCCTAGCGAAGCTCTTCATGCGATATGGATAAACACGAAATGGGAGCACCCCTATTATATTATTATGAATCCTGACAACTGATCATCCCCACCTAAATAAACAAAAAACTTTCAAAGGCTAGAGATAAAGAGATAGGGCAGGTAGTCTTTAATAATGCTGCAGAGTTCATTTGGAGTGCAAGACCAAATATTCTGCAGCTAAGCATTACTGTGCTAGTATATTATGTTCCGTTTTGAAGGGCAATTTTGCCAGCGAAATTACTTTAATTTAATTAAATTAATATAAATGACTTTACAACTAAAGGTTCGAGATGGCAACGTTGTTTGTGATCATAACAATAAAAAAAAACATAGTAATTCGACATGCAAATCAGAAAAATTTAGAATTCAGTGAAAAGGTGATCAATATTGAAGTTCTGGAGATGAGAATTTTATCTTTTGGACTTCTCTACCTACGTAGGTACAGTAATATTTTGAATGACTTGCTACATAATTGCTAATTAATTGATAACGTCATACTATTTTATGGTTTGGTAATCGAGTGGAAAATTTTTAGGTGCTGTTTGTGGATGTTAATATAGGTACTTATACCTAAGCACTCTCAGTCATACACCTGGCCAGTCATCAAATAGGTAGCGCAGGCGCGGTCGCAGCAAGAAACTTTGAAAGGGTCATAATAATTGCAAAATGGATCAAGAAAATATAGACAGACACTAACTTGTGGTTATGATGATCACAGTCACAGTAGTGTATTATTCGTAATTATTATTCAATTGACGACGACATTGTTTCAATCATTGCAAGTTTTCTTTCTTTTTGACCGACGCACACCAACAGTAATTAATAAAATGTATAGGTTCCTATCTAAAGAGACTGTCCTTGATCCTTGACGCTTCTTCCTATCGGCACTGAATTTGAATTCTTTGGAAGAAACAATATTCAAATGTGAATGGTACTTACATCAATTCATCAACAAAATCCATCCAAATTCCAAAACAGTTTTCCGCGTTTCCCGCGCAGATACACGATTGGCCAGCAATAAAAAGAGGTGGTGGTACCGGTAGGTTTTACTTTTAACATGAAAAAATTGTATCCTAAAAATTCCAAACTTCAAAATGATGTATGATATTTCAGGTTTATTTCTTCCTACGTTTACCTAGATTTCATGTTTTTTTAAATATTACGAAAATAATTTTACGATATCGAGTAGGAATACGAATTTGTTCGTATTCCACTACTGTCATTGTCAGCTGACACTGACATCTAAAAACAACAAATTTCGCTCTGTCCCGAGTCAATTTTGGCGCCATCGCTTCGTCGCAACCGCAAGTCTTTCTTTAGAAATGAATGCTATGATTCTCTATAAATCTTTATCGCTAAAGACTAAACTTACGATAGCGATGTCAAGGCTATGTCGGCGGCAGAGAAGCTAAATAAGAGCGTTCTCTTGGGTTCGTGTTAGTTCGACGACGCGCCACTCACTGAGAAGTGGGGTAACGAGATCAACTTATTGTTTGAATAAAAGTGTTAAATAAATCAAGTTTGCTCATCGTAAACAAAAATGCCACCTGTTTCATTGACTGAGGATGTAAGTATATTCTTGCACTGCATTTTATATTTACAAATTATAATATTATCTATTTTTTATAAACAATGACAGTGAACATACACCTACAAGGGTCTGTGCTTAGAATTAACTTATTAATTATGCTATTCTTTATTTATTTATTATAAATGCTTAAGGTATATAGACCTTATAATTACAGTAAATTTTGATTGTGAAAATGAAAATACTTCTTTTCTTTTTATTGTTTAAAAGTCAGTATCTCAGCTGGTACCTACTGTGTTACAAGAGGAAGTATTTTTTTTTTACTTTTTTAATATTTTTTAAGGAGTATTAATTAAAAATGTTATTTTTCTTTAAGTTCTTAAAAAAGTCAAATTCCATCACAATAAAATGATAAAGAAAATTATTTATTCAAAGGCTCCAAAGAAGAAGTTGCGTGTTGCCATAATTGGACAGAGCACATTTGCAGCCGAGGTGTTCAAACTCCTGCAGCGGGATGGACATGAAGTTGTTGGTGTTTTCACAGTACTGGACAAGGGAAACCGAGAGGATCCACTTGGTAAATATTTTTATTATGGTGCTTATACCAACAGGAAATAAGTTTGATGGTATTATTATCATCTTAAGTAGTGTTAAATTAAAGGAAGGACCAGGTATAGTGGGTTAAAGAGAGTGTGGGTTGCGATACTAAAGGGTTACACCCTATTTGGCTTGGACTAGAAACCCACCCAGGATGACTAGATAGCTAAGACCAACCACAAGTATGGAATTTAAAGGAATACTATAAAAAAACTATGGTAGATAATATAACCATGATTTGTAACCTACCTGCATAGAAGATTGTATTATTATAAGAAAATAAACAGCCGAGATTCCTACTGTAGCTTTCATCGTAGTAATATTGGAGCTATTAGGGGAAATAATGTTATCAACAAAATAATATTCATATAAACTAGTATTAATCCACTTATGTACCATTAAATGAAGGCAGTCTTTGTTACGCTCAACAATACCTAGAAGTTGTGCAATGCTATCTACTAATTATCAGTATATACATACAGTTCCGGCAAAATACACTGTGTGTCTGAAGTTTGCTATTCCAAATGAAGGTCAAATTAATTTTGAATATCTAAATTAGTAAGAACAATATTCACAAATGGGAAACAGACCATCTGATATCACACCAAAACATTTTTGAGCATGATAAAAATTTAGAATTCAATTATTAAATTCGATACAATTATTGTATATATTACAAGGTACATACAGGATTAGTTATGAGGTGCTGGACCACAGGCTGTCATGGTCGTGGTGAATTTCACGGATCCCATGACTGTGACTATAAGGCAAGTTATGGAAAATGCAGTTTTTAGTTGGTACAAGTCTGACATACCCAGGGTGGCAGAGGATCGATGAGAATTTTCTGTACTATAAAAAAAAAGGATTAGTAATGAGGAAGCTCTGAATACAAAACTAGTGAGTAGGTCCCATGGTGTGTTTAGCCTTTTTTATGTTACAGAATAAATAATCAATAATATAGGCAGTTGATCAATTTACGACTTTAAATGTATAACATAAGGTTGAAGTAATGTTCACATCCACTATTTAATTGTTATTGAAAAGGATGATTATTTTCATGACTTTTTTGGAAAATAAATTAATGATTTCCCTGATAATAAGTATTGTTAATAGATTTCATCACCCCATAGTTCCAGACTAAAAAACAGGTCTTAATCATAATTACGCGGCAAGAAAAGCAAACAAAATTTTTTTAAACAACCTGGGCTTTTCACCTGTTTTTTATATACCTAACCGATATTACACTTACTGTATTTACATAGGTGTCAGTTTGTTGTGCTTATTAACAAGTTCAGTTCAGTCGTGAGTGCACTAATGGTAAATATTTAATAAGTGTCATAATTTACAACATAACTATTTATTATAATTTATTGTAATACTGGAACACTAAATACTTATGTAAAAGAGGTCCACAAATATAATTTAAACATGCTTTCTGCAAACATTTCAGAAATAAGGTTTTTATTTAGCAAGTGGTCTTATTATTTTTTAGTAGTCCTAGTGATCTGATCATTAGACTGCCATCTCAAAGGTCTTGATAATTATGACTTGTTAAGGCTTGAATAATGTATTATCACTCGGTAAAACCAGTCAACTACCCAATTATAAAGTCTACCCCATTTTCTCATACCGATAGTTAGGAACTACTGCCATATTTATGTTTTATTTGTTTCTTTGCAGCCACAATCGCAGCTCAGAATGGTAAACCAGTATACAAATATAAAACATGGCGCGTGAAAGGTCAAGTGATACCCGAAATATTGGAACAGTACAAATCAGTGAGTGACAACATTTTTATACACACATACTCGCCTTTTTCCCATGGCAGAAACTAAAGAACGCGACTTGCTACGATTCTTGCATTCTTCTTCTGCCTCGACCACATTCATACATCTTGTCATACACACGCCGCTTGCGAGTACTACGCACCCGACCTTTTTGAAGAACCTCACCAATAAGGTCGGCGTAAGATTTTCTAGGACGTCCCCTCTCGCCGGTTCTACTGACATTCGCCATGTAAATCCTTTTTGTCAGTCGCCTTTCATCCATTCTCTCGACATGCCCAAACAATCTCAACATTTTTATATTTAGCATATAGATAAATAAATACATATTTGGGACATTTTACATAACACGATCTAGTCCCAAACTAAGCTGAGCTTGTACTACAGGTACTTTTTTTGTCACCGTTATAAATCAAATCATCATTAAAAAAAAAAAAAAAAAAAAAATTGTTAATCCAAGTAAAGATAGCTTCCCACGGTGCATGATGACGGACGAAGAAAAGCTCGCACCGTGACTGCGCTGAGTGTCAGGGGTTTAATTTTTCTTTCTAGTTTTTCTATTCTTTGTTCTAAATTTATACCAAAGACATTTAAATATTACTAGCAACAGGACTTGAAGAAAAATCATGATCTACGACTATTTATTTTTGGCTCCTCTACTTTATTCTTTAGTGAACTAGGTATAGCTATTGAAGGATGACTGGCCTAATTTACCAGTATACTAATACATTATCTACCTACTTATGTCTTAGTTTCCGAGTATACAGCTATTCGATAACCTATAGTTTATCACATCGATTTAACTTGACATGAGCTAGGCACGTGTCATTCAAAATACATCATTCTCATATTTAGATAGAATAACATAGTTGTATATCAGCTGACTAATAAAATCACGATGATATTTATTATGTTTTGTTATTTGTAATAAGTTTGTACAAGAAGCCAAAAATAATAGAAATTAGTAATAGTCATAGATAATAAAATAAAATTAGTATTCATAATCATAATCTATACTAATGTTTAATGAATACCATCATCTAATATCATATACAGGGTGGAAGGGACATAGACACGCAACGGCTTACCATGACTTCAGTACATGATTCTGGACCCCCCTGCGTTGGAATTTTTCGTCGGCTTTTTCTTGAAAGAAAATGTCTGGTCGGGTGAAATCACGCCTAAACTACTGAACTGATTTAAATGAAATTTGGTACAGAGATAGTTTAGAGCCTGTGAAATGACATATACTACTTTTTAATGCGAAAAATGGGCTGTAAGGGGTTAAAATGGGGGATGAAAGTTTGTATGGAAATTACGTCATTTTTAAAGAAAGAACTGCCGAAAGTCACTATTGTACGCGGCCGAAGTCGTGGGCACAGCTAGTATAATATAATTTGGACGGACAACGTCTGTTGGATCAGTTAGTTAAGTATGTCAAAGTAAGTCGAGTAATGCTGAATATAGTGGTGTAGTAGTTTTTTAATTTACCTGTACACAAGTAGAAATAAACTATCTACTAACTAGCTGCACCCCGCGCTGTCAACCTTTTTCCTTTTTGCTCGGCTCCAATAGGTCGTAGCGTGATGTTGTATAGCCTATAACTTTCCTCGATAAATGGACTATCATCGTCAACCCATATACTGTCCCACTGCTGGACACGGGTCTCCTCTCAGATTGAGAAGGATTAGGTTATTGTCCACCTCGCTGGCCTAGTACGGGTACGCAGACATAACACACCGTCGAGAAATAGCTCTTAGTCATGCAGGTTTCCTCATGATGTTTTCCTTCAGCGTTTAAGCAAGTTATAATTAATTATTATTAACCAAACCATACCGAACCAGTAGTTCCAAGCCTCTTTAGCCGCTATTGCTCTATGATCGGCGAGTGGTTTTAAAAATTATTTTTTTACAGGTAAACGCTGACATCAATGTGCTGCCATTCTGCACACAGTTCATCCCAATGGAGGTGATTACCTTCCCCAAATACGAGAGCATCTGCTACCACCCCAGTATACTGCCCAGGCATAGAGGCGCTTCTTCTATCAACTGGTAAGTCTACACATGCAATATGTTACAGAACAATAGGCGCCGTTACAGAACAGTAGCGCGCTGAGCTATCAGTTTCTGCATCGCAAGTGCGATTTCCGCACAGTTTAAATAATTGTTTGGCTTAAATATAGATTTTTTCTCGGTCTGCGTGTGCGCATGCCTAACCCACGATATTGTGAGACATTATTTTACGTAAACAATGTTTTATGTTTTTGAAAGAAATATTTTCGTCCATCGTTATTCCATCCCTTCCATCCATACTAATAGTCTTAATTAAATTTAAACTAGCTGATTGCCCCCCTGTTTCATTCATATCACAAAGGGCTTTGAGACAAAAAGTCTATGTCCTTCTCCAGGATCTAATCTATCTCTGTACCAAATTTCACCAAAATCGGTTCAGCGGTTTAGGCGTGAAAGAGTAACAGACAGACAGATAATTACTTTCGCATTTATGATATTAGCAGGAATGCCTTTTATACTAGATACTATTATAAATAAAATAGTAACTCTCTCTGTTTGTTTATTACGGTTTAACGCCTAAACCGCTAAACCAATTTTGATGAATTTTGTATAGAGATAAATTGGACTTTGAAGGAAATAGTAATATGTAAAAAAAACTATGCAAAGTCCTTTGGTATGCCAATAAAAACCGCAACAGCTAATATGTCATACATCGAATTAGTTGGAACTCATTTAATTCGAGTAAACGTAATAAATCATTGTCTATCTAGAGGTTTTAAACAATTTTCTTGAAAAAAGAACCGAATGTTATCGAATCATTATGTAAATCGAATATCAGACTCGACAATTTTGTCAGTAGCGCCACACTGGGTATGTTTAGTGATGAAATGGACTACACTATGTCATCACAGCTCGGAACACGTTTCTATCGGAACTTGCATTACGTAATTGCTAGTCACAAGATCGATTGCATGTATATTGCAAGACTGCACATTCGATTATCTACAAATTCGATTATTTTTCAAATTGAGTAATATCTCCTCCTATCTCGTTTGGCGTAGTCAAAAGTCAAAATATTTTATTCAAGACTACTAGTATCTACTTACTTTTTGAAAGTCAATTTGTACATTTTAGACAGCCCTGAAAACATATCCCAACATACTTTGGAAAGGCAATACTTTTCCCAAAAACTTTAAGAGAGGTGAGGCATAGTGGGAATAATTCCACTCAAATTGGAGCTGCCCGACTGGGGAAGTACGTCCGCCTTGCAGAAATTCGAAGTAAAATAACACTGCTTTGACCCTGGTGTGCCTAACGGTGAGCAAGATTGCCAGTGCTCCGCGAGGAAATTTTGTGTTAGCAGCCCCCACTGCTAACATAAACTTGACTTATACTGCCAACCCAACTATTCCTCTTTCGTTTTCAAGGTCGGCAACGCGCAAGTGATACCCCTGGTGTTGCAAGCGTCTTTTTTTTTTTTTTTTCTTTTTTTTTTAGGGACTTACAATCCTTATAAGATTATGTCAGCCCCATAATACCCTTAGCTTATTACAAACTTAATTTCTTAAAACTATTAAATATGAATTTATAAACAAATTTAGCTCCAATACTAGTGTTGCAAGCGTCTATAGGCTACGGTAACCACTTTCCTTCAGATGGACCGTATTTGCCACCTTAGTAGAATAATAAAAAAAAAAAAACAAAGTCCATTATCAACCAACGCAACACCGCTGTTGATTTTTTAAAATATATTTTAGCATGAGATTGATGATTTGAGCATTAACGGTTAGTAATATAAGTAAGAAACTTAGTAAAAAAACAGGCATCCCGCCTCTCGTCTGGAATTTACGATTAACTTCGGTATTTGAGGTTTTCTAGTAGCTAGCATCATCATTATACAAACCTGTTTAAAGCAGTTTTTGCGATCTCGTAAGGGAAATTGACTTTGTAGTAAATGCGATGTAAAATTAGCAAAAAGTATACATAATAGTTTTGCATGCCAAGAATTTTCATATTTTGGTTGTAGACAATAATTACATGATAATGATATAAAATAAGTCGACATCGTCGCGTGTATGAAATTGTTGCTTAAGACGGTTATTATTAGGTACATACTTAGACAGCTTATGATAAGATGCTTATTATAATAATAGTCAAGTAAACGTAATATGATTTGACAGAGTGGCAGTGGGGGGACTATGACCCTTATACTGCCAACCCAACTGTTCCTCTTTCATTTTACACGGCCCAAGTGATACTCAGAAAACTTATAAATGAAAATACTAATTAAGTAAGAAAGTGAATCAATCACGCAATAGATAGATAAATTGAACACATCTGCATTCGCACCGCACATTGCTATAATACAATATTAGTTAATTCGATTTGTTAATTGGTTTTTCTACATCAATCTGGAATTCCCTAAGTTGTTAAATATCTAGTTTTTACCTGATTGGTCCAGCAATCGATGCTGATATCAGTCTCATTTGAAAGGACAAACGGATTTTTATTACATATACTCGTAGATACCTACATAATGTATGCTATATTAGAAAGAGATCAAAATTGTTAGTCTGTACGTATATCAGTACCCTGGCATGGCCGTGGCGAATTACACGGATCCCATGGCTGACTGTAGGGCAAGTAAAGCCAGGTGCGGCTTTTAGACATGCCGCCTCCCCGGGTGGCAGATGACCCATGACGACTTTCCGTACATTAAAAAAGGGTAATCTCAGGAATTAATTAACCGATTCTGAAAATTCTCTCGCAGATAGATAGCTAAAATATGTTTTATAGTGAGTACTTCCAAGTTAATTAAGTTTACTTCGAAAGTATTGTATAAAATGTAATCATATTCGGGTTGCGGCTCGGTTCAACTCCGAACTGGGAAAAATATTTGTATTTTCACGTATGGGCTATATATACATTTTTAATATAATATGTAGAAGCCACACGTGGATCGAAACCACCTTGACCAGTTGATTTGCTTATCTGTAGACATAAGAATTTGTCAAAATCCTATCTTTAGTAGGCAAGTCAACCGATCGAATTGTTATTCGGACCGTCCGTTAACCTCTTGCGTATCTGATTTAGCAACGTGTTAGATCTTAATGAGACTACAATAGGTGATGCGAGCACCAACTCATAGCATTTGAACGGTCTGGTAGCAATGAGATATTTTATTATGTGACCTACGCAAATGTTCCACTGATCTGGTATCGCCGAACGTCGTGCGATGGGTTGTTGAGCTCCCTAAATTATAGTCGAGCTACACAATTACTGATACATGCGTGCTGGCGTCTAGGACTGGCCTACTCAAGGCCGCTATGGTTCTTTCTTCAAAAGGCCATTTCAGACATTGCCATACATTGTATCACTCGCATCCAAATATGTGTTATCTTTAAAAGAGACCATGTATCTCTGAGTTTGTTTCGATGTTTCTTCTCAGAAAATAAAAATAAAATAAATATTTTTGGGAGGTTGTCAATTAGCAAATACCGGCTTAAGAAAAATATAAAACATTGGTAACGTGTCTTTAAAAGATCTACTTACAGAAATAAATATATGTACTTAGGTATATACGACTAATATAATATTATTGTCCACTTAAAAATTCACGGTCAAGGTTACAAAAGAATTCGCCAATTCTGTATAGATACGGTTGCGTGTCTCATACTAACAACATTTACACAAATTACAATACATTGCATCGTTCGTACTACATAATAACTAGTTTCCTACCAAGGTTGGACAGTGGGCTATTAGGTAATTTACTGAAATTATTTTTGTCCAGCAGTTTTTTTTTATTCCACTGAGGTGGCAAACAAGCATACGGCCCACCTGATGATAAGCCATTACCGTTGCTTAAATACGCTTGCAGCACAGGGGTATCACTTACACGTTGCTGACCCTGTGTAAAACGAAAGAGGAATAGTTGGGTTGGCAGTATAAGGGTAAAAGTCCCCCCCCAATTACCAACACAACCTTTCCTCGCGGAACATGTATAAATGCGAAATACTTATCAATATAAGAAAAACTTGTATAATCTGGTTTTGTGAAATTACTGCGTTAATATAAAAAAATATAAAAAACTGTGGTCATCTACGACTCGCTATAAGATTATATAATTAATATAAGCACTCATGAGTTCGACGTATTTGGAGTTTTCCAAATACGTCTTAATGGACAATCGTTTAGTTGTGTATTTAATTGTTTTCAACTTTTACCGGTTTTAAAAATGCATCATAGAAGCGGATAAGTATAGTTGCAATCACATGATACTTTAAAAATTTGCTAATCTACTCGTTGTTGCTCGTCACATTACGTTGGGTAGTTATTGATGTTTTGAGTTCTCGAGAACAGGGTCGATTTCAAAGTAGTATCAACCCTTCCAGGCATACGGTTGACCATACTGCTGAAAGAGTCGATTTGGAACATGGTTACTTGAAAACATTGTTGTAGGTGCAACGCATAATGGTATATTAGATAAAATGCTCATTGTTCAGGACACTAATGGAAGGCGACACAACATGTGGGCTGTCAATATTCTGGGCTGACGATGGTCTGGACACAGGACCCATACTGCTGCAGAAGAGCTTCCCCGTCACCATCGACGATACTGTTGACTCTATCTACAACAAATACTTGTACCCTGAGGGTAAGCTACTATATAATAGTCATTTAAATAGTTCTAATAATATTCTACCAAAGGGGTTCGAACCTTTTTCAAATTCAAATAGGTAATATATTTTGCGACATACGGGTATTTTAGGCATAATTCTTAAGTACTGGTACAGAGTATCACCATATTCGAACATCAAGTGGCATGCAACATTAGAAATGATTTCAAAATCAAAATATCAATTAGGTGAATGATCATAATAAACAGGTAATCCATCATTAACCCCTTTTAAAAATAATATATATTAAATAAAAGAATTAATGTCAAGTTAATATTACGATATGCCATATCGGTTCTATCCCCTTTTAATGTCACCCTGTAGCAAATTAAATAAAACTACTTTTTCCGGATTTTATCGCGTTTATTGATATTATTAATCCCGACGTTTCGGACCCTTTACAGCGTCCATGGTCACGGGTAGACTCTACCCTTGACCATGGACCATAGTTTTATTTCAATGTATAATATTCGCGTAAATGTCAGAAATCAATTTAAATAACCCTTTATAAATTGTCATTAAACAGGTATAAAGGCGTTGGCAGAGGCTGTGAACATGGTAGCAAATGGTACTGCACCAAGAATCAAACAAACGGAAGAGGGCGCCACATACGACCCTGCGCTGTTTAAGCCTGAAACACATCAGGTAAAATAAAAGGAAGCTTTTGCAGTATCTTGATCTTCGTCATTTATGGAAACGTTCTGGTCAATATTTTTCAAAGTTCTAGAACACACGACGGTGGTCATGGTTGTCTGTAAGAAGTTGCTTTCAGCGATAAGACCGCCAATTGTACAGACACCAGGTCAAACTATCCAAAACTGTAAAATTTTCCCAATTGAATATGAACCTTATTTCTTTGCTTTAAAGTTGAAAATCAATCAAAGAAATTTGATAGATTATGGTAGTTTGATGTGCTGGCCTCTGTACTTTAGTATAAGACGTTTGTTTTTTATTTTTCTTCCTTTGGTGTAGACGCCAGCAGATCAAGCTATCCAAAACTGTGATATTTTGCCAATGGAATATGGACCTTATTATTTTGTATTAAAGTTGAAAATCTATCAAAGAAATTTGACAGATTGGGGTAGCTTGCTGCCAGCACCGTGTTTCTTTACAGTAAATACTCGTATCTATATATCTATCTAATCTTCCAGATCGACTGGTCAAAAGGCGGTGTTGCCCTTCACAATTTCATCCGCGGCCTCGACTCATCCCCTGGCGCGACCACTTCCATCAAACCACAAACCAAAGACGGTATCATAGAAGACAGTGAGTCTACCATAGAGGTGAAATTCTTCGGCTCGTCTCTATGGGAGGGGGAGTACGAGACGGAAGGCGATGTACTCGTTATTCCCGGATTAAAGAAACCAGCGGTTGTGCATGAAGCTGGACTGTTGATTACTGCCAATGATGGCGTTAAGGTAAGTGGAATGGAGCTTAGATTTTTATATTTATACTTTGCCGTGTTTCGGTCTCAATTAGAAGTAGACCTCCCATCAAATGCAACCAACTAGTTAAAATTTGTTTTGTAGTCAAGTAATTGAACCAGTGAATAAAATCCTCATACTGTATTATTGAAAGTGGACAGCTTAGAGGTTAACACATTTATCACCGCCACAAATTTTGAATATAACACACGGATGCCCCCTACATTTTATATGGATTCGCAAGGCGGGTTGCCGGCACTGAAAATTTACGTACGAGATAAGTGTGTACAGTCGAACACAACAAATTAGTATTGGAAGCTGTAGCTTTGTTTTAGAAGGTTCAATAATAAGGGCTAATATAGGACTCGCCAGGCTGGTCACAGGCATCTAACGAACATTTTTAGAGAACTCGCGACGCGGGTTATTGCCATTGAATGTGTTATAGCACAAAAATATATAAGCAAAATGAAACATGTTTCTGAAAAGTTAAGATCTCGCAGAATAATATGCTAAATTATTTTTTTGTTTCGAATACTTAATTTATAGGTTTGATACATGCATTTCTTCACAGCTGAACATCCAGAGGCTAAAAGTGAACGGCAAAATGATAAACGCCCAAAACTTCTTCAAGGCCAACGAAGACAAAATTACACTAGAACTGACAGCTGAAGAGAAACAATTCGTTGAAAACGTCCGCGACATATGGAAGGCTATCCTGAGAATTGACATTGATGACGACACAGACTTCTTCGCATCAGGAGCCGGCTCCATGGACGTCGTAAGACTAGTGGAGGAAGTAAAAGATCTAGCACAACTAGAACTGCAAAATGAAGATATTTATATGAACACAACATTCGAAGAATTCTATAACATAGCTATACTAAAATCTAGAGGCGGCTCGGGAAGCAAAGAGATCGTATACGATGGCGTAGAAATGGAATGTAACAAAATGAAAATCAAGTTCCCTACGCAGTTATTTATTGATGGAAAGTTTGTTGATTCTGACAGTGGTAAAACTCTGACAATAATTAATCCGACCGATGAAAGCGTCATTTGTAAAGTGCAGAGTGCGTCGGTAACTGATGTCGATAAAGCAGTTAAAGCGGCGAAGAAGGCGTTTGAAGAGGGAGAATGGTCGAAAATCAGTGCGAGGGAGAGAGGGCAACTGTTATTTAAGTAATTCTTTTTTTTTTTATTCTATTGTACCTACTTCCTTTTTTTTATAAAAAGGCCCACATACTAAACTAATTTAACTGCATTTTTTAAGCATATTTTTTTATCCTAACTACTCGGTAAAGTTATGAGTACATATTCTATTTTTCTCCCTAAATAATTAAATACTCAACATAATCATTACATAATTTTATCGACTATAATATTTTATTTACAATTTTTCATACAAACCTATGAAAATTATTTCGTAAGTTCTTTTCATTAGCGAATATAATTATATTAACTTAAACTAAGGTAAACTGAATTATACTTTTGATAAATAAATTAACGGAACATGGTAGTGTGTACGCTAATATGTTCAAAACAACTAGGTATAATATATATTTCTTGTAATATCAACCAAAAGTGTATCTTCGCTATTGAAAATCCGACTTTTCCTACTTCGCTATTGAAGAACCATCATTTCAAATTTTTTTTTAAATATATAAATTAACTCGCAAAAGCAAATTCTAAATTCATTGACGACGACTGTGGTCTAGTGGTTCGACTGCTGATCATGGGGTCGTGCGTTCGGTTCCCACAGGACACAAATATTTGTGTGGGTAAAACATGAGTATTTGTGTTTGTCTGGGTGTTTCTTATGTATTATAAGTATGTATTTACAAAAAAAAAGTATATAAGTATTATATCCATTGTCTAGTACCCATAGTACAAGCTCTGCTTAGTTTGGGACTAGATGGTGCTGTGTAACATGTATTGTCCCAAAATATTATTATTATTAATGATGACTGCCTCATTAGTCTAGTGGTCCTAAGCGCGACTGCTACGCTAGAGGTCCTGGGTTCGATCCCCAGGTCGAGCAAAGTATTATTGGGTTTTTCAATGAAATTCTCAGTAGCAGCTCGGAGTCTGGATTTGTGCCCCGTTTAAGGCAATAGGCTCGCCCCCTATTACATGGGACCTAAACATACCGGCGAAATGTGGGTGTACATTAGTACACCTCTGCCTAACCCTTCGGGGAATACAGGCGTGATGGTATGTATTAATGATAACACTCCACAGACTAGCGGATCTGATGGAGCAACACAAAGAAGAGCTCGCGACGATAGAATCGATCGACTCCGGCGCAGTGTACACGCTGGCACTCAAGACACACGTCGGCATGTCCATAGAGACCTGGCGGTACTTCGCCGGCTGGTGCGACAAGATACAGGGCGCTACTATACCTATCAGCCACGCCAGGCCTAACAGGTAAAAATATATCTTTTTTTTTGTATTTTATGGCATTTTCCATTCTAAGATTTTAAAGTTATTTAGTAAAGGAAACATTCGATATGACGGGTAGGAATCGCGTTGGCTTAGTGGTCATAGCGTCTGGGGTACCTAACCAGGAGACGCAGGTTGGAATCCTGTCCGCAGTCGAATTTTTCCTTTGCTAGGTTAAAAAATATTGATAACACCCCAATACTTTAGACTTTTCTGGGATTGTTATGCTTCTATTTTATTCTGTGGACTAGCTGAATTACAACTGGTTATAGCTGGAACTTCTTGAATCTTCTCTACCCCCTATCTAGATACCTACCTTTTTTTTATTATGGGGGGAAACCTTCAAAAGGCTACCCCTCTAAGCTAGCGGTCTAGACCGAGTAGTGTGGGATTCTTACCCACTAAATCCATCCCGGTGGCCACCATCAGCTCATGGGGGGGGGCACTGTCCTCTTAAAAAAACCGACCCAGAACCCCGCTGTGCAACTCCTGTAGGGCACATCCCTGGGAAGACTGTAAACGGGTCTCCCCTTAATCTCTTTGTGCACGGCAGCACGTGACCACTGTGCTACCGTCTTCTCCAGAGAAGATTATGTTACTCTGTTCGCCCACAAGCCCACAGGCCCACAGGCCCGCCTGCCTTAGATGATGTAGGCGGGATTTCGGCGAGGCGGTCACCTACCTGGCGCCTTCTCCGTGCAGGATCGGCAGATAACTACCTACCTACCCTGCCTATATCTAATATATAAAATTCTCGTGTCACAGTTTTCGTTGCCATACTCCTCCGAAACGGCTTGACCGATTTTGATGAAATTTTTTGTGCTTATCGGGGAGGTCTGAGAATAGGCCAACATCTATTTTTCATACCCCTAAATTTTTTTTTTTTATGGCAAAACAACGTTTGCGGCGACAGCTAGTCTGTATACTATATAAAAATGAATCTCTATTTCCCTTGGTCGTCGCATCACGCGTGAACGGATGGAACAATTTAGCTAATTCTTTTTTGTTGTGTTAATTTTTGCCAGGAGGTTCTAATGAAAGAAAAAAATTAAAAACATTGTTCAGGAAATTAGAAAATTTAAAAAAGTTAAGAACTATGATCATCATCAACCCATATATTGTCCCACTGCTGGGCACGGGTCTCCTCTCATATTGAGAGGGATTAGGCAATAGTCCACCACGCTGGCCTAGTGCGGGTTGGCAGACTTCACAAACCGTCGAAAAAAATCTCTAGAGTATGCAGGTTTCCTCACGATGTTTTCCTTCACCGTTAAGAACTATGATACTTTCAGGTAAATTCCACGCAGACAGTCGCGGGCAGAAGCTAGTAGATAGATAAATTACTATAATCTAATTACCTCTATATTAGAAATCTTGCGATGACGAGGAAGGAGCCCATCGGCGTGTGCGCACTGATCACGCCGTGGAACTACCCGCTGATGATGCTGTCGTGGAAGATGGCCGCCTGCCTCGCCGCCGGGAACACCGTCGTCATGAAACCTGCCGCTGTAAGTTTTCTATACATTCTGAATGCCGAGCGTGACAGAGAATCCGGTGGAGATTTATTCAATGTGGTCTTTTTGCTTGGTTACTTGGTACCTGCAGTTTCGCCAGATAATAAATAATTATGTATGTACTATATAAATATATATCTTACTAGCTATTGGCCGAGGTTTCGCCCGTATCCCAAAGAACTCTTGGAGTTAAAAGGTAGCATAAATGTGCCTCTTCAAGGTCTAATCTATCTCTACCAAATTTCATTAAAGTCGGTTCAGTGGTTTATGCTTTCACAGCATAACAAAAGACAGACGTAGTAACTTTCGCGTTTATAATATTGGTGAAGAAGAAGATTTTGCATTTTCCATGTTATAAAGTTACTTTAGCTAAGGAAAAATAACTTTATTAGTAAAGGTGTTAATTCGATAAATAATGTACATTTCAAATTTTTTTTTTTTAATGAGTACAGTGGTTTCAGAGACTACTATTCACATACACACATACACACCAAACAAAATCACAAAATTCACACTTTCTTTTTACAATATTAGTTAAGAAATCAAGCAATAATAATAATAATCTGTGTTGTGGTGTATACAGGTGTGTCCGCTAACAGCGCTGAAGTTCGCGGAGCTGTCGGCTCGGGCGGGGATCCCCCCGGGAGTCATCAACATCCTGCCGGGCAGCGGCGCCCTCTGCGGACAGGCGCTGGCCGACCATCCGCTCGTCAGGAAGCTCGGCTTCACCGGCAGCACGGAGATCGGTACGAACTATTATAACCATAAAAAAATGATATAATATCCTTAGCTGGGTACTTCATCATTATCAACCAATATACTGTCCCACTGCTGGGCACGGGTCTGCTATCAGAATAAGAGGGATTAAGCTACTTCACAAAGCTGGGTCCTTAGCAGCAATTAATTGTTATATTAAAATACACACAAACACACACATACACACACATCATTACGCCTGTTACGGTTAAGCAGTGGTGTACTTTTACTTCGCGAAGCGACCCCATTTCTAACTTGAGCTACTAAATTACCATTAAATTTCAGGTCAAACAATTATGAAGTCGTGCGCAGCATCAAACATGAAGAAAGTATCGCTAGAGCTGGGCGGCAAGTCGCCGCTTGTTATATTCGAAGACTGTGATCTCGACAAGGCCGTCAGAAATGTGAGTGACAAGAAATTAAATCGATTACATGATTAATAACAAGATATGAATTCAGTAATTATCTAAATACAATTATTAATTATTCTTACTGCAACGTTTCGCTGTAAAAGTAAAATATATAATAATATGAAATGTACAAGGGGTGGAGACCACCAGGTCTCAGGGTTTCAGGATACCGATCCTGAAACCCTCGAGCCTAGCTTAGGTACCAGTCTCCCCACAATATTATAAATTGTTAAATTATGTTAAACCTAGATGTAAGTCATGTTTATATTGTGATGAGAAAATAAATAAATTGATTGATTGAATTCATTCAGAATTGATATTAACTACTAGGGTAATCAAATGTTATGGTTGTGGCGAATTTCACGGATCCCATCGCCATGACTATAGCGCAAGTGAGCCTTCACTTGCGCTGGTGCGGGTTTTAATGTAATAAATGTCCAAGTGCGGGCTTTAATGGAATATTTTTTTATGGATATCAATTTTAGAGAAAGCCTGCGTCCCTCCGGTTAAGTTCCCACAGGACGCTTTTAACCAACTAAGCGACTGAGACCACTCCTTTGAATTCGAATTTCTCTTCCTCATTCTACATCTAATAAGGACGTCAGCGACATCTATCGAAGACATAAATTACTATTATGTTCTGCAACCAACACAACTTACTTTATATTGTATTTATTTATTTATTATTGTAGTATACCCAAAACGCGTTTCAACAATATTATTAGTAAATTCATTAACAAAGTCACAAGATTTATTGTATTCAAAAATAAGTTCAAACAATTTTAACCTTTAGGGCATGGCATCAGTATTCTTCAATAAAGGCGAGAACTGCATCGCAGCTGGTCGGTTATTTGTGGAAGAGTCGATACACGATGAGTTCGTCCGCCGCGTGGTCGCCGAGACGAAGAAAATCAGCATCGGCGACCCGCTGCACCGGGGCACTGCTCATGGACCACAGAACCATAAGGCGCATATGGACAAACTGCTTGAGGTATTGGTTCACTAACATTTTAATTTTACCGACACTTTCCAAAAAGAAGACCGATAAAGATTGTCTTTGTGGAAGTCTATGGGTCTTGTGTTGTTGTGTGTATAATAGTTTAAAACTTGAAACAGACTATTTTTAATAATATATAATTGGCACTAAACTATGAAGTCACTGCATTTTATAATCATGATACCATGCAAAGTAATCCGTTTACAGTAAAAAACAAGCATACTGCTCACCTGATGGTAAGCGGTTACCATAGCCTATAGACGCTTGTAACACCTATCACTTGAGCGTTGCCGACCCTGTAAAACGAAAGAGGAATATTTGGGTTGGCAGTATAAGGGTCAAATTCCCCTCGCGGAGCATTGGCCACAGCTCAAAGCAGTGTTATTTCACTTCGATTTTCTGCAAGGCGGAAATACTTCCCCAGTCGGGCAGCTCCAATTTGAGTAGAATTACTTAGGAGTAAGTTATGCCATACCTCTCTTAAACAGTAACAAGTCCAAGAAATATTGACTGTTCAAACCAAGACTATTCTTCCAAATCTCAGTCTGGGTGTAATATAAACAAAAAATATCTACATGCAACATGTTTATGGTGTAGTTCGTGGAGCGCGGTGTGAAGGAAGGCGCGTCGCTGGTGCTGGGCGGGAAGCGCGTGGAGCGCAAGGGTTACTTCTTCGAGCCCACCGTGTTCACCGACGTCGCCGACACCATGTGGATCGCCAAGGAGGAGTCCTTCGGACCCATCATGATCATCAGCAAGTTTAGCAGCAAGTGAGTATCATCCAATAGCAGGGTTAGCCTAGTGATATGCCCATTGTACAGACGCCAGCACATCAAGCTACCACACTCTGTCAAATTTCTTTGATTGATTTTCAACTTTAATACAAAACGATAAGGTTCATATTCAGTTGGGAAAATTTGACAGTTTTGGCTAGCTTTACCTGCTGGCGTCTGTACTATTTTTTCGAATCAGTCATATATTTTGTAATATATAATATATACGTTCAAACTCCCGACTTAACTTCAAATCTCAGAAAAAAGCGGGAATTTCCGTAACATTGAGTACTTCTTATCCCATGAAATCAATCTGACAACAATTGTGTTACTAAGTCTACGCAAACGAAGTCGCGGATAAAAGCTAGTTATTATATATTTCATGTCTTGCCTTCTATAACACAACTATGGTCATACATTACTGTACTCCTCTGCCTAACCCGTCGTGGAATACAGGCGTAATGGTATTAAGTATTTGTAAAAATATAACAGATTGATTGGTTCAATATTTAATGTTTACACAGTTTAATGATAAGCTATCAGATTTCAGCTTGGCTTGCATGACCCATGATTGTTTTATCAGAATTTTATTTATGGTCTGCATGCCATCTAGTGCTCAATTTTCTAAACTATAACAAACATGGCGCTTTAGTTCGCTGTCAAAACGAACCCACACATGTAAAGAAGTGTAAAATTTTGCCTGGATTTTACGATTGTTTTTTCTCAGTAATTAGTGTAAGTTATTTCCTAAAAAGTTCATTCGCCACCACATTTCATTGTAGACAAGTGATAAAGTGATTCGTTTTAAACAAAAGATTGTCTACTTTTAGCGTAAAGTTGTATCAAAAAATGTATGGACGGTCGATCGGAACATCAATATTAATACATATAACGATTGTTGTGTACTCAGAAACATGGACGATGTGATCCGTCGCGCCAACAACACGGAGTACGGTCTCGCTAGCGGCGTGTTCACCCGCGACGTGTCCCGAGCGCTGCAGTTCGCCGAGCGCATCGACGCCGGCACAGTGTTCGTCAACACTTACAACAAGACAGACGTCGCCGCGCCCTTCGGAGGGTTCAAGCAATCTGGATTTGGGAAGGACTTGGGTATGCAATGAAACCTTTTAACAAACTAGTTTCTGCCCGCAACTTCGTCCGCGTGGAAAAGGTACTTTTAATTATCGTTATAATTTGGATAATTAACTCAAAATCTGTAATGTTATTGGAACGAAGTTCCTTATCGCGCGTTTTGAAAGGGGGCTAGACGGAAAAAATTCTTACGAAAAAGTTGTCACGACACTTTTTTCGAAATTCAAATATTGTTGACAAGCATTCAAATATTATTAAGTGAATGACAATATTTGAATTTCGCGCGTTGTGAATTGTTGAGTGTATACAGGTTTTTTTATTTTTTATTATTAAATTTTAATGAAAGGAACTTCGTTCCATCCGGGTGTCCCTTGATACCTCTCAAGTTTTTCTGATGTATAAATAATAATACTGTAAAGTTTCATCAAAATCCGTTCAGTAGTTTTAGCGTGAAAGAGTAACAAACATCCATCCTCACAAACTTTCAAATTTATAATATTAGTAGAATAACAAACCACAGATGTAACATTGAATTGTCAATCAATGGAGGATTAATTTAGAAATCAGGATTAGTTTTGATATTCAAAGACTTTGTAGTAAAATAATAAAATGTAGGAGCTTAAAAGGCTTTCCAACGTTAAAAACGCTCGTCAGCTGGAACTGTCTCTAATATAAACACCTTGTAACAGATTAAAAAATATTGACCTTATCTACAACTGACGATAGTGGTTCGTGGATATTAATAATGATTAGGCGTATTATGTCTGTATTAAGTGTTAGACAAAACATTGATTAAAAATATTTGTTATGAATAATATAACAAACTATACAAGTCCAGTATGGCCTGACCTCTCAGTAGTACGCCTATACAATGCGATGTGATCAGATTATACTGGAAACTAGCTGCCCCGCAAACGTTGTTTTGCCATAAAAAAAATTATTTAGGGGTATGAAAAATAGATGTTGGCCTATTTGAGAATAGGCCAACCTCCCCGATAAGCACAAAAAATTTCATCAAAATCGGTCAAGCCGTTTCGGAGGAGTATGGCAACGAAAACTGTGACACGAGAATTTTATATATTAGATATAGCTTGATGTATCTACCGTACGTACGTTACGTAATTCAACTTTACCGTCATTAACCGACTTCAAAAAAGCCGGAGGTTCTAATTTGTTTATATTTATATTATATTATTTATTTGGTTGCAGGTCAAGAAGCTCTCAACGAGTACCTCAAGACGAAAAACATTACTATCGAATATTAGACATGATATTTTTTTGAAAATATTATCTTTATGTAAGTTCAGGTTTACAAACTGTATAGATTATAATAATAATATATTTATAACATTATATTGTAAATAAAATAGTATGTAAGTAATGATTATATGAAATATTCAATTAATACAAATTATTGTATTCAAAAAACTTGTTTTATTCGTTTCAACAAATTGTTTCTTAAATACGTCTTTAATTGTTCTCACTTATAGAGTTGCCGAATTATACTCAAAACCAACGAAACTTAAACATGAACAAAGTCGTCAAATAGGATTTTGTTTACAAATATTTCTTTCGTTACAATTTCACAGACAAGTATTAAGCGATAACTTTATAAGTATGATGAGTGTTTTCAGTTGAACATAATATTCTTCAGCCACTCTTTTTGAATTTCCGGTTGAGGTCTCATATTCCACCTGTCAAGTATTTCCTCTCTGAAAAGTAGAAAGATTGCTAGGCCAGTAGAACCTGAGCTCATCAAATCGTGACTAAAGTATTTAGTAGTCTGTAAAAATCCGTCCGACACAAACAATCCATATTGTATAGTAACTTTACATAATTATCAACCCATTTCTACGTAATGTTTCCTCTCAGAATGAAAAGGGTTAGCCGATAGTACATCATGCTGGCCGAGTGCGGGTTAGCACACTAAACACACCGTCGAGAGTCTCAGGTTTCCTCACGATGTTTTCCTTCAGTTTTTAAGCAAGTGAAAATTAATTATGAATACGCCCAAATTTGAAAAGTCAGGTCTTGGATTCGAACTCAAGACCCAATACCTGGCAGTCCAGTGGTCATAAGTCACTACGTCTCACTGATTTTAAATAAACAATAATAAAAGACCACATGAGAAATGCTTCAATAAATAAGTTGGTAACATTATTTAGTGTATAAAAAAACATTTAATTGAACGCGCTTTTCTGATAACATCCAGCTGTACAGTTGAATTGCATTGCGTAGCGTAGCTTACCTAATATTCTGACAAGCTCCAACGCGTGTCGGATTACCAGCAAGACATGAACAAGCATTCGAGGAAACCTCGGCGGTATTGTAACTGTATGATCCGTATCCGTAACTTGGTGTAATAGCGATACGCAAATTACGAAGCATTTCGCCATCCGATAATCTGTAATTAACAACAAAATGTAATGAACTATGCAATGCGGTTTATTCCTAAAGTAATATGGCTATACTGCAAAGTACTTAGTGGGTTTTTTAAGATTCAGTCAGTTCCTTCTGATGAGAGACCAAATTACTAAACAAATATTCTCATTAGACGCATCGTACTTTTCGGAAATTGAGGGTTGTAAAAAAATATGTTAGTTGTTTCTTGTCTTGTTGTTATTGGTTTCAGCGAAACAGTGTTGCACTAAAAGTCTGTATGTTTTAGACAAACGTCTAATCGACTACGGGCAGGATTCGAACTCTGCGTCTTCTGGTCCAATATACCAGACGTTATGACCACTAAGCCACTGGCCCGCAGTAGATTTTTTCCTTCGCTAAAATCACTTTATAATCTTACTTAGCATGGAAAATGCAAAGAAATAAAAAAGCTACGTGATAGAAAATAACGTTCAACAGATACATCTGTATTCCATAGTTTCAACCCATAATACTGTCCCGCACCCGCTGCTGAGCACGGGCCGGCCAAATATACATATTAATCTATGGGGCCGGCTCTCATATAATAAAACGGATCAATAATTAGTTTATAAGAATTAAAATAAATATCATTCAAATTACATACTTCTTATCAGGTATAGGTAAAGCGTTAGGCAGCATATTAGTCCTCGAAATGTTAATAAATGGTAAGTTGTTTTTCTGAAAATGAATAAGTGAATAGGTATCTAAGAAAATCTGAGCTGGGAGTCAAGTCAAGCACTTCACAGCTAATAAAACAGCTACTAAGTACGCCAAGTATAAATAAGACGATCTACTCCTAAGATGGATTTCAAGGATAGATAATATTTTAGGGATGCGGTTCTCTAGAGATTTGTTATTCTGCCCCAAAGGCGACTCTCTGACGGATGTATTACACGGCGATAGCATTGTGCACATAGCCCGATGAACCCTAGTCAGGCCACCTGATATTATTACTAGCGTACAAGCTTAATTAAAAAACTTACAAGTAAGTGTGAGTTTCGAAGCCCTAATAATTTGGCCATAATTGAGCAGTAAACACTGCGAGATTTATATGAAATGTTTGATTAAGTAATATTGAGCCAAAATAATTTGTAGTACTAAACGTCAAAAGTTATTAATCTTAAAATAACCAACTCAATAAATAGTTTTTATTCCAATTATAGTTGATATTGTATTCAAAAGATTTTTTTCATAGACTGCTAAACGCAAAGCATTGTAAGCTATAAAATGAAACTAAACGTAAATGTCAGTGACATTTCCTGAACAAGACAACAAGTGCTGAACTTCAAAATCAGCTGTTTGTTTCTGAAGGATTTTATCTACGAAAAATCGATAATTCTTTCATCCGCTAGATATTTTAATTTAAAAAATGAGCAAAACTAACATTGTGTTTCGTGATGTATCGCCAGTCGTTCAAAAATTAAGAGATTTCCTTCTTGGAGTGAGTATTAAACATATTGTTTTGGTTCATTATATAACGCAAGCTAAAACTAATTAGACAACTATTTTGTTTATTATTTTAGAGGAAACATACAATCGCGAACCGTTATGAGCCGCAGCTGTCTAAAAGGACTCAACCGCCGCCGCAAATTCCTGATGGAGTATCTCACAAGTAAAACAAAACAGTATAACCTATTATTAGCATCTCAACGAAAACTAATTTCCTGAAGTCCTGGGTTTATTTGTCCATACTTGTTTTGTTATTCGCAATTCTTAGTAGCATTTCTATCTCATTAGCCAAGTGGTCGTAAGCACGACTGCTCTGCTAGAAGCCCTAGGTTATTTATTTATACTTATTGTACAGAAAAGCGTTCAAAGGCAGTCTTAATGGCTTAGGCATTTTCTACCAGACAACCTTAGGGTGATGCAGAGACTGTCATGGTAGATGCACGAAAGATTAGAGGTGAGAGGTAAGATGCGAAACTACAAGAAATTATAAACTTAAGACTCCCAGGTCAAGTAGTTATTGGGATATACTCTATATTTTATTAGCCACATGTCCGTTACGTATGCCCACTATAACAATTTTGTTAGTGTACCCTAGAAAATTAAATGTTTTAAACAAAATTATTTTTTCAGGCATGCTCACAACTACTACTTCACACGAGATGCTCGCCGTGAAGTAGAACCACCTATGGACCTGTCCAAGAAACTCTTGGAAGCCAGCTCTGAGAAGGGGTATTTCTTAAATCTTTTAAAATGATCTTGATGATTGATTAAATAAGTTAGGCAACCTGTGACAGGACTCTTCTTTTTCCTTATTTCTGCAAACCATTGGTCAGCAGAGATAAGGAAAAGATAAGAAAACAATGGACAGTCTACCTGTGACTGAAACATTAGGATTAATAATATAGTTTAACACTGTAAAACCTGTAAAATTGTTGCTTGTGATATTCATCAAGTGTCAGAAATCAATATTATATTGATTAGCTGAACTAGGCTCATATGTCGCAGACATGGGTCACACAATATTTTATGTTTGTATTCATATTTTCGTTTTCTGTGCTATTGCAGTCAAATATCTTTTTTTTTCTTTGATATAAAATTAAATAATATGATTATGTTTTCCATTTTCAGAGCTCCAAAGCAAGTGACTAATGTAAGACCGACCCCAGGCCCTGTTTTTCAATGGGATAAGCACTATGAATAATAGTAGAATACAAATTACAGCAATTATGTAAATTATAAACAGATTTAAGTTTAATAAAGTTGTGTAGAGTAATGGTATTTGCACTCCTTGAACAAAAGTTTTTAAATTCATTTGAATACTTTAATCCCTAAACTTACAATCAAAAAACCATATTCATTTATAATCTACAGGTGTTTCTTTATGATTACGATTAGCTGATACTGAAGTAAATGTCTTCTCAAAAAGTCTGTGTATTGCTAGGTAAATATGTAGTAGGCCTGAAAGCATTATAAAAAAATATATATTCATTCATATATAGCATGGTGATCATTAAAACAAATAAATTGAATTACATTTTCGTGTATTTTCTACAAACAGAGGCAATGCATAAAACAATAACAACTTTTATTTCAATTCTTATAAAGAACCTAGTGCCAAAACTTGGCCAGAACAGTCAAAACAGTTTCATATTACCAGACTCAAAAAACCACAACGGAGTCTACACGCGTCCAAAATTAATATTCTATCTATAATGTTTACCGTGGGGTTAGAGAGATTGAAATTCAGAATCACTAGAATTTACATAAAATTTATATATCTTGGTAGGACCTTATTCTAGAAAGATAGCATATTAATTCAGGGCATAGTTTAGGGCTTAATATGAGCTTTATTAAGCCCTCTAAATCTGCCAATGCTAGTCTCGTAGCTTTCCTTTGATATCGAGGGTGTAGGGTTCCTAAATACTGAGACTAGTGTATGTCTGTATTTCACGCCCGTTTTTCTATTTTATTATATTAAATAGATAAAATTTTACATATTCTTTAAAGTTATTTTATTTTGTCCTATTTTATAGTGTGAAATAAATCTTAGGTGTCGGGCTTGTGGCTCACAAATTGCCAGGAAGAGCTCAACTAAATTCCCCCAAAGACGCATACATATACAAAACATTTAAATTTAAAAACACACATACATGCAACTTATATACATAACTTATTTTATCAAAGTCGTATCCTACATCCCAATATTAAAATTTAGTATGATTATAATTATATATTTTTTAATATTATTAGTATACATGATTATGTTTTTGTCTACAATATATGGATACAATACATTCACAAATCTTCTCCATTCTAGTAAATAATTGAGATTTAATTAAGCGAGTGGCATACCGACTTATGTTCTCTGCAAGGAACTATTCTCAGTTGTATAAGCTTAATTTTATATTATTAATATTTTTTATTTAAACAACATCGTCAAGTTACGCAGACTCAATAGAAACTTCGGTTTTCCTCGTTCTTACTTTTTACCTTATTAATTTAGTCGGTATCCGTATCGACTCAGAAGAAACAGAAAATAAATAATTCATTATTAAATATTTGCTAGACATCAGTTTCTTTTTTCTAAAATCCTATTTTAATCTTTAAATTTAGATTATTACCATGCATTTTACTATTATAATATGTTGAAAGTATTAATAAGGAGATCATTTAAGCCTCCCGCGCATAGTACATATTGTTATTACGGCTAAGTTGAGTCAGCGCACTAGACGGCCAAACATGCTCATATATCAGCAAGGTTGCCTAGACCGCAGGGGGAAAAGCACAGCCTGCAGGCACACTCGCATAATGAGAATTAGATTTATACAATTATTAGATTACACTGCAAAATCCTACATTAGTCGTACCTAACGTCAATCCATCCCTACTTTCCCTTAATTTTACACTTGGTTGTACAAATTCATCTTATTTTATTGAGATAATATTACACTTTAGGCTTACCAATATCATACGACTTACCGACATTAATACTATTCACTTCTTTCCAAGTCTTACACTTCACCGTCCCGAATTTTTAATCTTATATTTATATAGTCCATCTTATCATGTATATTTATACCGCACAATGCCCAGACAATAAATGGAATGAGGAATTGGTACTTCAATAAAAGTAAACAATAGATTCTTAAAAAGCAAAAAAGAAAAAACAACTTATTTCAATCACTGGAATCGGTGGTGTCTTCTGAGGTGCGTATGTGCATGGTGGAAAAGTTGCCAAAGCTGAAGGTTCTGTGTCTCGGAGGGCGGCGAGACCTGTACCTAAACCTTTGTCATTTATCTTCGCCATGGACTTGCTTCCGGAACTGCATGGCGTCACCGTATGCCTTCTTCACAGCTTTGCGGTCCGTCGGCTTCCGAGACTCGACTAGCTTCGCCTGATCGACGCTCTTGTCGAGACCTAGAGGTTCCAGCTTGTTCGGAGGCAGCCACTGCCACGTGCGTTTGACGTCGAAGAATAGTACGAGGTAAAGAATGGGCTCGTGTGAATGGTTCTTCTTGAGGTTGAGTACGTCTTGTGGTGGGACGGGTAGGGGGACGCCGTTGTAAATGAAGCCTTTTGGTATTTTCGGGTCGATGATTAGCGCTGGGTACCAGGGATAGCCTCTGTTGAACAAATGATGATGAGTTTCAAGGATTGACCACACAGTATGTTTTAGATAAATAAGATGACGCATAATATGGATTAATAAATAAATCAAGACGCAAGTTTCGTTTTTGCCATAAATTGTCCATAAAAGGCAGTCAGAAGCCTATGGTACTCAAAGAAAGTCAAGAGAATTATAAATAGACTAGGCTATCTAGCCCTTTAATGTTACAAAATGTCATTGACCGAATTAATACTGTTACATAGAAATAAATAAATATAATGTTTGTATACAGCTACTGACTTTACCGACCTGCATTTGGCCCACACGAGTTGTAGCGGCTCAAGTTGTAAAGTCGACGCCTGCGTAGACTTGACGGGGGTTTTTGATGTAGAAGATCTTGTTCCCCGACCCTGTGCAATACCATATTATTGTAGAGCAGTAACACTTGAAAAGTATACAATTTCAGTTTCAATAAGCGCGTCTCCGGGGCGTAATAAAGGAGGTTTTTTTTATATATCTTTTTTTTTTTCTTAAGAGATAGGTTAGCGTTTGACCACAATCTCAGCTGATGGCAAGTGATTTGGTCTAAGATGTAGCATGCACACGCACTGATTCTGTTAGTTTATGGTAGGGCGGCGTATGGATAATCAATGCTGAATCCAAATATTAAAATGTTTTTTCTTTCAAATAAGATTTTACAAGCGTTTATGAAACGTTAGGACTCTATTTGCATGGTTCCATAAAGTACTATGGAGATGAAACCGGCAAGAAACTCCATGCCTACTCTTTTAAAGTAAGAGGTGTTATAATCTATACTGCTACAATACATATACATACATTCACGCCTTTTTCCCATGGGGGCAGGCAGAAACTAAAGAACGCCACTTGCTACGATTCTTGCATACTTCTTTTGCTTCGACCACATTCATACATCTTGTCATACATACACGCCGGTTGCGAGTACTACGCACCTGACCTTTTTGAAGAACCTCACCAATAAGGTCGGCATAAGTTTTTCTAGGGCGTCCCCTCTCGGCGGTTCCACTGACATTCGCCATATAAATCCCTTTTGTTAGTCGCCTCTCATCCATTCTCTCGACATGTCCAAACCATCTCAGCATATTCTTCTCAATCCTCGTCACTACATCGTCTTTTAAGCCGCAACGTTCTCTTATCACACTATTTCTCAATCTGTCATTCCGAGTTACACCGCACATACTTCGCAAAGAACGCATTTCTACTGCTACAATATTGGTATTAAAGGATGTGTGGACATTGGAGGTTAATGTATTAGATATTAAAGGTGAAATTTGTTGAAGTGTTACAATGACTAATATTGGGCAAATTATTTGATGTGAGCTTTGGATGTTACGATAGATACATAGAGGGCTTATTTGGCCACAAAGCGAAGTGTAACTGACTTTGACAGGCGTGGTGGGCTCTGCATCGGACACGTCGGTGTTGGCGGTGGTGCGGCGGGAGCGGCGCCGGCGCTGCTCGGGCCCGCCCTCGGTGGCAGACTCCAGCGCATCATTGAAGCTGGACCTACCATAACACATAAATTAAATATTTAAAAAAAAATATTTAACCTTTGCGCAAACCGTTTGCGCAAGATCGATTTTTGTGGCGATCATTAGGGGAGGCCTATGTTCAGCAGTGGACGTCCGTGGCTGATAGATAGATAGATAGATTTAACCTTTTGACCGCCACGGACGTGTATAGACGTCAAATGAAAACTTGCTCACGACGCCAACGACGGCATGGCACGTCAAACATACCACTTTTTTTTTAGTTCAAAATACATACCTATACAAAACAAAATGTTTTATTAAATCCTAGAATTTGGGCGTAGAGAGCACGGATTTTCGTTATTGACGTGGCGGTCAAAAAGTAAAGAAAAATCTGCAATCAGTAGTGTACTATAAGCAGACAGTTTGTGACGTCAAGTGCCTCCCCCAGCGAGGATAGGTACTCAGTATTTATACAAGGGTTAAAGTTTCATTTTGACAAACTATTTTGTTTTTGTATACACGAGAACACGTTAACTGCTTTACAAAAATCACCGCTATTGCAACGGAATACGAGTGGTCACGTATACACACTATACCTTGATGTGTCGCCATGAATATCATTAGTAACTATATTTTTTTTAAATACTACTAACAATACGGTATTTTTTTCTGAATAAAATAGACTGACAAAAAAATACATAAGGCGTAGTATACATTTTTTTTAGATCTCCCCAATAAAAACGATCAAACGATGTCCCTATTAACCTTTTGACCGCCACGGACGTGTATAGACGTCAAATGAAAACTTGCTCACGACGCCAACGACGGCATGGCACGTCAAACATACCACTTTTTTTTTAGTTCAAAATAAATACCTATACAACATTTTTTTGTTTTTTTTTTTTATCTATTCTTAGATACTAGAATTGGTCGCTTGGCGTAGAGAACACGGATTTTCGTTATTGAAGTGGCGGTCAAAAGGTTTATCAAAATCAAAATAGTTTTATTCATATAAACCATAAACAGGCACTTATGAAATGTCGACTAATGCACTATACATTTAGGTTAGTTGTTTTTAAGGATTTTCTAGACATTTTTATATAGATTTTAGAGAGATAATATTAGAATTGTCATATTCAGATTTCATAAGCTCATCGCGCAGGCCATATTATACAGACAAACTGTATAAAAAAAAATTAAACATCATTAAGTATTAATATAAATAGATGTTAGTGTATCTGACCCGTCAGTAGAGCTCATGGAGCAGGAGTGGTCCGACGCGTCGCCGTCCTCGTAGTGCGTGCAGGACGAACACGACTGCGACCACGCCGAGCTGCTCGACGACGATCTACACAACAACACAACACATTACTGACAACTCATTAATCCTCTCATCCACCAAGATTTTTACCCAAATGTGTTGAAGTCAGCTTCCAGTCAGTCTACTATCGCGTATCTTCACATTGAATTTCAAATTCTTTATTTGCATATAACATGGTATATGAAGCTGGTACAAAGTTATAATTATTTTGATCAATCATGTTTTGCTAATTACAATATAGCATGCAAATAATATATTTTTTTAATGAATAAAAAATATTGGAACGAAGTTCCTTATCGCGCGTTGTGAAAGGGGGCTAGACGGAAAAGTTGTCACGACACTTTTTTCGAAATTCAAATATTGTTGACAAGCATTCAAATATTATTGAGTGAATGACAATATTTGAATTTCGCGCGTTGTGAATTGTTGAGTGTATAAAGGTTTTTTTATTTTTTATTATTAAATTTTATTGAAAGGAACTTCGTTCCATCCGGGTGTCCCTTGACACCTCTCAAGTTTTTATTATTTATTCATGTATACAATGATGAATGAAAACTATTGATTTTTCCTAAGTTCCTATATCTTTTTATGATTTTAAAATTCCTGGGATAGTGATAGTTGTACTTGGTTGCGTTCATGTTCACTTTCAAATATAATATTTAAGAGGAATTACTGTCGCTCATATAGCGGATATATCCCAAGAGATCCTAACCTTGTTTAAGAAGACAATAACAAAAGCTTTACATAAAATTTTGATAACAATCCTCCGAGCCTTTTGAAACGGCGGAGCAATATTGAAGCAGCAGGATAACCGTAATAAAAAAATATCCGTACACTTTAGTACCAACTTTTATTACAAATCAACCGTCAACAAGAGTGTGAGCCCGATTAACAGTTTACCGCAGATTTTATACAATATACAATAGTGACGTCATAACGAAAAAACACCAGATTTTCATAATTTTTTATAATGCATCTTTGTATGAAACAGCTGATATTTATTATTATAATCAAAATACATCATTATAAAAATAATATTTTGTTTATTTATTCGTCTTCTATTTATTCCTATGAGATGTTATGTGAGATTCTGTATTACAAACGAAAAAGAAGTAGCTAGAAATGCATGCGAGGTACTGATAATTTCAAAACAATAAACATATCGAAAGATTTGTTCGTCTGTCTGTTAGTTTTATCCATAAACATTGAACCAATTTAAATATAAATTTATTTAATTATATTTAACCTAACCTTAAGGACATACGATAAGTTTTATCTCAATAAATACTTTTAACACATAAGAAAAAACCAGACAAACACAAACACTTATGTTCATCACGTAAATATTTGTGGAATCGAACCCACGTCCTCGTGAAAAATTGTAGTCTATGTCCTTCTACAAGGTCTAATCTACCTCTATCGTGAAAGCATAATAGACAGTTACTATCGTATTTATAATATTAGTAGGGAAGGGATTACCTGGAGAGCGCAAGGTCACTGTCGGAGCCGACCTCTCCGGGCGGGCCGCGGTACTGCAGGAACGAGGCGGCCACCGGCGTCGACACACTCTTGCTCTCGCCGCCCTGGCACGACCTGACCATATCATCAATATTTGACAACTTACTATGACCAGATTCTATCAAATTCTTACAGTACCAACAATATGTACCTCTCTGAAATTATTCGTAAGTGCGTAATCAATTCTAAAATCTCGCTGCAAAGACAGTTGGGAGTCTTAGACATTCTATGTCACGAAGGCGTTTATCATTCATTGGTATAATGTTTAAAGGTGTTTGAACCTTTTTGTAAGGAAGCTGGCATATCGGACCCGCCGCCATTTTGTTTTTTTTTTTCGAAATCGCGGCGCACGATTAAAGTGATATGTATGGATAGAGGACACAAAAACGAACAAAAAATATCAGTAACATGGTACCCCAAAATGTCACGTTACCGAGATATTTGGAGGTAAAGATCGCGTGACATTTCGGGGTAGGTACAATGTTACTGATATAAAACACAAAATGGCGGGTCGATATGCCAGAGATAGGTTCTATCCCCTTTCAATAACTTAACGGTCTTCATGATATAGAATGTTTATAAATGTTTTTAATTCGTGATACACTTCATATTTTTACTTGGGTACTCTGCGCGGTCGCAGGGAAAGGCTAACTTCAAAGAGTTACATCTATGTAGTCGGTACTGTAACGGTGCATTGAAATCCAATCCATTTCTGGATTTTCATTATTTAAAATTTTAATATAATCATAGAATAATATTAGACTATTTTTGTTGCATTTCACGAGCGAAAAAATATGCTCAAAAATCATTAATAATTATGGTGCGCTTACTAAATGCATCAACAATATGAAAGCTGTGTTCAAGAACAGATCTACAGACAATCCTAAACATCCATAAGAATTTACACTGATTAAAAAAGTTACAAGTTAGGATAGCACCTATGATAATAAAACCTTTTTGTTTTAATCTGTTTTTGTAATACCAATACAAAATTCTTGTTCCCATACAAAATGAATTATCAACTTGTCAAGTTTGTTTTTTTTTTTAACTTTTAGAACACAAGTAGTTCATTACCCTGGGTTCTTTGTTTTCTATCCCCTTTAAGAATTTAGTTTCTGTGTAATCACTTTTTTTATCAGTGTAAAATACATGTTTCATCTCAAAAGTAAATTTGACTCTGCCTAAATCCGCCCTGAAGCTCAATCTTTTCCATATTATTACATTAGTATTAAAATGTTTTTGCCGTCGAACATAGTAAAAATTAAAATCGATATTCGTAAATATAGCGAGAATGACAATTATTTTGATGGTAATCGAACAAAAATAAAGCTTTCCATAAACATAAAGTCATCGCCGAAAATATCTGTGAACTTCCATCAAGCGATAAACACCGTACAGTAACATTACACAAAAATGTATGTGATATAAATATACCTTAGCTTATCAGTGAGACAATAAAAGAGGTTACATGAAAAAGAATATATATCTAGTTCCACAGATAATTCCTTCGAGAATAATGTACCTAAACAGATCTGGTGAGGATGTAGACTTGTCCTTATCTTGTTTCCTCGGCCTGCCGCGCCCCTTCTTCTTGGGCGAGGCCTCTAAGCTGGACCGACCCAAACTCGCGGACAAAGTCGGCAGAGACGCTGTTCGTAATATTGGCATCAAGTAAAATAAATAGAAGAAATAAATTTAAGAGAAATAAGACGGCCGGTAAAGCATCTTCATTAGGTTCTTAAAAAATATTACAATACAAATAAAAAGGTTTAATTCATGTAGAAAATAAAAATCGTGAAGTTTTGTCCAGCATATGCTATTATGGGCAAATTCAATAAAATACAATTTGGCGAATTTCCCAAAAAGAGATAGAAATTACATATTTTGTATCTCTAGTGGGCTAAATCGCTAGCAGATAGGTTATTGAATCAGTTGGTATTCAAAGAGACGGATTGCTGCCTTATGAAGTGCTATATAAAAAGCATTAATTTTGAGAAATAGTGCTAAACGGCTGAATTTCGGAAATAAAGTATAATTACCATCAGAGCCGAAGCTCTTGGGTGGCGCGGCGACAGTGGACGGCGACACCAGCAGTGTGGGCTTCCTAAGTGCACCCATGAGGCCCAACCCTGTAACTGCCAACATTTGCACGTATTAAGAGCATTTTGGTTACACAATGGCGAATTAAAAAGCAAAAACTTTCACCAATAAAACTCTTGTGTTGGAAAACGTTCACCGAAAAGTGCGGCAAAATAGTGTATGTTGATATGAGAAGTTTTATCTTTCTCACGGGTAATGTGGAGAAGATTGAGCTAGATGGCGGACCCTGGAGGCTGTCCAAATGACGCATAGCAGACGTGATATTAAGGTAAACATCACGCCAAAATATTGGCATTATTTACCAAACACGGTCTTTCGCCGTGTTTTATAAAAAAAACTCCCAAGATTTTGGCGTGACGTTTGGCTCAGGCAAGCCATACAAAGAAGGTAGATTCGTACGCGTGGCGTGTACTTTAGAGTCAGCAAATAAAATACAATATTTTGTCGGCAATCACGCAAATTAATCATTTAAAAGGTAAAACCGACAGAAAACCATTTACAAAAGTAACAAGTTCATTGAGAACAGGGCAACGGATTGAGATAGCTAGAATTTGCGCGATTTTTTTTAGTATTTAGTTATACTTTTTTCCCAAGATTTATTTAAAATATATCAAGTTGAACTAAACTTTAGTAATTAACAGTCTACATGCAACACACACGCCATCTGCACAACCTCTTGCACAACACTGACTACAAACAACGCTAGGCAGGCAAGACAAAGTTGTTACTAACTTGGCGTGGCCTCCGTTTGTTTGGTCGGGGATTTCTCTGGCGTGGCGAGTTTGAGAGTGCGCTCTACGCTCTTAGGTAGTATCGGAGTCTCCGAGTCTGATGTTGGCGTTTCTGTAATTACACAAATATAATTAAATAATAATATAAATAAATATTTTGGGACATTTTTACACAACACCATCTAGTCCCAAACTAAGCAGAGCTTGTACTATGGGTACTAGACAATGGATATTATACTTATATACTTTTTTTTGTAAATAAAAACTTATAATACATAAGAAACACCCAGACAAATTATAATTAGTGATGTTGATAATCGATTATTGATAATCGTTTGAAACAGGTAAAATTATCTTAATTATCTCAAAGGTCTCACTCAAATTATCAAAATGAATGAATGAAACTAAAAAAATATTTACCTTTGCTTCCTGTTATCTCAATAGTGATGTTGATAATCGGTTAATCGATTATTGATAATCGATTGTCAACATCACTAATTATAATAATGAAATATTTCGACTTTTAGTCACGCTTTTTTTAGTTATTTGTTTAAATTATATTTATAATATGGAATGTTTTCCTTTACGTTTTAGAATAAATCTTGATTGATTAATCAGAGAGCAAAGAAGTTTATGTTTTCTCAAAAAGTTATCATTAATTAATTTTTCAAAGAGAAAATTACCTTTCTGATCTGCCTATCGCGCTTAACTCTTCCGTCTTAAGTATTACATTTATTCTCTATACTTGCGGCACGCTATGATGGCCGTTACGTTAATGGAAGAAAAAAAAACAATACATATATATATTGTATACAATTAATGTATATTTTTTGTAGTAGTATCGTTAGATTACTATTGACAATAAAGAACAGCAATTTGCTCCTTCAAATGTAATTACTAATTAATACGAAACTTTATGAGTGGACAAACGTCAAAACGGCCATCATAGTGTGCTGGTAGTGTACATAAAGACACTATGGTCCTGGTGCGACCACTAGGGTCAAAAACGATTGCTTAGTGTGCGATCAAGGTTCAATTTCCAATTCGATACTAAAACTCGATAACATTGCAATGTTTTTGTGCAACCAAAAATCTCAGTAGCAGTTCGGAGCTTGAATTTGTGTCCGGTTAACAGCAATAGAATCGTCCATTACATTACATGGGACCTAAACGTACCGGCGAACTATGGTTGTTTATTAGTACGCCTATCCGTTTAAAGATACAGCGTGACGGTATTTAGTTTTAACTTAAACTACCGATCCGCCCCGGCTTAGCACAAGTGTAGTGTACTAATAACACGCATCTACCTTCGCTAAGAAATTACCTAAATGATAGTGAAAACCTTATATGATTTTGACATTATTCTGTATTTGACAGTTACTTATTTCCGTAATTTAATTTAATTGATTTTAATGTTTGCCTGCTTTTATAGGGTAGATTGTGCAAGGATCAGTTGCATATTCTGTGCAAATAAACAAATATTCTATTCTATTCAAAATTCGTTGTGTAATTTAAAAAAAAACAGCATTCAGAGAGAGAGACAGCTGGAAGTGACGTTTTTATTACAAAGAGGTTTTATACTAGCTATGTATAGATAAGTATTAGTATGTTACGTACCGTTGTCCACAGCGAGTTGCGCTCGCGCAGCAGTAGATCGTCCCCGGCCACGGGAGCGGGCGGCGCGGCGGCCCCGGCCTCGGCCTCGTCCTCGGCCGCGCCACCAGCCGGTGGCCTTCCCTGTGGCCGGGGCAGCTGCCGGCGACGTGTCGCGTTGGGGCTGACAAATTTTATCATTCAATAAAACACTGTGACCCTCCAGAGGGTCTTAACAATTTTTTTCTATGGGATATGGTAAATTGTTCCTCGATAGGTTAATATTATGTTAGGTATTGTGTCTATTAGTTTTCTATTTTATTTGAGAAGGTCAGGCCAGGGTTATATTTGCCGTGAATTAAATATCTTCTTATTCAAAGGCTCAAGAGAAGAAACCAGAAATAACGATCAAACGACGATAATTCTATTAATTTATTTATGATTATTATTTTTAGCTGTGATAGTCCCACTGCAGTGCAAAGGCCTCCCTTTCCTAATGCCAATCTTCGGTTGAGAGGTTTCTACATCCACGCACACATATACATGCGTCGTTACCCTTCCCTTCCACGACAATACAAAATAAACCTTAAAGCAATGGTTATTTAAATGGGTTTTATCATGAAAGATATAACCGTATATTTTTTAAGCATTATTAAATATCTAGTAACGTAACTTAAATATAAGAAATAATAATATTTACCGTCATATTGTCATCATCTAAGTCTCTTTGGGCGATGGAGTGTCGCCTTTCACTGCGAGCGGTTGATACGCCACGTTCCTTGCGCCTCTCTATAAGAACAAACGCAATAGTTGAAGTACGTTGCAAAAGCTTTGCTCATACACAGTAGAGGTGCAAGTTGGGTAGGCTACCGTTGGTATTCAAGTTTGATTGAGTTGAAATAAAACTACTTTTTACGGATTTTATCGCGTTATATTGATATTATTAATCCCGACGTTTCGGACCCTTTACAGCGTCCATGGTCACGGGTAGACTCAGTCTACCTGTGACCATCGACGCTCTCTATAAGAACAAACGCAAAAGTTGAAGTACGTTGCAAAAGCTTTGCTCATAAACAGTAGAGATGCAAGTTGGGTAGGCTACCGTTGGTACTCAAGTTTGATTGAGTTGAAATAAAATGTATAATATTTGATTGAGTTACTAACAGTGTACCCGCTGTGTTATCGATTTTTTTTGGGATATATTGAGTTTTTTTTAAGTTTGTCATCGCATTGCGAAAGACTCTGCTGCTAAGTAATGTGCTTGTACGGTGCAACCGTACAGTTTATTCATTTTACCTCAAGTAAGCATTTTTTGTAGCGCATGCCGTAATTCTAATTAGTTCGCGTTCGGTCTGCGCCGCGTGTACTCATTATCATTGTATACTTATCAATCAAAATCATTATAATCAGTGAAAATTGTTCTAAATAATCAATTGTCTCCATAGCAAATAATCATTCATCAATAAACTATCATTTTATCATCTAATCAGACTATCATTTAAGTTGTCCCGTACAGTGCTAATATTGTTGTGGTTTAAAGAGCAGCCAAGATATACTACTAGGTAGTACTTTTTTATGGTACAGTCAACAAAAGAGTTAGGTATGCAGATAGTGAACGAAATCTGCATCTTTACACAGATTTCGATATAAATAATTACCCGCCAAAGAATTTGGTATTTAGCAGCTAACAATACCTGCGTATTGACATATATATTGTGTGATACATTTACACAATACTTATCAAAACACATTATGTTAAATTAGCTGCCTGTATACCTAACTCTTTTGTTGACGGTACATGATCGTAATTTTTAGATTTTAAACAGCCCTAAAAACCCGCCCTTGGCCAATATAGATCATTATAATACAGATATTATAATCACAACGCGTGTATTAATACCTATAAGCTTATAATGGTAATTAGCTTAGATATAATGCTAATTTTGCTATCCCAAATAAATAAAACCAACAGCTAGATAGATATCGCCTTCATATTTTACGAGTACTCGTGAATTATTTGAATTTGAATCTTAAAACATTGTCTTAAAGGTGACAAGACTTTCACTCGTAGATAGAAAATACAAGACAAACGGGGTGAATATAACAGGGGTGAATCGAGACAAAACTTTGAAAGGAGTTTTCAGCTTTAATTATTACGGTTACAGTAATAAAATATGTATTACCAGGCGTCCGTTCTCGTTCACTGTCGCTGCTGGAGCGCGGTCGGCTTGCGGCGCGGCTCACGCTGCGGCGAGCCGGGCTGGCGCGGCGAGGACTCGCCGTACTGATGGAATAAAGATAAATTAGACGGCTAAGTACGATACATACCTAAAAGAAAAACTGCTTACTTAGTTTAAGTGTAAAAGAACAGTAATGTAGGATTTTTCAAATATTCAGGATTCCTTTTAATGTTAAACATGATTTTTAAGTTGTCAGTTATTTTTTATACGGTACCAGTGTTGCCAACCCGAATTTTAGAAAATTTGTAGATTATGTGCCAAATGTTGGTAGAAGTTGGTAGAATGTAAAATGCAAAATTGGTAGATCTACCACCTCAATTTAGAAGATTTTTTAAGATTAAAAATGCATGAACTGTTCTTAAAATGTTTATTTTAGGAAATTATACATTATTTTATTGAAAAAATTCCTTGTCTTTCTCACATAATTTCGAATATTTTTGGTCATAGTGCCTTTTTCTAGCTTTTCGTGGCGGAGTTCCTAATCTAGAACTCTGGGCATCGTTTTCGCTGCTGTCAGAATCAATTATATAAATAAATGTACGCAACACAGAACAAACAGCAATCAGCACCGTTATTTAGTTTTAACAACAAAACAGGAGCAATGATTCACCATTGATTCCGCAACAAACCGGAATGGGCCACAGTACAGTATAATAATGTCTATGGGCACGAAACGGCACGAACGGCGAACTGTTGCTGATGTTTTTTTTTTGTGGTTTATGGCTTGGACTCTATTTATGCTTGACCCATCGTCGCATGGCTCACGCAACACATCGCAACGTCGCTCGTCGATATAAAAATAATTAAAAGTGGTGATATGTCAAACTAATTAAAAAATAGGTAGTTTTTAGGTCTAGGGTGGTAGATAGGTAGACTGAAGTGAAAATTGGTAGATCTACCAAAAAGTTGGTAGATATGACATCACTGTACGGTACATAAACTGAAACAAAGTACAAGAAGAACTCACGACAAGGCGTAACAGAAGTGATAAGGAACCTTAACCATACGCCAAACGCGCAGTAAACATTTATTTGAATATATGATATATAATTTTTAACATGTATTTATAATTTATAAATAAATAAATGAAAAATTTGCGCCTTGCACCCTAGACCAATAATTCTGTTACTTGACAGATTGTATAGGTAGTATATACGTACGTATTCCGTGCGGGGCTGTGCCCAGCCCTGTGCGGGCTGTGCGGGTTGTGCGGGCTGTGCGCAGTGCGTGGGCTCCTGTCTCGTTGTGTGGCGGAGCACAGCGCCTTGAGCCCGGCCTCGCGCACATCGCGCCGAGCTTGCCGGAACAGCGGCATACACTGTTCGCGCATTTTTACGCCAGCCCTAGAAATAAAAAAACAACTGTACCTAATACGTCAAAAGTATTGTTCTCTTTTTTTCGTTAGAATTTCACGTAAAACGAAGATTTTATAACAAAAAAAAAATTCGCACCACTTAAATTCAAAATGTTTCAATAAAAAAATATGTTTTTATTTTACTAAAGTAAGCAAATAAAAAACAACAAAGTTCTTAAAGTAATAATAATTAGTAAATTACATCTCCACAGTTATATAAATGTTCTCAGTTACAGCTTGGAGTTTGGATAAATTTATATCTATATTAAATATGGTATAAACAAATAAAACAATACAAAGCGTTAAACAAAAATAAAGCATCCATGTCTCAAAACTGTAAAAGTCGATTGTTATTAGAAATCGAATCGGCAACGCATTAGGACCTCACTAATTGATAAGAATTCTATAAAAAAATGTTTTAAATACTCGTAATTCTACTAATAACTGCCTCATTACATAGCCTAGTGATAGTAAGCGCGTCTATTATTCCTCGACCGTAGCCTGGGTTCGTTTCCCAGATATTGGAATGAAGTTTTCAATAGTAGCTCAGTTTGGATACACGCCTGCTTAATAGCAATAAGCTCGCCCCCTATTACATGGGACCTAAACATACCGGCGAACTGTGGGTGAACATTAGTACACAGCTGCCTAACCCTTCGGGGAATACTGGCGTAATTGTATGTATTTTTTTTTCTACCTCTAAGGTGGCAAACAAGCATAAGGCCCATCTGATGGTAAGCGGTTAATGTATCACTTGCGCGTTTCAGACCCTATAAAACGAAAGAGGAATACTTGGGTTGGCAGTATAAGGGTCAAAGTCCCCCACTGCTAGCACAACTCAGAGCACTGGCAACTTTGCTCACAGTTAAAAACACAACAGCTCGAAACAGTCTTATTGCACTTCAATTGTTTGCAAGGCCGAGGTACTTACCTAGTCGGGCAGCTCCAATTTAAGTGGAATTACTCCCACTATGCCCTCATCATCAACCCATATACTGTCCCACTGCTGGGCACGGGTCTACTCTCATATTGAGAGGGATTAGGCTATAGTCCACTACGCTGGCCTAGAGCGGGTTGGCAGACTTCACAAACCGTCGCGAAAAATCTCTAAGTTATACAGGTTTCCTCACGATGTTTTCCTTCACCGTTTAAGCGAGTGATAATTAATTATGAATACCACTATTATTCCCTACCTCTCTTAAAATGTTAATGTTATATTACTAATAATTCTAATAACTCACTTGTAGAACACAGTATCCTTATTGTTGTAGGTGAGACAGTTCTCTATCATCAGTTTGAAATCTGCTTCTATGTCGTCTATGGTAGTGTACGCGCCGCGGTCCAGCTTCTTGCCCATTGTGCTTAGATCCATCGGGTGTTTCACTATAGTTGAGTAGTCGGGTACCTAAGAGCATATATTTGAGACTAATTTTATTTAGTTAAATAACATTCGCTTCTGCATTACGAGAACAATGCATACCCACTGAAAAGAAATGAAAATCCGTCAATCAAAATCACAAAGGAGCTGTCAAATACCATTATAAATTTGAATAAATTAACCGATTTATTCATTTTTTACTGACAACTGACTTCAAAACAGGAGGAAGCTCTCAACTCGTCTATATGTTCCTTGATTTCTCGAAGTGGCCTGGACCGATTAGAGAAATCCTTTTTTTGAGTTTAACTATGTTAAAAGTATATTTGGTCTCTTAACTAGCTAATCTAAGGAAATTTTAGGAACACGATATGAAACTAAGTGTTTATATCAATGGGTAGGTACAAATTTTTCGTTAAATTGTAAAGTAAAAATAAAACAAGTGTACACAAACACAGAACACAAAACACTCCTTGTTTGGGCGGCCATATTGTTTGAAACTTGAAAACGTTATGAGGAGTGACTTGTGTTATAACTAGTGACTGAAAAGGCATACCTCCTGAAGGTCAACGGGTTCAGTGAAGATGTCGCTGGAGTCTTTCTGCCGCAGCAGGCGCAGCAGCTTGTGCAGCGCGGCGCGCTCGGGCTCTAGCGAGTGCAGCACGCAGCGCTCCCACACACGGGTGTACTCAGCCTTCAGGCGCTCGCGCTTGCGGACCAACTCGCACAGTAACCTGGTAAAATCATTAAGTAAACTGTGTAACAATAGGGAATATGCATGTCTGCATGATCCAAATGAACCGGGCACTTTAAACGCCCGCCATTTTGGCGCGCTTAGTGTGACGTCATAGTCTATCACAAATCGCAAACAACTACAATAAAATAAATTACACTCCTACAACAGTTTGTTGTAGGTAAACACTACACAATTTGGTGTCATACACTTTTACAGATATTCGCTTTGACAATGGCGTCACGTTACAAAATTTTGAAATTCGGACTTTGAAAAAAATAAATTCTTAAGTTAAAAATATTTTTTGATCAAAGATATTGATGAAGGCACAATTCTGAAGTAAGTAATAAAGTTTCTAAAAAAAACGACTTATTTGAATCTTATGCATATTCCCTATTCGCTCTGGAGAGCCCATTACATAGTGTGTTGTGGTAAGATCGTACTATAAACCAAATTTCCGTATTATTTGGCTATAACTTTTAATGATAGCTAGATATCATATTGTACGCGGGGCGGAACATGACGACCGCGCAATGTGGCTAGGCATTAAAAATTATAGCCGAATAAGACGTAGATTTAATTATGATTTATACGTTCTTACCCCAGCGCTGATCCTTACCCCAACACACTATACTTATTTATTCCTGAAGGGTTTGGCAGAACTGATTTACGTTCGCTGGTATATTACTCCCACGTAAAGGAAGCGAACTAGACCTAATAATACGTTTCAACCTGGGAACGCACAGTTGCCCATCATTCCAACGTGTTCACATAAAATGCCAGCTCCTCTCTGGGTAACACCAAAGACAGCTTCGAGATAATTTCAAGATCAAAGATAATCTTTATTATCATTATCGACCCATATGCTGTCCAACTGCCAACTGTGTGCCCGGGTCATCTCTCGTCGTCAGAATTAAAGGGATTTGGGTACGGTCCACCACGCTGGTCTAATGCGGGTTTGGATGACTTCACACGCCGTCGACGATATGTCTAAGGCACGCAGGTTTCCTCACGATGTTTTCATTCACCGTATAAGCGAGTGATATTTTTTTATTCTACTAAGTTGGCAAACAAGCATACGGCTCACCTGATGGTAAGCGGTTACCGTAGCCTATAGACGCTTGCAACACCAGGAGTATCACTTGCTCGTTGCCGACCCTGTATTGAAAGAGGAATAGTTGGTATAAGGGTCAAAGTCCCCCCACTGCCAACACAATATTTCCTCGTGGAGCACTGGCAACCTTGCTCACCGTAAGGAACACAACACAGCGCGAAGCAGTGTTATATTACTTCGATTTTCTGCAAGGCGGAGGTACTTCCCCAGTCGGGCCAGCTCCAATTTGAGTGGAATTACTCCCACTATCTCGCCTACCTCTCTTAAAATTAATTAATTATTAATACGCACATGATTCGAAAAGCCAGAGGTGCGTGCCTTGGCTTCGAACGGGATCTTTGACTTGGCAGTCCAATGATCATAATTATTACTAGGCTATCGCTGCTTTGAAAGATAGAACTCCCTTCCAGTCTACTACGACAGAGTTAATCAGTTTTAAATGTTACGTTACCGAGCCCTCTCCAAGTCTTGCCGTATCCTTTGCCAGTACTTGAGCTGGTTGCACAGTTCTCTTACATTCACTGTGCCGTCCTGTATGCCTCTGCTTCCTATAAGAAAAAGTTAGCGTTATAATCCAGTTTCTTTAAATCCAGACTTCAAATCAACACTTTCTGGGTTCCTTTTAAAGAATTTTAAAATTATGGAGTGGCCATAATAATTGTTTTTTTTTTTATAAAATATACTTTAATCTGTCACAAACTCTTGCTGAGTTGCTGAAAACTAGTGCGTTGTATCACAGAGAAACGAGACAGATGTCGGTTTTTTTTAAACAAGTAGACAAGTATTTTTTTTTTCTTGGAAAATTTTTACTCAGCATCCTCTAGTCCTTGACAAAGAAGAGCTTGTACTATGGGTACTAGACAATGAATATAATATTTACTTTTGAAAACAAAAAGGTACTTATATACACTTCTTCATCATCAAACCATATATTGTCCCATTATCGTGTCGTCCCAGTGTCGTGATAGGCAGTTCGACTCTCTGACTAGATCACAGACGCCGTTAAAATTACATTGTACATTAAACCGATACATAAACATTATACTGACCGTGATGACTAGTGAGGCTCTGCAGCCTTCTAAGCAGCGGCACTCCGTTCCTGCTGTGCCTCTTGAGGGTCCAGTAAGCCAGCAGCCTCTTCATGAGCTGCGCCCTCGCGGCCGGAGCCCCGGGAGCTAGGGCTGCCACCTCGGCCACGCGCTCCGCTGGTAACGTCGGCACGAGGACTACAGGAGCCCATGTACGTTTCAATGCTAAGACTCGACGTGCCTGAAACCACAAAGATGTTAAAAAATCCTTTTCTTGGAACATGTATAGTGTTTGACCTGGGAATCGACCTCAACCGTAGCAGTCGCTACCAATAGACCAATGAGGCAGTAATAGACACATATCAAACACAAAATATAATTTAATATGTATTAACTATGTAATTGAACAATAAAACATAAACATACCTCTTTTTATAGTACGGATAATCCTGATATAATCCATCAGGATCATCAGCAGGGTATGTCGGACTAGTACCGATTAAAAACCGCACTTGCCTTCACTTGCCAAAGGATTTTTATGAAACTCGAAAATAAACTTTAAATATATCGATATAAAGGTGAGAATACGTCGCGCGGCTACTATACTCGCGTGGCCTTAAGACCGCGGTCTAGCAGTCGCTGGACCCCCTCAATAAGCGAGGCCTTCCCTCGCATCCATAAACATACCTGCTTTATCTTCTCTCTGCCTTTTTGTCGTATTGCCGACAGATCGTTGGACTTTGAATCTCCCTCAGACTCCTGTGCTCGTCTCTCCTGGCGATAAATTACATTTATCATGACTTTCACGTAGAACAGAAATAGCAAAAGATATATTTTTTTAATTTAAAGGGTAGAATATTGATTCCTGACACTTACGCGAATATTGGACATTGAAATAAAACGACTGTTTATGGATTTTAACACAATTGTTAATATCTTCTGCCCGCGACTTCGTCCGCGTGGAAAAAATACTTTTAATTATCGTTGTAATTTGGCGAATCAACTAAAAATCGTTATAAATTATAGCCTATATGTTATTCTGATGTAAAAATAATAATACTGTGAAGTTTCATCCCTAATCCGTTCTGTAGTTTTACCGTGAAAGAGCAACAAACATCTATCCATTCATCCTCATAACTTTTCACATTTATAATATTAGTAGTTAATTTAATTAGTCAACGTAGTAGTTAATTAATTAATTAACTAACTAGGTACTACGTTAATAATTCCCAAAATATAATACGTTCCCAAAATATATTTTTGATCATTATGGATATAGTGATATTGTGGATCATCATTCACAGCTTTTATTGACCCACTGCAAGGCATAAGCCTCTTCCCTTTTACGCCATTTATCCCTATCTTGCGTCAGGGATCTACTACTCCACTTGCCATCACCACGTCTAGCCAAGCGTCAAGTCCAGCACCACTTGAGTGTGGATATACGGACACCGATATCCTCTACTTTGGTTCTTTTTCGGATATCCGCATTTCGAACTCGGTCTTGTAGTGTAATGCCTAGCATGGCTCGCTCCTGTAGAGGTCGCTACCAGGAGTCAGCGTGAGACTGGCTGGTTTAAGAAGAAATAATCATTTGAAATTATTGTAGAATGTTTAGTGAAAAAAGTGAATCAATGATTGTGTCAGTTGTTCCTTGACCTTTGAAGAATAAAGTCGCAAAGTCCCTTTTAACCGAGAGTTTCTTTGAAATCACCGCCGTGGCGTCCGATTTTGTGGCGACATTGTTCTCTTTAATTCTTTACTGTGATAGATGTTATTTCTCTCGTGTAAAGTTATGCACACAAATGTTAGTTTAGGTAAATGTTTTTTTTTTAATTTAGCACAAGAGATGCAATACGCCACAAACTATCCTTTAGCAAAGGACATGCCTCACGTGCGGTGTAATAATATTTTCGCCTGAAACTGACAGTTCGAGTTAGGCACTAGGTAGGGACATGTTTATTTCTTCTCTATATGGATAACACTGGAAGTATTATCCATGATGGTGGGCGTAACTGATGTAGAGGTCGCTACCAGGAGTCAGCGTGAGACTGGCTGGTTTAAGAAGAAATAATCATTTGAAATTATTGTAGAATGTTTAGTGAAAAAAGTGAATCAATGATTGTGTCAGTTGTTCCTTGACCTTTGAAGAATAAAGTCGCAAAGTCCCTTTTAACCGAGAGTTTCTTTGAAATCACCGCCGTGGACCCCATCAGGGTCCCATACTCCATAGCCCTTTGTGCGACCGGATTTTGTGCACAGTTTCCATCGTGAGCGTCCATGTTTCGGCACAGTAAGTCATTGTTGGCAAGACACACTGGTCATTGCGACATTTTTCGATCCCTGAACACGTCTCTGAGTTTGCCGAAAGCAGCCCATCCCAGTTGGATGCGTCTGTCGATCTCCTTGTGCCTATGCTCTCTGCCAAAAGATAAACGATGTCCAAGATAAACGTACTCGTTGACCATCTCTAGTGTGTCATCCCCAACTATAACGCTTGGCAATGACACACACGAAATATTAGTCATCACCTTTGTCTTGGACATGTTCATCATGTTGTTCATATATTGTGGATGTACTAGGTAATATAATCATGTAAGTAGTTAGATAAAAAATAATTTGCAAAAAAAAAATATGGCACAGTCGGCACATTGCGGAGCAATCCGTTTTTGCATTTCGCAATTTCTGGGTAATATCGATATCCTGAAGATAGAGTGGTTGTCAGGCTTTATGAGATTCATACTACCATTAACGAATTCCATAGGAGTTTGTTGATTTGTAAGGCGTACAGTGGCCAGCACATCAAGCTTCCACAAGCTGTCAAATTTCTATGATGGATTTTCAACTTTAATACAAAATTATAAGGTTCATATTCAATTGGGATAGCTTGACCTGCTGGCGTCTGTACATATAGTTGTTTCGAGTCTGGATCATACACTAAATATGGAGATTGTGTTAGTAAACACACACACACAATACATATTATAAAGAAAAATGTTTAAAAATTACTTGTAGTATATGAGCAGGCGTGTGCGCGTCACAGTACGCCATCTTGGCGACCTGCACAGGCTGGCTGGGATCGCGACCCGCACCCGCCGCTTCCATCTTCATATATAAACTGCAAGTACAACTTAATTTAGATATCCCTGACAAAATAGGCAGTATGTACAGACGCCAGCACATCAAGCTACCACAATCTGGCAAATTTCTTTGATTGGTTTTCAACTAAAATCCAAAACAATAAGGATCATATTTAATTGGGAAAAATTTACAGTTTTGAATAGCTTGACCTGCTGGCGTCTGTATGAGTCTGAGGTTATTGCCATAAAGTGGACACAAACTCCGAGGTGCTACTGAGTATTTTAGAAAAATCCAATAACACTGCTTGACCTGGTAATCAAACCCATGACTTCTATTGTAGAAGTCGCGCTTATAATCACTAGATTAATGACATAATTTATCATCTTACAAGAGAGGTAGGGCGAAGGACATAGTGGGTGTAATTCTACTCAAATTGGAGCTGCCAGACTGGGGAAGTACCTTGCAGAAATTCGAAGTGAAATAACACTGATATGAGGTGTGTTGGTTGTGTTCCTAAAGATGAACAAGGTTGCCAGTGCTCCGCGAGGAAACGTGTTGGTAGTCGGGGGACTTTGACACTTATACTGCCATGTAGCGATACCCTGGTGTTGCAAGCGTCTATAGGCTACGGTAACGACTTACGATCAGGTGGGCCGTATGCTTGCTTGCCACCTTAATGGAATAAAAAAAATATCATTTATGACAATGTGTGGCTGGATAAACCTCAACTTACCCGGCCTGTTGCGCGCAAGTAACATGGAAAGCAGAGTAACAGGAGGACTTATGGCACTGAATGCACGCGCCCACGCTGCGCTGCTTGCACACCATACATTGAAGCTTCCATCGAGCCGCCGGGATCATCTCGATCGAGTCTACGAGGTTATGAAAATTTATTCAATTTCAGTTCAAAGTTACCATAAAAAAATTGAAAAAGAAACCTGACTTGAAATGTTACGTAAATACACAACAACGAGCTAAATCAGATGTTAGCACCACTGACTTTTCCGGCGACAACAAAACAAAACTTTTTGTAAGTTATTTAGTAAAATTACCGGGAATATGAGACTTCACAACTGATGAAATAAATAAATCAAGACTTGTAACTGAAGAAAGACTATTTATTTAGACTAATTATTCTAGAACATTACCGAACACGTGTAGTGACTTTTTACAGAGGGACGGTGGAAATCACAGAGCAAGCGCACATAGAAATGTGTTATTATATCTTTATATATAAATTAAACCTTTGCTAGGCGCACGTCTGCGTTTATCCCAACAACAACTAAGGTCTCCAGGTGACAATGTGCGAGTGATATCAGTTCTGTTGCTGGCGTCGATAGACTGCGGTTGCCACTTACTATCAGCCCATATGCGTTGTTTGTTATCTTATATCAATTAAAAAAAAAAAACACATTGTTTTTTTAAGAATTAAGTGTGTCAGAGTTTTCAGTCAGTCAATAGGATTTCTTTGGCCGAGGCGCAGGAGGCGACATCAGTTCCTCAGTGGTCTACTCCATTGATGGACGCCGGCCAAAGATATATATGGGACAATCTCGAAAGTTCATCAGATCATTCTAACAAAAATAGTCCAAATCGGTTCTCGATCTACAAGGCTGTAGATCAAGAACCGATTTGGATTTGGATTTTTGTATTTGGATTTGGAGTATTTTTTAGAGGTTCAGGTTTATGTTTTTCTTCGCCGTTAAACCTTTGAACCTATTGGAAATACAATATGGAAAACCTGATACAATTTGGAAATGCTATAGATAGACAGAATATTCTTGGATATCGATAATATCTAGCACATTGAACACTCACCTATAGGCTCCAAAAAGACGGTGTTAGCGAATCGCACTTCAGGTATCCATAGTGCGCACACGACATGCGCCCAAGTGCCTTGGTCTGTCTGCTTGAATGCACCTAGTGGGTAAAAAATATTATGTCATAAGTTTAGCGAATGTTTCTACAGCATATTTGGTGTCAGTTGGTCACCTTGAATCATTAGCGCTTACCATAAAATTAATTAAAAAAAAAAAAACAATACTTTCAAAATTATTGAAAGTTCCGAGTTCAAATAGTCAGCCCATTTGATCTACCAAAAAATGCACTTAGGTAAAAGTGAAGTGAAATATCATTAATGTGTATCTTAAATCTCACAATACATACAATTATATAAAAATCCAGCTATTACCGTAGTTATTGACTACATACCGCCTGTATTGGGACAAAGAACACAGTTGACGAGACGTGACGGTGATTGCAGACATCGTCTGCACAGCCACTGTCCTTCAGGTATGTATGGGACCTAGAACACCACCAAATGCATTTATAATGGCCGTCAATGTTGTTCAACCAGCGCCATCTAGCTAAAAAATCTATACAGTTGGCTGTGAGTTACTAGCCTTCACTTACCGGTTGTTGAAAGTAGATTGATGCTGTGAGATTATTTACCTGGGCGACCAACTTCTGCTCAGGATAGCTGTATCATGTCAACTACTACCTACATCTTTTAAGTAGAGAAGTCAAATTTGTTGCTCTGTGCATGAAAATACGCAGAAAACGAATTTCCTTAAAAATGTGACCCAGCTAGATCGATTTGTTGCCCTCGTTCACATTCAAAACGCTCACATCCAAATGCTCACATTCAAATTTTAAAGAAATTATTAAACTGTTTTCGTAACTTTAAAATATACAAAATAATAGTATGTTAACTCACCCCATAACAGTCTTGATGCACAGCCAAGTTGCACATGTCACAGAACAGGATCACATTGGTATTCTGACATTCACCATCCATGCAAATGCAGCACACTGCATCCTCGTCTACTGTGGCTGCAGTCTGCTGACCATTCTGAGATGCCTGTATTTACAATATTTTCTTGTATGACTATAGATTATTTTAAGATTACAGCATAATAAAGTTGTAACATACATATAACATAACATACTAATATGTAAGTATATCTGCTTCTGTAGTTAATGTCAACATAGTCAGAAAAAAGTTAACTAAGAACAGTGTATTATACAGGATTTTTTTAGTCAGAGCTGAAGTTTTGTCTTATGCTTACTAAAGGGGATAGAACCTACATTTGTCATATTGACCCGCCCCCCATTTAATTTTTTTTTCAAAATCGCATCACACTATGAAAGTTATATGTATGGGTAGAGGATACATAAACAAACGAAAAATTTCAGTAACATGGAACCCCAAAATGTCACATTACACACAAAAATAGAGATTACGTGACTATAGGCATCAGACTGTATCCAAATGATCTTTCATAGGTTGATTATTACTGTTACATAAAACAAGCATATTCTAGCAGTAAATAATATGTATTTTAACTAACTTGAAAGTAAGATTCCTTCTCCAGTCTATCCATGAGCAGTTCCAGTGTATCAACAGTGACCATGGGCAAGTTCTGCTTGGCCCGTGTCTTATTGATAAGGGCCAGCCATGCAGTATCCTCTTCATCAACATCATATTCCACTTCTCCATCCAACTCTTCAGCAGATTTCTCTATGAAACGAATGTAGGCATTGGGCCGTGGTGGTGCATCACAGACACGCTTATTGTAGTCTTCAACAAGCTGGAAACATTAAGAATTTAAGAATTTGTACATAATTGTTAACTCAGGATACAACAGAGTAATTTATTGTTACTGTGTACAGTTGAATCATCATCAGCTTGTATTCATCCACTGCTGAATGTAGGCCACTTTTAGTGAATGTCACTGCAGTTGGGTACTACACAATAATTTATTTACCATACAAACCATCAAACCTATATTCCCCGAAAGGTTTGGCAAAGGTGTACTTATGTACTCCACAGTTCAACCATATATTTAGGTCCCACATAGTGGTGAGGATTTTTTTGACAAGTAATACAAATAGTTCTTAATGTTTTATGATCTCAATGTTAAAATGCAAAACTTCTATTGAAAATCATAATTATATACCATTCCAATACAATATTAATTATGTAATCAGGTGTCTTTCCCGCTTTTTATAGGGGAATTTTCTATTATGACTAGTGTCTGTAGTTCTTTGCTAGGAGGATTTAAACAACATAATATAATAAAAAGTAAACATAATTTAATTGCAAAATAAATTATAATTAGGTATGAATGCAAGTTACCGTGAAGCTTGCCTCAGGTAGTTTAACATGAGGTTCTGCTGGCGGCTCCACAATAGGCAAAGGCTTTTCCAGTTGAGCATTTTTCTTCTCCCATTCTTCCAGTGACATAATGGGTAAAGGTTGATCTATAGGAATTCTGCTGATTTTGCCATCAATCTCAAACTGGACAACCTTTTGAGCTTCAGCGAAAGTTAGAGCCTCTTTTGGTGGACTTTGTAGAGCGATGTCACCCGTTGGTACTGCGGCTCTACCTCTGCCCTTCTTACGGTGACTTGCTACCGCTGGCGTCGCCGGGGTCGGATTGTCGTGATCATAATGAACAAGATGGTACTGCAACCCACATAAACTCTTGTATACCTTGTCACACTTTTCTAAAGGACACTGATAAGGCGGAGGCCGGTTTTGCCGCAGTTTTTTGCAAAATTCGAAGACATCAAAATCCAAGCCCATTTTGGAACTTTTAGAGTGGTCTTCGTTCTACAAGTATGACCATGTTGTAGAGCTATTTACGCGATAATCATTTTACGAAGTTGGAACATAGCGTGAACACACAATAATAAAATAATTAGGATTATAAAAACACGACACGAAAGTGAAAGGCGCAAATTATTTTTTTAATTAATATTAGTTTGATTTGTCAAAAATAGTGTAGTGATACAAGATTAGCTTACAGCCAAGGATGTTCGTAACAAGTTAGTCGATTAAATTAATATTATTGTAAAATAAGAATATTGCGAAAAAACTATGTTGTGGGAAGCTTGAAAAAAATCTTTATCTAATTGGCATGCGTTTCTGAATTACATAATGTTTGACATATCATTTAACAAACTCTTTCAAGTTTTCAACATAAAGGATTAAGTTTTTTTTTAAATTGAAGTTACAGTGAATAATAGTTGAAGTTTATAAGTTTATAATTATTTGTATGTAGGAACTTGCAGATATTAGTTAATGTGGGTGGATATAAAATAAAACAGTGCTTAACCAACTCTCGTGTGTTTCACTACACTTATGTGTATTGAAATTTAAAATCGCCTCAATAAATTCTTGCCAACTAAAAAATGTCACGAACTTAGAATTTTCAAGAAAATTCTGTAGTGTACCGTACCACAGACATTACAGGCCTACAATAAAAAAACAGATTACCTTCAGCTGTCAGTTGTGTCAATAGGTCTACGATTGTTGTTGTGTGCTAAAAAGCGTAGAAACTTTTCTTGGGAGTGTAGGTAATCTGAGATTTTTTTCTAACATTTTGCAGTGAGTTGATTCCAGTGAAAATGGATATCTATGGCTATCCTGGTTTTTCGTACAACCAGTCTGACGAACTGGCGAAACAAATGTTTGCTCAGCAAGCATTAGGTCCGTCCATACCTTTTAATCGTGCGTTAGCGGAGCCACACGCAATGCCCGCGCCTACGGGAGCTCCATGGAACGTGCAGGGGCTACCATGGGGCATGTCGTCGCCACCAGAGCTGGTGCAGTTCACTGGTCTTCATCCGGCAATGGATCAGAAGATAAGTCCTGTGATCCACTGTAAGAGAAAGAGTCTGGATGTAGAACCGGTCATGTAAGTTTTCTATTGTTTATCTTGAATGGTATTTTCTGTAGATTTTCTGAAAAGAAAGGTTCATCAGCAGGGGACCTCCAGTGCCTGATAATCATATCAGGTCCCCTGCTGAACAAAGGCCTCCTCTATAGACTTCACAAGAATTTTATATACTGCCTGCATAATAAAGGTTTACTACACTACATTAGGTCATTTGGGCCATTTGTGGTGATTGTTCAACAGGTTTTATTTAAACTCCAAACATATTAATAATGTATTCTATTATATCCTGCCCGCGGTCGAATTTTTCCTTTTCTAAATAACTTTAAAAAATCTTAGCATGGAAAATGCCAAAAATATACAAAAAGATATTCTAGTATTTTTTATTGTAATGTAAGACATGATTTTGTTTACATTGGACTTGTGACAAAGTTTAAAAACATGCTCAACCCCTAAAAATAACAACATAGCATGTAGGAAGCGTTACCAAGAAAATAACAAGAGAATAAGTGCAGTATAGTTTACTGCAATGTATTATTGTTTTCTTGATATTTTCAACCCATGAAATTTTTCATTAAACATTATTCAGTAAGGCAGGCACTACAGCCCTATCTTTGGCCATATTTAGCTCCTTCTAAGTGCAATTGGTTGACCCTCACTAGCCTGAACACAATGAAGTAAAATATCTGCGATTCAAGTGGCAGACTACTGATAAAAAGGTCATGAGTATTGACTTCAGAACCCTAATATTTATGTGATGAACATGTGGTTTTTGTTGGTCTGGGTGTTTCTTGCGTATTATAAGTATGTATTTACAAAAAAAAAGTATAGTATAAGTATTATATTCATTGTCTAGTACCCATAGTACAAGTTCTGCTTAGTTTGGGACTAGATGGATCTAGATGTAAAACATAGACAAATATTTATTTATTTATAGTCAGATAAGCTTTGTGTCCCCAAATTGTGTATGAAAGTATAATTCCTTTTTTTGAAATAACTGTATTCGCTTTCAGTCCAGCTAAGCAACTAATAACTGAAGAAAAAATGGCTGCACATCTGAACAGTCTCCACATTTCATCGGAATACACACCACATACACTAGCAGTTGATGAAGGCATGGATGTAGGCATGGAGCCAGCTGTCTGCGAGAAGTTGAAAGGTCACACCATAGTCTTGTCCGAGGAGTTGAAAAAGTTGCAGGAGGAGCCACTGTTACCTGCTGCTCTTATTGACAGGTGGGATGTTTTATGATTTTATTCGTTAGACTAACAAATCTTTAATGCTTTAAGCTATCAATTACAGAAACAGAAAATTAATTGTTATTGTGCAGCAATTTGTAGCAATTGATAGATGTTCAAGCATTTGTAGTCTGTAAAATTAAATTGGAAGTCTCTGCACTGCACTTTAATCCCCAATGAAGACAATGTTATAAATTTAATTTGCATAAATAAATTTTATCTGTGTATCTGTCTGTGGCATCGAGCTCCCAAAGGGGTGATCAGATTTTAATAAGTTTTATTGTTTAAAAGGTGACTTGATGAAGAGTGTTCTTAGCTATAATTCAAGATCTTTTCAGTAATTTGAAGATCGTCAGCTCTTTTCTAGTTGATGAAGAGATATGAGCAACTTCCACAGGTCTGATAATGTTTTTATTTCAAGTTTAGTGTTTACGATACATTAAGACTAGTTGCATGGTTCCAAAAAGTTGATCCTATGAAGAAGAACCAGAAAAGAAACTCCATGAACACTCTTTTAAAATAAGAGCCACTTACTATATACATATTTATACATAAGGGCTCAAGTAATATTTTATAAATATTAAATTACCAGCATGAAAAATCCATCCTTACTTTTATGCCAGACATTCCTATCATCAACATAGTCCTTGATTGCATAGGCTTTCATAATGAGAACATCAAATTTGAAATTTTTAAATTCCTTGCCATTAAGAAGAAATCAGTGACAGTAAAGTGAACTTACTGTAGAAGAGTTGAGTTTACTGTAGAAGGGCACACAATTTCCTAGAAATTATTTAGTAAAAGAGATTGATTCGAAATTTGTATTCACTACTTGAATAATACTGCAAGAACATGGTTGTTTTTTTTTTAATTTTATTTGTTCACTCACCAGAATAGTAGTACTTATTATGCTATCAAAATATTGTTTCATTAAAGAACTAACTGTTAATTGTTCCTTGTTCAATGGACACCCCACATTGTAATACTTTTGGAATATTTGCATCTGACAAAATTTAAACTTTCACTGCACTGGTATAAATCAATACTAATTTAAAACCAGTTCAATCCAGTTTTAGTTATCTGCGAAATTCTTCCAAAATTGGTTTGATAATATGCAAAAGATTCAGATTGAGATAAACACACTTTCACTATTAATTATAAATTTAAACTTGATACCTCTTTCGTTTCAGATTGGAGAAGCCACACATGTCTCTAGTAGTATGGAAACCAAGAGAGAGTATCTTGGAACAGTTAAAAGAAGATGACAAGAAGGATGGAGACAAGGAACCGCAAAGAAGGAATGGTGTTCTCGTTGCCAATCATCAATCAATGGATGATGTAGAGATGTGATACTGTTGTAAAATGTTAGTGATATAAGACTTTGACACTGAGTACCTTTATGAAGATTGTATGTATGTAAGTTTAATCAAGTTTGTGTTTTAAGTATATTGTTTTGTGTAGATGTAGGTAAGGTGCTTGGTAATTTTGCTCTATTTGGACTGTGCTGTAAACAGAGCTAATGATGTTCCTTTGTAAGAATTTCATAATGTTCCCATAAGTTTTCAATGCATTTTTTTATAATAATCTTATACATAATAAGCACTTTTGGCAAGTCATGTATTTAGCTGTCCAAAACTGTTGTCCTGTTGGAAACAACATTAAAAGTAACCATTTTCCCTAAAACCCATTGTTGTAGAGGACTTTCTGCCCCTGCCTGGCCTCTGGCTGATGGATGGAGTTTTCAGAGGTTCTGATTTTTAAAGGGTCTGGGTTGGCACCAGACTAGTCTAGCAAGCATTGCCAATGCTAAAACATCAGTGTATTATCTGTGGAAAAAAGTGCAACAGGAAATCTTTCTTTTTAACCATGGAATCATTATGGCTCTAACATTTTATTTTTGCGCCCTTTTTTCTTTTGGTCTTACCAACTATTAATTACAAAAAAAAATAAAAATGAACACAGGTAAAATACCATAACAGATTTGTACTACTCGCCATTGCTTTGAATAAGTCTATAGATATTTCTTGTTATCTCTTAGAGTCCAACCGAATTCTCCAATTAAACATATATTATAGGAGAGGCAACAAAGTGATGGCACTTACGAAGTTTACATCCAAGGAAGAAGGAGGAAATGATCATTAACATCTTAATCCATATTCAAATAGACTTGAAAGTAATATTTACGCAGTGAACAAACATTTTGAACTCTACTTGAATAGATTAAGGATGATTTTAGTAGTTCTCTGTTGGAACATGCTTTATCTTCTTTATCATACTTCATATTTACGTGCGACATAGTGTGTTACAGAAGAAATACCTACTAACAGAACACTCTATTAAATCACAATTGTAAGATTTTTCGTAAGCGCCATAATTTTTACCATTTCTTTAAATATTGATTTTGTGCACAAAATGAACTGCCCTATTTACCATTTTAGGATAATTGTAATGATTAAAAGAGATTTTTATGACGATAGCAAAATATTGAGTCGCGTACATAAATTACTTCTTTGAATCTTTGTAGCTAAATCTACTAACTTGAACTAATGATTCTAGATAAATAGCTAGATAGCAAGTAAAATTTATTGTCATCTTGTTTAATTCAACGATAAAACATTAAATCAAATATTGCCTTAGGTGTCTCAGAGTGTAATACCTAAGGCCTTCCACAGACAATGGTAGCAAGTACAAGTATCATCAAAATCAAACAAAGAATAGTAAACAACTGTTCTGCCCTCTGTCGTTTGTGGATGGCTTATAATCATGATTTTTATGAGATATTAGTTAAGATTTTACAACAGTATAAATATTTGATAACTAAATATCATTAGAAAATAATTTCCAAAATATTCGTCATTTTTCCGTCTCAAATGGCCTGATTTTTATTTTTATTATAAATTATAAATGTATAAAAAAATATCAACGAATGTGTGTTACCAACTATAGACACATCAGACTAGATTGTTAACTCTGAAATGATTATATTTACTTTAACATTAGTTTATATTAAATAATCACTGTAATTGATCGCATATATGATTATGAATGTATTTTAGATATAGTACCTACCTACTACCTATAATGTTATACTTATTGATATGTTTACCCAAGGTCTGATGTTTGTAAGCTGTGCTAGAGAAGTGTGTGAGGTTAGACGATTTTGTACTGTTTGTTCTTCGAAATAAATGTAAGATAAGAATTATGTTCGTGTTAGTTTTTATTTTCATATTCTAATGGCAGAAATTTTTGGGTCTTCCATGGTTATGTTAGTTAGGGAGGACACTAGTAAATATCGTCCTTATTTATCTGAAATAAAAGTTGAAAATAGTACACAACAAATGAGCCGATGTTAATGGCACAAGTTAATTTCAACTCTATCTGAATATAATAAGGATACTTTTGTGAAAATCAGGCAGGAAAGTAAGCTCAATACTTTTAGCTTACTTAAGGTAAGGTAAGGTTTCCACGAAAAAAGGGCTTATCTCGTAATCAATTTATTTAATTCATTTATTCCTTAAAATACACAATACACATCAATTATTATAAATACTTTTTCAACAGTTCGAAGTAAGTTGTAGTTACTAATATTGGTCCACCGGTTACATGTTATGTTTTTCTATATTACATACCTACATCAATAATTTATATTTTTACTTTAGATTCTCTTCTTACAGTCTTAATAATTGTACATAATAATTATAAAAATCTGGAAGACTCTTTGGTCGAAATATAAAAAGTAGCTAATATTTTTTTATTCCAACACTAAATTACTGAATTTCTAAAGTAAATAAGATCTTTATTCGCAAATAATCTGAATATCAGTTACACAGTCAGCACCATACAAAATTTCTACAAATAAAACGAAAGTACACCAATTTTAAACCTTATGACGTTCACATAAGGTGAAAATTTAACAATCTCCTTGTACTTTTGAAATTGTAACGCTTGAAACTAAGAATCTTTATAAATAACTACGTTATCTAGAATTCTAATTGGGTATTAATCATGTCGTTATATTTACACGTTCGTTTTATGAGTTACATAATCGATAAAATAATTAACATGAGTCTTTGAGACTTGTACGTACCTATTCTTAGTTACCTTTAGCAATAAAAAAACTTAGTCCTTAAAACTATGCCACAAGCTCAACTACCTACATGATAGGCATTTACACAATTTCAGATTTGATAGACATAAGATAAGACATAAGTCTAACATTACATAAATTATTTTTGTGTTTTATTTCATTATTAAAAAATATTGTAGGTATTTTTATCAATAACTTTCGAAAATCTTAAGCGGGTTGTTGTGAATTGTGATGACCAGCCAGATGCAGCCAACCTACGTTGTTCGCTGGATTAGCATTCAATTTACGTCTACATAAATATTTGCACTTGGAATTTGTCATTTGTGTAGGTACATCATTGACACGACCTTGAAGTGCTAAATTTTATGTTCGATAAGAAATTTACGAAGTAATTTTAACATCTGACTTTATTGACATCAAAATGATGAAGAAGACTACAGGCAGGGCAGGCACCTTTATTGTAAGTGTCATGAGATACCTGTTAAATGTTTAAAAAGTGTTTGAGAACAAGGCATGTCCGCAATAGAGTTATACTGGCTGCTGGTGCAAGATAATTTGTTGCTGGCTGAATATACCCATAATGTTGCCCATTATTTTTGAAAAAGATAAAGTACACTACCTATTATATAATCATATTCAGGGTAAGTATATAGGTACAATTTTCTACTTTATTCTGAATTCAATGATGGCTATCAACATCTCCGTAAAAATATTTTATTTAAATAGGGCAATATTTTATATACTTCGTTCTAAAACCTATCGTAGTACTTGCAAGTCTAAGATTCGATAAGAAATCGTTGCGTATGATTCGAATTCATGGTCACCGTCTCACGTTTAGAAAAAAAATACCTAAGATTGATATTAGGAAATGTTATCACAAGAGCTTTACTGAAGAAGAAAGTCAAGTTTTAGATAACACAGCTCCAAAACTGTAATAAATTATATGTATAGTTGGCACTAGCAGAACCTTAACTATTCAGAAAATATACATACATAAAGGCACACATCAAACAGTAGATACTCAAACGAAATGATCATAGTTTGTTCATTTTACGAAGACACGTGAATCAATTAAATTTCTACCCTATACCGGTGACATAAGGATCACACAATGTCATTGTGAAATGAACTCACTACTCTATTGATCAACAATATTAACTGCACTGGATATAATTTATTTAGACACGTAACCCTTTCACAGTGCAGTGTACCACGCATGATTTCCGGCGAACCACACATGATTCGCGGCGAGCGTATTGCGACTGCGGACAGTGAAAGGGTTGAAAAGTCCACATTAAAATGTTCAGAACATATTAACTTTGACAGTAGCTGTATCCAGGTCCCTCTTCATGCTTTCCAGCTGTTCGATGTCCTGGTTTGAAGTCTCACACTTCTGCACCACCAAAGAATGATAGAAGTGAATCGCGAATGCCACGAAGACGATTAAAACTGGAACAGAGAAAAAGCAGGTCAGCTGGGCGAACGGTTGCGACTTGTGGTTAGAAAGAAAGTATCAAGAGCACCCCTAGACAAGGGATATTCTGTTGGCGTATAAAGTGAAACAAAGGTTTAAGAGGTATTGGAGAGACAGTGGTGTGAGCAGTGGACTGTGTGTTGGAAAACAAAAAGCGCCAGAATCTTGCAGAATGCAGTACTAATAGAATGTTTTTTTTTTCATTGTGATACAAAATTGCATGCGAACAGAGCAGAGAGAAACTGAAGAGGCGGAGCTTAGACCAAATCAAATAGTGTTGCCAAAGTTTATAAAATTAAAATAAATAAGAAATTACTTTGAATTCATCGCATTCGCAGATATTTTTACGACCACAGATTAAATAATAGTTAGGAAGCAACGATAATTTGTGTTTGATTGATTTTTGACTTTCAAGATCTTTACAGAAGGTTGAAAGTGGACAACCGCCAATCTAATGAGTCTAGTGCAAATATACATAATACGTACAATACATACAAAATCCATGTATTTGTTTATTTGTGTAGTTTTGAATGCTAATGAATTCAAAATTAGCCCCTACTTATATTTTGACTGAACTGGCAGTGTTCAATTTTTACTTTGAATCAAATCCTGTCCACTGGTAGGCACGGGTCTCCTCTCACAGAATAAGAGGGTTTAGGCTATAGTCCACCACGCTGGCCTAATGCGGGTTGGCAGACTTCACAGGCCGTCGAGAAAATCTCTAAGGCAGCTTTCCTCACGATGTTTTCCGTCACCGTTTAATAAGCGAGTGATAATTAATTATTAATACGCACATGATTTCGAATAGTCAAGAGGTGCGTGCCCTGGATTCGAACTCGAGACCTTCGACTTGACAGTCCAGTGGTAATATAACTAGACTATCACTGCTTTTTATCTATATTTTATCTATAGGAAATATATTATTCATGTCGTTGTTAGTTGCACATGCATTGTAGATATTGTAATTAACTAAATTAGGTAAGTAAATAAATTGTTAACACAATACCTTTGCATAAACAATAAAGGTATGCAATAATTAGATAAAACCCATTATTATTAGGTCCAGTATTTTATCTAGTATGAATCAATTTTATAATTTTAGTTACCAATGACAGACAATGATAGACGTAGGTGAATTTTAAATCATACCTGATGTACACAACCCCAACGAGCATACACAGAGATAGAGATAGTAGGAGCACTCACAGAATGACAAGTGTTGGGACTGTACCTGGTATGACTATGACGGTGGCAGCCGTGGCCGCCGCGAACGAATAGTCCCAGAACTTCACCCAGCACAGGATCGCGATCTCCACCAGGAAGAGGAAGAGTCCTGGAATGGATTGAAACGAGGTCATTCAATGTTATATTGCAATTTTTTTCGTAATTCGAAACAGTGTCTCCTAGATTCCATAACCGTACCAGAAAAATAAAATAAATAAATAAATATTCCTGGACAATTTCACACAACACCGTCTAGTCCCTAACTAAGCAGAGCTTGTACTATGGGTACTAGACAATGGATATAATACTTATATACTTTTTTTGTAAATAAACACCTAAATTATATAACAGACATCCAGACAAACACAAACACTGAATGTTCGTCAAAAAGAATAAGACAATTTTTTTACCTAAAACAGTACTAAAAGCCCAAGCGAGCTCAATGAAACCCCTCATTCTTTCATGGGGCGAGTCTCTCAAAGCTCTCGCGGGTGCTCCCGGAGTTTCCATCTTGCTGACAGCGTCGATGTTAGGCAGCAAGTATGTGGATATCATGAGAGCGAATATATGCACCGCGACGAGGACCGTCGTGCACACTGCGAACATCACGAACAGCCACTCTGGAACGTTCGTAGGCTCGTTGATTTGGAGTTCCACCATTGCCACCATCGCAAAACCTGTAAGTTGAAAGGTATTTAATGAATAATTGCTTCATTCTGTGTGTTGTTCCATGTGATGTGGAAATTGGGAACCAATTTTCAGCGGTTTCAGGTTAATATTCTGTGCAAAGTTTCTAGTAAGTACCTAATGTTTTATTTTGTATTGTGCTCTTGTATGATGGGTGCATTTACAAAGAAAATTTTTCACATATTTAGGTATCTACACAAACACTCAGACCCAAACAACTGCTACCCCTAGGTGTTATATATTTAAACTTAAATATTTGTGTCGTGTGGGAATCGAATCCAGGACCTCGTGATCAGCATGATTTGGGTAACGCTTTAGAGGGGTCATTCACATTCTGCATAAACTTCAGTGACACATAATTGAGGAAGTTACTAACGTAAACTTTCATGTGTTTTCAATATCGATTAATGTGATCTGAATGTCACATTGAAATTATCCTGTTTTGACCCCAACAACACGACCAGCATACAAAATAGTTGGAGAAGTCCATTTATACATTTGCACTGGAAAATAGGCGTTGAGGTTAACCGAATTCTGGAATCCAAAGCCAAGGAATATAAGTATTTTCACTTGCTACGATCAACTCTATTACGCCAGTCTCCTCTTTCGCTTTCCTAGTGCATTCACCAAATCAGCTATCTACACTTACAATAGATATAAATATGTGTATTACCTGATAATAATTCTGAGGTGGTGGCGGTGGCTTTGAGTTTGGCGCGGGACATGTGCAGCCGTCGCCACGAGAGCCCCTCGGAGCCCTGTGGCAGCTCCTCATTCCAGGCGGGAGTCACTGGCATCGTTAATGCTACCTCACTTACACTCTAGAAATGGAAGCACATCATATATCTATATATTTATTTATATCTATATATTTATTTTAATTGTAAGAAAAAGATCAGGATTTACGTTTACTTATGAGGATTCTGGAACGTTCTGAACATTTAGAAATCCCAATTATGGATTGTTACAAGCCGTCCGAGTCCGAGGGTGATGAAGAGTTTACCAATAATTATCGATTAAGCTACGTTAAAAATTAAAATGTTCACCCTACAGATCATGCAATGCTCATCGAGGTTTGCATATCCATGTACCGTACAACTATCTAGGGCTCGTCAACTTTGTGGTGGCAGACTTGTTAACTTAAATATCATCACTCTGCCGGTTGGAATAATCTCGCTCGTTAGTATTAAACATAGTCGTTAATAGCCAACAAGTATCCAGGGGTTAACAACACTGCACTGTAGCTGATTTGTTGAATACCTTTGGGAAATAACGCCTAATATAAAAATTAAAAAAATAACTGCTTTTACAGACCAAAGAAGTTCTTACTTTAATAGACTGGTTACATTGACAGGGGCTCTGCAAGTATCCAGGGCTCAACAACACTGTGGTGGCCGACTTGTTTGACATGCCGTTGGGTGTCACGCTGCCGTTGGGACTGGTGCCGCCTTTAGTGCACACGTATTCTAAACTGTGGGGTGGGGTCACTGAGATTGTGGGGCTGTCTGTCACGCTGACCTTGAATCTGGGAACAAATGTTTAGAGTGATGTTATTAAAGTCCGTCTGTGTTATGGGGTATGTGTTACAAGAGAGTATTAAATGTTATCTGAATACTTATATGTATAAATGCTTTAAACTGGGTGAATGCACATGAATCTTATTAGAAGATAAGAAGAGATATACTTAGTCGCGGTGAACTCGCTTCGGGAGAATTGGTTTTGTTAACAGCATAACCGCTGCATTATGTGTCGAGATTAAATTATTTAAAAAGTATCCATGAAGTTCTTGTCGGTTCTTCTCCATAGAAAACGACTAAATTGGAACCGTGCACCTAGAATCGACATTTCATATGCGCTTGTAATATGATTTTTAAGAAACTAAAACTATTTTGATTTGATTTTTGATTTACTTTTTTATGGTTTTTACGCATGAATTTAATACAATGTGAGTGGCAGATATTCTAGAGGAATAATCATTAACGTTTTGACAGTTCCAGTTTAAAAAAAAAATTAATAAACAGTAGGTACCTACTCTTTTTACGTGTTCTCATACACCTCATCACCTTCAAAAAAGTTTTCTATTGACGCAAATGGAGCCACAAAAATACACGAAATTGTCTTCGTTTACCTCGCGGCATATAATACTTACATAATACTTTGTTAGCACTTTCTACACGTTCAAAAGCTTTGCCATATTTATTAGCCTAAAGCATGCCAAACTATTTGTGTTGAATATAAATACTTTATGGACCGGCCATGAGCTTTCCGTAATCTACACAAAAGATTAACTCGTGGTCTGCAAGATTGTCATCGTCTAAATATTGTTAGACTTTAAAATTTAAAGCCTAACACTATCTAGGCGGTTACATTTAAAGTTTAAATGCCCAATGCCAGCTGGACCAAGATGCAATAATTCCCATATAAAATTGTTGTTCACTCACCTTATCACTTAAAACTGACCTATTCAGTTGAAATTTTAAATATTTATACTCGATATACTTAAACCAATTAATTAGTGTTAGATTTCTTATTAAGAAGCAGTTTACTTGAGTCGGGCCTTAATTGAAAACGATTCCAACACTCACGTCACTGAATGTAATGACTGTAATATTTTTAAGTTGATAATTTTTTACTGGCGTGTACCTACAATTGTTTTTTGCACAAATTGTTAACGCTTGGTAGAACATTTTGCTAACTACCGTCTTTTGTCGTGATAAATGCTTATGTTATGTCAAGCAGTATTTTTTTAGCGGCTGTGGTTTGTTGATTTAGTTTTTACATTTCGAAAATCTGATTTCTTGCGGAATCATAATGGATTAAGGCTTCATATTTTTTTATATCAATTTATGGTAGTACTATTTAAGTACTGTATTTAGTGTATCATTTTGTTTGTAATTATTATCTTACAATATTTTTTTTCGTACTCGTTTCTCGTATTTTTCTACGTTTCATATTATCGATAAAGTAATCCATTTTAAACACTTTTATCGCTTTCTTTGGCTAAGCAGTAATCAGATAATATAAGTACGATAGGTACTTAGGTCTAACTTGGATTATTTCAATACTTATATGAAAAAAGCACAATATACACCAAAAGTTAGTCACAAAAGCTTTAGAATATTATTATGTCATAAGAATATTTCACAAAACATTTTGGACATATTATTAATTATGTTATTAGAGCCCAGGAACTTATTACAAACTTGGGTTGACATAAATGACTGTAATTTTTAGCCCACTATGACGTTCAAACACAAAAAAGTTAGTCACATCAAAAAGCTTAAAATTCTATCTATAACCTTACTTTGGATACTCATAGCTGGGTGGCTTCGCAATGAATGGATACGAGTCTGTGAGGCCTAGGCTCTTAGGCCGAGGATCGTGCTTGAGTCGGTAGTTTCTGTGTGATCGCTCGTAGATGTGGTCGGATGTGTGGTACCTTTGGAGGGTGCGTGGGCGCGCCTTGCCGCTGGGCGGCGTCTGGGTGCATTGGTCGACTCGGCTCGCTTCCTCGACGCTCGTCACGAAGCTAGCTTCCGATATCTGAAATTAAATTTGGAGATTTAGGTACATTCAAATATCTTTAGAAATTGTTTAAGCTACAAATCCTGTCATAAGCTACAAATCCTGTCATGGTCGTGGCGAATTTGCCGGATCCATGAACAGTCTTCACTTGCCCGAAGAAGAGAGAAGTGAGGACAAGAGGGCAAGTAAAGGCAAGTGCGGTTATTATAATTCAGACGCACGACGAATTTACGTGTGGAATAGTAATAGTACTTAGTTTTGTTATTGTTGTATATTTTATTTTTTGTTCTATTTTATATTGTATTATTATATTTTTATATGGGCCTTGTTGCCTGAAATAAATGAATAAATAAATAAAAATATATCAATAAACTAGCTGATTAGACACATAATACATCATTTCACCCGACCTGACTTTATCCTTTTTTCTCGGTTCCTAAGGGTCACGTTTTCTGTCATTAAACTTATAATATTACATATAACAATACATAGGTACGGAAGACCGATATTACGCCGCATATTTACAAAACCAAAATCATCATAAATAGGCATTTATCTACTTTATCAAATTTCTGCGTAAAGATGATGTCACATAAAACAAAGCTTGTGGTCAAACGTTGCAAACGCGGTTCAACGAGCCGTGACATCGCTGGCTGTGGGAACTGACGATAGAAAACTGTAATTTCACTGATTGTCGCCGCTTAGCCGGTGATTATCGAGTGACATTGACATTGGACTGCGTGTGCGCATGTGTTGACAGTGCGGCGCGCGGCGCAGGCGCAACAGTCATCTACATTTATACAGATTCATGATATTCATTAACCTGTTTACCATCCCACTGCTGGGAACGGGTCTGTGTAGAATACAATTTATTATGCGGGTTGACAGACCTCAATGCACGTTGTCTTGAGGATGATGATGATGTCTTATCACTAAGCTATCAATGATCTTATGCGTGTGCCCAGTTTAAAAATAAATAAACAGAGCCTTGTTTTTATAGTACGGAAAATCCTCATGGATCCTCCGCCACCCGGGGAGGTGGCAGGGTATGTCGGACTCATACCGACTAAAAACCGCACTTGCCTTCACCTGCCCTATTGTCATGGCCATGGGATCCGCGAAATTCGCCACGACCATGACAGGCTGTGGTCCAGCAGTTGCTGGACCCCGTCGATAAGCGAGGCCTTTCCTCGCATACTGTTTTTAAGGCACGCTTCGTTACAAGCGTGCCGCCTACTGGGGCCATTGTCTGGTCGGGCGGCAGAGTCCCCCAATTCATCGGCCCACAGGCCACATCAGCTCATGGAGGCCGGAGGTCTGTCTGCGCCCTCCGGCGCCCGGTGTGTCTACTACGGATCGGAGAGAGGTGGACAATTCTCTCTCCCTTTCCGCCGCCTCCTTTGCAAGCATGACTTGCTCGCAGTATAAAAAGCCGCAGCTTCCCACGCACTCTCGCTCCCGACCATAGTCTGAATTACAGCCGGAAGCGAGAGGTCACCACCCACTGCCGCGACTAGATCACGGCGCTGCTCTGCCCAAGCCAAATAAAAATAAACGGAGCCTGCATATTTTATAGTGATTAACCATGCGAGGTATTAATTTTTACGTGTTTTTTTATTGTGTGGTTTTGTTTTTGCAGTTTGTCAAGAATGTATAAATTAATATTTATTTGTAATTAAATTATCTTACTACAGGTAGGTAGGTATTTAATTAAATATCTGCTTGTTTAAATATTATGTAAAATATTTTTTTTAATAAGTTAATCGTTCGTTTTGTAGGAAGACAATAATATTTGATATGTTTAAGATGGATTTATCTTATCTTAAACATATAAAAAATATTTACGTACTTATTTATGCTCCCAAAGTGTAGGTTTAGCACATAAATATTTTCTAGCATACGCTTTAATCGTCCTAGGTACTAATGTAAACTCGTTCGTCGGTATGTTTTTCTTTCCCAAGTAATAGAAGACGAAATCTACTATCCAAATTGCGAGCTACTCTACTACTGAGAATTTCATAGTTTCATAATTTTGCCAGACTTTGTCAACGAACCCAGAACCTGACGCTCAGCAGCTCATAATCCTCCGAGCATTTTCCCAACCAAGTAAGTTGGGGTCAGCTTCCAACCTTACCAGATTCAGCTCGGGCTGAACTGCAGAATACCTGACGCTCAGCAGCTGTGCTTGCGATAACTCAACCAATGAGGCAGAAAACATTTTTCTCTTAGCTATCCTTTCCAAATAGCAGAGACCTATGGTGCTGGGGGGTACGGTCCTAGGGGGCGCCACCGAGCACTAGTCCACCAGTATATCATGGCATCCAAAACCGACTAATTTCTTCAATCGACTTTCAATTTAATATCCAAACAATAGACTTTATTATCCATTGGGGAAAATTGACAATTTGTGGTAATGTGCTGTTATTTTTGTACCCATTCCATTTTGTCCGCGCACTTACAAGAGGGAGCTCTCTAGGGTAATGATTGCAAACAGGCGCTACAGTGGTTAGAGATGCCTCTGCCAAATAGACAATCTTGTATATAAACTACTTACCCAGTCTATTAAGAAATTATTTTATTCATAGCATAATTTTTTAAATCACAATGTAACAGTAAGATACCTATTTATTATATGATGTTGATAACGTAAACAATTTGAGCTCACGACTGACACACTTCGGTGATTCATCTGTACGTTCATCGTACATTCCTCCATAATACCTACATGAGCGCAGTATGAAATTAAATAATAATTGCTACTCCTTCATCTGATAACGACGAGGCTATACGAACATTACTGGCAAGCACACAAAGGAGACAATAATGACACACAAACTAGACATATACCTAATGTTCCTCTTGTTCCAAATTATTTGGTGGTCCGTATACATTATGCGGACGGTCCGTAAATTTTTTTGCCATATTATGTATACGCGGATAGTCCGTGTACAGACGCCAGCAGGTCAAGCTATACAAAACTGTCAAATTTTCCCAGTTGAATATGAACCTTATTGTTTGGAGTTAATGTTGAAATTCAATCAAAGAAATTTGACAGATTGTGGTAGCTTGATGTGCTGGCCTCTGTACATTTATACGGTCGTTTGTACACATTTTTTGCCAAATAATTTGGAACTGTCACGCAAGATTTTGCGTAACATGGTGTTTCACCTAAATTGATCTGTAGGTTTACGATTGGGAATCCATTCTTCAATCCAACCAACATATCGGTATTCACTGCTGTTCTGGTCATTTCTACTCTTATAACCCCTAAATGATTAAGCCTACGCCATACGTACCTGCCCAATATTTCGTTCGAACCATCACAAGTAGGTAGTTACAACAGCTTGAGCAGTTTTGATAATTCTACTTAAACATTTCTCCAAGGCTGACACAACTTGACTCTTTATTTTAAATCACACAGCTGCCAACTATCCAGCCGGGCCGTAGCAATCGTCGTCGTCTTGTCTACATCATACATTACCCTACTCGTGACGTATAATCGAAACCGTATGTGCCACCGTATCTTGCGGCACAAGCCAACAATTATTAACATGTGTTACGCCTGCGTCGAGAGTTACAATGGCGGACAATCAGTAATTATAAACTAACAGCAAAACTGTTTACTAAGTTCACTTACAACTCATAAACAAGATTCACAACACCATAAGTAATAAAATACCTAATTGACTGAATACCTGATCAATGTGAAAATATCTTACATGATGTAGTGTAGACAGCTTCGTTGGTATAGTGATCGCAAGAGCAGCTGCTGATCGTGAGGTGCTGGGTTGGATTACTAAGTGGAAACAGCGCTATTAGGTTTTTTTCTATGAAATTCTCAGTAAGTAGCAGCTCGGAGTTTACATTAGTGTCTGGTAGGCCCCTATAACATGGGACCTAAATATATATATGACAAACTATTAGTAAGTTACTACATATCTGATTAGCACATGGTAAGCTAAGCCCTTTGAATATTCAAGTTATTATCTATTATCCTATGATTACGATTAGCTTGGTGTGTCCCACTGCTGGCCAAAGGCCTCATGGACACGCCTTTATCTATCTAAATCCATTCCCTGGGCTAGTTGGATCCAATCAGGTCCACCAAAAGTATCACAAGGTCGTTACGCCATCTCTTTCTGGTCTGCCAAAACACCGCACGCTTATTTTATTCTTTGTATTTCTTAATATTTTATTTATCAATTTTCAATTAGATTTCTTGGAGATATCTTGTAAACAGTTCAGCTTCCAAAGTATACTTACCAGTAGTCCCTATTAAAATACGTGATTAAGTTTTTGACCATGAATATTTTATTACCCACAAAATGTTAGGCAGTTTCCTAGTCGTAACATTGAATGTAAGCCACGTATATGTAGGAAAATAGTAGGTACCTATCATAATCAGATTGTAGATGTACCTAACTAATAAAACAATGGTATTTGACATTACATTAATTGTGTTTTTACGTCGTTATCTACATTGTGGCAGTCAGTCAGACAAAACAAATATAACTTACTTAATTATTCAAAGAATCATGAATCTTGCTAGGAAACAATGTTGTTTGATAATTAAATTGTCGTAAATTACGCGAAAATTTATGGATTACTAGATAATGAATACTCAAAACATTTATCCTGTTGACCTGTTGATACTGTTATCCATTGGTATTTTGGATGACAGTATCAACAGGCCTGTATTTGCCGAAGGGGTTACTGGTTTAAGTAGGGATGTACTATCCTACTAATATTATAAATGTGAAAGTTTGTGAGGATGGATGGATGTTTGTTACTCTTTCACTCTAAAACTACTGAACGGATTTTGATGAAACTTTACAGTATTATTATTTATACATCAGAATAAAATATAGGATAAAATTAAAAGTAACTTTTCCACGCGGACGAAGTCGCGGGTAGAAGTTAGTTTATTATACACCACAAATTCGCCGTTATTACGAGTCAATAATTTCTCAAAAAGCAGTGATAGCCTAGTGGTATGACCATTGGACTGCCAAGTCGAAGGTCTCGAGTTCGACCCCAAGGCGCGCACCTCTGACTTTTCGAATTCATGTGCGTATTAATAATTAATTATCACTGGCTTAAACGGTGAAGGAAAACATCGTGAGGAAACCTGCATACCTTAGAGATTTTTCTCGACGGTTTGTGAAGTCTGCCAACCCGCACTTGGCCAGCGTGGTGGACTATAGCCTAATCCCTCTCAATATGAGAGGAGACCCGTGCCCAGCAGTGGGACAGTATATGGGTTGATGATGATGATGATGATGATGAATTTCTCAAATTATATTGATCGTTTAAAGTTTTTATTTTTTGGTCATGAAAGTTTAAAAAACTATAGTAGTTAAAAATAAATTAGATACAAATACAAAACATCTAATGGTGTTATTACCTGTTTATTTTCGTACTCACTACGTGCTTGTGTTTTACATGATTATTTAACTTATATTTCGAGACGTAATATAAGTACAGACGCCAGCAGGTCAAGCTATCCAAAACTGACCAATTTTCCCAATAGAATATGAACCTTAAACTTTTGTATTAAAGTTGATAATCAATCAAAGAAATTTGCCAGTTTGTGGTAGCTTGATGTACTGGCCTCTGTACCTAGGAATAAAACCGCAGTCCAAAGTTACAATAAATTCTGATTGAGCAGGATATAAATACATACTTTATTTCTTGATACGATATAACGGACCCCGAAATTATAGTATTTATTTAATTAGGTAGATATCCAAGTACTTGTTGAAAAATATTTGTAACTTTGCGATAATTAATCAATAAAATTGGTCAGTTACCAAAACAATTAATAAATATTACCTACACAAAATATTTTATTATTTATCTTGGCTAGGGCTCTTTGGTCAACTGATCCCGCTCGTACTGAGCCCGCGGGATCAGTTGACTCGAGTTTGTCTCGAGAGTTTCAACTTTTCTATTTTATGGGTTAGTTAAAGGTGAAGGCATGATACTTTGGTAGTTAGGGCACTTTCTGGTCAGCGTTACATGGCGTGACCTACGAATTACCAACTGTAGTACCTACGTAATGCTAATAGGTACTAAGTATGGATGGTATGGATTATCTGCCAAATATGACGCCCTCAGTAGTGCCCATTGCAAGGATTTTGGATACCTACTTAGACTGATCTTAGAGGATTTTATCATTTCATTTGAGTACTTCAAAAAGTATTCTCCGCGTCACTTTCGTGGCGAAATTTATTTTTAAAGTAATAGTTAAATAAATCACCACAAGTTTAAGACGCTGTAAAAATAATGCGTACAATTGTTATTGTATGTAAATCGGTGCATAAACTACAGAGACAGTTAATTTCGAAATTTCGGTGCCCACGAAAGTTACGAAAGACGCCACGAAAGTTACAGACATATTTTCTTCAAGCAAAAAATAGGTTTCATAGCAGTGAGAGCCCATGGGACTGCCAAGTCAAAGGTCACGAGTTCAAATCCAAGGCACGCACCTCTGACTTTTCGAATTCATGTGCGTATTAATAATTAATTAATCTTAATTAATAAAAGTTATCAAAGTTTGCAGTGTGCGAGAACAGAGTGTGACGCGCGAAGAACACCGATTTTGCTCCCGTTTTCGACACTATATATATTTAAAAAAAATATATTATAAATAATTTTAGGTGTTTATTGTTAAAATTATATACTTAGATTAATAAAGGATAATCTGTATTTGGTCCTAAGACTGAATGTTTAATAGGTTAGGAATTAAGACTGTGACCGCGTTCTGAGGCTTCTCAAAGAATCACCCACTTAATCAAATTATTACAGCTGGGATCGATTCTAAATACAAAAAAAATACTTCAGTATCATTGCATTTAAGCTCTATTTCGAACTGATTAGATTTATCCTTTAAGTCCTTCAATAATATAGGTATTGATTTGTTTGGTCATTAATAATCAATTACGTTTATGGGTGATGGGTCGCATAGTTGCACTTCCTTTGTCTAAAAACTGAGCATAAATGTGTTAATGTAGAATGTACGTACTGTTGATTAGAAAATAATGGCTGATTAACTTATTAAGTAAGTACATGTAAAGTAACAATGTAAATCACCTTTTCCTTCATAATGCACCGATACTAAATAACTGAAAAGCACCATTAAAATCGAGATGTATTCTTTGCATATACTATAATCATTACATAATTGTAATCAAATCACTCACTTCACTAAGTTACTATCACAATAAACTTGTATGTATGTATAAAGTTTTATATTTATATTATTCGATTTTTGTACAAAGTACTAAAAAGTTCGTTCGAAGAATTTAAATCTTCATAAACAATAAAACATTGCCGCGCTCCAGAGGGCGGGAAAATTGACATTTCTACGTGACGTTACGAGCATGCGCGTCGAGCGGGAAATGCTGACTGACTCCGTTAGTGGAAGATCGACGTTTTAAATAATCACGCTTTGAAATGATTACTAGCGTGTAGTTGTTCGCGTAACTATTTGAAGATACGTAAATCCCCGCAGGAGTAAGTAAAGAAGAGGAAATAAAACTACTTTTTACGGATTAAATCCGTAAAAAGTAGTTTTATTTCAATGTACAATATTCGCGTAAATGTCAGAAATCAATATAAAGAAGAGGAGTTATGCAGACATAAAGCTTCCCTCTGTGTATAGGTAGAAGAGGTACCTACCCTACAAGGCAGGGTTACCCATAAAAATATTCATACCAAAAATATTAATTTAAGTACTTAATATTGGGATGGCGGCGCTAAAGGAGAACAGTGAACGAGGTAGGCAAAGTATTAGATATAATACCTAGGTACCTACTACCACCTACTTCTTAGTCTTAGTCTTGAAAACTTATTTTGCTAATAGTGATCGCTTAGTGGTCAAAACGCGGGCCATTTAGATACATACTTTTTTTCCATATTTAAAATCCAGTATAATAATTTAACTGGATTTAAAAAATGTAGATCATGGATTCCATGTCATGTATATCATACGATTAGACATCAGAAATTAAAATATTAGAAAAAACTACGCGGTATCAATAAGTAATAAAACTTATTCCACTCACATTTATCATTAATCGTACGTATTCGATGATAGTTTACTTGCCATCATCATGTACGTGTAATACATAAACAACTTACTTATGTGTATAAATGTTCATATTTTTCTACTTACTTTACGTATCGCAATGCTACTGAATGAATATTAATTTATTATGACGGGAGCGGTATTTTAAATGCTTGTCATACGGTAAATGAACTTGGTCAAATATTTCATAAAGATTAGAAACAAAAATACCTTAAAATATATAAATGTTGTGACCTCAGGAAAGATTTGAAGGTGAGTAAATTTTTTATTCCCAAATGAACAAGAAAATGCTCAGCGTAAATGCGTAAAGTAATTAAAAACGAGCTTAGGTTTTTAACTTTCAAATTCCCGAATACGTCAAAAAGAAACTTTAGTGGAAGTGGGTTTTACGTATTCTTGTGTCTAAAGCCTGCCCTGAAGATATATAATTACTTTTTTTATGTGAGTATGGTCTAGGCCAAATATGTTGTAATTGTAAAGTTCATATTACTCAAAAGTTGAACTTAGATAGGTATCAAAGCAGGTACTTAACAATTATTATAATGATAGTAAGTACCATCGTATCATCGTTTAATTTATAATTTATTGCACAACTGAATTATCCGGAATCTCCGCGTTAACATTTAAAACTACTTAGTAATATGCAATTAAGAACTAAATTTAGCGAAAACGGTTGATTTATTTTTACTACTTGCTGCATTTTGTTCTATATAATACCAACCATCATCAAACCTTTTTTTCGGAACGGTTCCTTGAGAGAAGGCAAAATAATTGATTCTATTGATTTCTGACATTTACGCGAATATTATACATTGAAATAAAACTACTTTTTACGGTCTTTTTGTATATTTTTGGCATTTTCCATGCTAAGATTTTAAAGTTATTTAGAAAAGGAAAAATTGGACCGCGGGCAGGATTCGAACCTGCATAAAGACGCAAATTCAGTATGGGAAGGAAAAATTCGGCTAGATTTTATCGCGTATATTGATATTATTAATCCCGACGTTTGGGACCCTTTACAGCGTCCATGGTCACGGGTAGACTCAAACCGTCTCTGTCTCTGTCTAATTAATACAATTAATTAATTAATTAGATATTAATTAGTAATTTTACAGTAGTTACGATTTTCAGAAAAAGAGGAGATCACGGAGAGCCGTCGATCCCGGTTGTCATACGATCAAGTATGAAAATCGTTAGTTGCCGAAAAAGCTTGACACCCATTCTATCCTTAGAATATCAGTATTGTACGGAAAGTGGGCTGCGGAAGTATGATGGCAGTCGCTTCGTTTATAATATTACTAGTTATAATCAGGAAAAAAAGCCTGGTGAAAGAGGAATGGTGGTTGTAAATAGTGATATTAAAATTGTTGATTATTTAAGCTACGTGAGTACCTATCTATAGCATAACCTGGCTCGACTAACACAGTATGGAATAATATGATTTAGAAACCTTACACCCAAGTATCAGAGGTTGCCTGTGATGCCTTAGGAGAGCAGGCACTATCAATCTGATTAATAGTTTAGTGGTGTACCTATGTACAATGGAGGAAAGCCGGCTCAGTCGGCAGAACTTGCAGCTGTGCTGTGTTCACTGTCAATATAGATTCAATCTTAGATTAAATTAAGGATTAAATTTGTTATAGCACTTCAAACTTAGCAGCTGTTACATACAGTTTATCGTATCAAATAATGGACCCTGTCGAGCACGGCAATTTAGAAGACAGGAATAGGGCACTATTCAGTTTAGTTTTATTTATTTCAATTAAGCATAAATTGCTTTTATTTGTGAACTATAGGGTAAGATTTAGGAAATATTACAATGGCAATCTGTGACAACCGTAGTAGGTACAGCTTGAAGACAAGAAACAATTCTTTCACCTTTAAGACGCGTTTAGATCCCCACTCTTAATCTTGTACCTATTCTAGAAAAATATTACATACTTAATTATGACGAAGGAAGAAAAATTAGAATAAAAATAAGCGATGGTAATTCAATAAAACAAACGCTCAACGAGGAAGTTGATCCAGAACGGAAATAACAACTTAAGGAATGGTTGGAAAGTTGACCGGACGAGGCCAAGTTCTAGTGCTCTGAGGCAAAACTACTTGGTATTTTGTGAGATTCCTACGGCCGTGCAGTCATGTCGGTCAGTGCCGAGAGGCATTTGAGAAATAATTCTCGTACTACGTCTGTATTTCCCGAAGGGTGAGGCACCTACAGTTCGCTGGTATGTTTAGGTCCCATGTTATAGGATAGGGGGCGAGTATATTTCTCTAATAACACTTAATTAATTTTGGTAAGTAAATAAATATTCGACCTCGGGTAGAACACAGGTTCCACCTGTGCTCTTGGTAGCTTTATTACAGCAGCTTTTTTACTTATAGAATTTTAAATTTATCCACAGAATTTATTAATTTCAAAAAGCCTTGATGTACGCACAGACATAGCTTAGATAATAAGGTCTTTTAATTTTCGGAAGCGGAAGTTAAAAAGGTTTTAAAAAGCCGCCGAATTACTTGAGAATGACTTTTAGGGTCAACCAGGGTAATTGTAAACAGTAACTGCAATACCGCGCTTCCCATTACCCTTTGCATTTACTAATTAGGTACAATTACCTTAATGGACACACTTATACCTTAACATACAATTAGCTTGACATCGAAATATAGTATATTTATGTCTCTATTCATACCTTATTACGCAAGGCATACTTACTAGTAAGTAAAAAATTAAACAGTCCAACCGTTTTTGGAAAAGGGCTACATACACCAACATAACAATTAAGAAGTTCGTATATTGTATTTATATTTCGTAATAGTACTTATCACAAATTCACAACGTCATAACGGAATATTTAGAGTTGCCATTATCAATTAACACAAAAAACTACCACTGTAGTGCTATAATGTAAGTATTTATAACTTTATTACAAATCAATTCGCCTTTACAATCTTTTTATAGTGGCTATTTTTTGGAAAAACCAAATCAATGTTGGTTTTTGAGTGTTGATAAGAACTACGTAAATAAGTATACCTAACTAATACTTAATAAGTTGTACACATACACATATTCGATGTCTTCTACTCTACTTTCTAACTAGTCATGACCATGGGATCCGTGAAATTCCCCACGTTACCCATCCCTAGTACCTACCTATATATTTTTTTAGTATTTTAATATTTTATAAGGCGTATCCTCACGAAATCTCTGCGTAGGCACAGAATTCATATACTCGTAAATATTTAATGGGTAATACTATCATGGAAAAACTGATGTAATTATATTATGTTATCCGAGTATAGTTAAGTAATTATTATTATATGTATATTATGAGTAATTATTAACTAATTATATTATTATTATAATATTACATAAGGAGGAAAGATCGTAATCATGAAATAAGTTATTCATGATAACAACAAATGTGAGGGTAACCCAATCTCGGTCACGACTGTAGTTTTTTATTCCAATGGAATCTCCGCACCAGTTTTTGTCTAGAATACAAGTTCATAAACATTTGAGAAAAACAACACGAAGGTTTTTTGTGCCATCTTTTTATTACCCATCACTTTCCTCCTTCGTGTAATAAATTATCTTAGCAAATAAATACATAAGTATGAGCGTTAGTGTTTAGGTAAGTACTTAGATTGCTATAAAGAAACGATGTAGTTACCCAAATACCGCCAATAACTAGAAACAGGAAAAAGTCACCTTGTCTCATTTACTTAGCATTCAGTACCTACGTGCGATCTGCCTATAAGTTATAGAATTGTGTCATCCGTTCATATCCGCATTTATGTAATCCAAGAAATGATTATCGGATGCATACAATTATTCTCGCGGTTGTAAAGGGCGACTTAGCTAATCACGTGCAAAGATTTTATCGTTCTCCGTTTCACGTGTTGTAAAACCTGTGCTGCAGCTACGAATTCGCCGATAAACGTCATAAATTATTATTGTAGCTCGTGCCGACACGATAGAAGACGAAGCAAAAGAAACAAAGTACAATAAACTATTAATTGCTTAATATGTGGTAACGTTAAAACTAATTTCAATAGGTAGCTATTCATTAGTAAAAATTTCATTATCCGGACTTCTTGCTTTATCATAATGAAGTTGATGGCGATTATAAATAAATGATCGTACCGTGGACACCTAGTATCATATTAGGATATTATGCTGAATTGGGTCAGTCACCAGGTTTGTATAGGCGCCTATGTGCCCAGGGTTTTTAACATGAACTTGAATAGTGTAGAACAAGAATAAAGTTGGGGAATTTCATTAGACGGCGGGTAGACGTGATAGAGAAACAAGGTATCCATGTAGCAAACATCTTTATAGAGATGATTTTCCGTTTTTTTTGTGAGAAGGAAAGTTCCTTCTCACAGAAAAAACGGTAAGTACTAACTGTAAGTACTTACCCTGTTTTTCGGCAGGCCGCCGGTTAGGGCCGATTCACAGAATTATCGTTATTTTTTATAATAAGAACACCGGCTGAGCTAATAGAGACCAACATACGTTTTCATTGTAAAAATTCGTTATACAGAAGAAACATTCAAGTTGCTGTAGGGTCAATGTCAACCCTTGACTCGCAACTTACGCAAGACCTTTATACCTTTTTAAGGTTAAATGTAAATCCAATGTCAATTTTGTTAACAATACTGTTATACAACAAGCTATTTCATTAATTTAAGATGAAAAGAACCGGAAGCATGGTCATATTATCTATAATATTACCGTGCCGGAAGTAACTCCTAGACAGCGTACCTACCTACGAGTATTTTTTTTTTCTTTTATTTTCCTACCGTGTTGCCCGCGTTGTTGACCCTTAGATACTCGTCAGTTTTGCAAAAGCTAGGTATATTGCTTCCATTTTGTTGTGTGTAACAAAGCATTATTGATACAGACATGTATTCATAAAATAACAACATCAGTTTGTCAATATTGTGCTAGACTGCCAGTATTGTGATGTGAATGCGAAAGGTGTGCGACTGTGTGTACTGTGTAGTCATTCGCATAATGACCAGCAAATTAAACATTTTGTTGTTTACAAAATGACATTCATTAAGCTGGGTAGGTTGTAAAGTACTTTATCTGGAGCGAGGAAAACTACGTTTGTTTTCTTTTTACATTTATTTAACAACCTTACCAACCTTTCACCAAATTTTTAATTTTACGAAATTAAATTTTTCATATTAGCAAATGATATCCTTGCTTGTCTGTTACTCATTCTGTAGATAAGCTAATTCACTTACAACCTTATAAGAATGACCATGAAGTACATAAATATTAGCTATTAATTTAAAATCCTTGCTTTAACTGTAGTAAAAAATTCAAATCCAACCGGACCTTTTGGATTTGAACTTATTTTATTTTTAAGCGAAAGCTGGGAGCTCGAGGCGAGTTTAAATTGCTATCGAAGTGCGTGCACTGAGTGGTATATAAGATATGTATATAAGAATAACAGACAAAACTTATCTACTTAAATTATTATTTAATCTGTCTCATTTGATTCTTAGTACAACAATTACAATTAAAACAAAGCTTTATGCATGAGATAAGATGTCATCGCCCTTTTTAAATATACAGACCAGAATCTGTGTCGAATAATATTTGGAACTTATAAACACGTAGGTACCTAAATGTAGGCAAACTAAATATTGACACAAAGTACCACAGCTAGTACCTACCTATTTTTTTATCTAAATGTTCTGTGATTTGACTAAAAATATTTGTGTGTAAATAAGTCCCATTAGATATTATGTAAATAGCTGTTCTGACCTGGCAGAAAAAAACAAAACGCTGTAATAATTAATAATCTGACTATAATACGTACCTACATATACATTTACATTACCTATACATATAAATATATATTTACATTGGTATGCATGTAGTTACAGCTGATATTCGCGATTAAAAAGGTATGAGCCACAAGATACAAGCAATGCTTAGTTTGTGGCTCAATGCTAATGTGTACTGCAGATGTTACCTTTGATTAATAAAACCTTCTTATTATTATTTTTATTAATTCATTGATGAAAAGGTTGGTAACTAGGCACTTACCTTTGAAAACTTCGATCCAATAAATGAATAATGCCGATCTATTGACTAGATTATTTTACATAGTTTATTGTTTACTTATATAGCTATAATAAATAGTATTGTGACACGAAACACAAAGTAAAACGTATTTTCTAATTCACTCATAAGAAAATAGTAAGTTAGATTCAAATAAGTATTAATATTTTAGCTATTTGGATTAATTAAATTTTATTTTGCTGAAAATAAGTAAGTTATAGTCTAGAAATCTATTTATATCACCTGGTTATACTTAGAATGTGTCGATAATAACTTATAAATAATAATTATATATAAGGAATAACTCGCCGTAGAAAGATTTCGTACAACGTAGTACGGTTCGCGGTGGTAATCTCACACTGCGCTATTTACAAACCTATAGGCTATTAAACAAGCGACGCTAATGCTTGTGTGGCCAATGAATATTTGCAGTTTTACGACAATTTCAGGGCTGAACCGGCATGAAAACCAAATTAAACTGAAATTGCATTCATGAATTGAAACAATGCATTTATTTTTACATACATAAAACAATTAGGTAGATAATAAAATAATAAAGTTACTTTTGTGGTAGACCAATAACAAGCAAAAATGCGCCCTAAGACAGAACTCGATTCCTAGTATTCCCATTTGAACAGGCACTATTTATTAATGATTATGATTACCAAATAGCATGTCAAGGATTTGCTGCGCCATCCTTCTTACTAAAATTGACATTTCGCAGTGACGAAGTTGCTAGTGAGCAAACACATTAGTAAAAAAATTGGTTTGGGAGCTACCGAGGAAGGCTACGCCAAGTCGCTAACACTATGCAGCAGGCAGGAGCACAAAGGATAAAATAAAATTACCTATTACTACGCTCAAAGTTTCAAACCCGCGATCTTTTAGTAGCCAAATTGTGGCCACGGCATAACTACATAATACTTACATACTTTAACTGAGATAATATCTACTAGTACAGCACAGGACAAGTGCAAAACGCTTCCATATTAGATATGTCAATTTTCAATACAGACTAATATATATCTAATATTTACGCTTAGATTTGTCTCTGAGTATTATAAATACTTTTTTTATACAATTAAGGTGGCAAACAAGCATACGGCCCACCTGATGGTAAGCAGTTCCCGTAGCATAAATATACATAATATAAGCATGCAACGCTAGCCTATCTCTCGCGCGTTGCCGACCCGGAAAAACAAAACAGGAATAATTGGGTTGGCAGGATGAATAAGCCACCCCACCCCCACACTGCCAACACAACATAACATACCTACTTATTAATATTAATAACGTTTTCAAATATTTCATCCAGTTAACGTTTTGCAGTCAAAATGGAAATAAATAATAATAATATTTTTGGGACATTTTTACACAACACCATCTAGTCCCAAACTAAGCAGAGCTTGTACTATGGGTACTAGACAATGGATATAATAACTACTTATATACTTTTTTTTTGTAAATATTTATAATATTACATAAAAAAAATACATACATACATAGAGATATGTACATAAATAAAAAAATACGTTCTAGGTTTATTATAATATATTATGTACAGACGCCAGCAGGTCAAGCTATCAAAAACGTCAAACTTTCCCAATCGAATATGAACCTTATTATTGGAACGAAGTTCCTTATCGCGCGTTGTGAATGGGGGCTAGACGGAAAAAAATCTTACGAAAAGTTGTCACGACACTTTTTTCGAAATTCAAATATTGTTGACAAGCATTCAAATATTATTGAGTGAATGACAATATTTGGATTTCGCGCGTTGTGAATTGTTGAGTATACACAGGTTTTTTTATTTTTAATTATTAAATTTTAATGAAAGGAACTTCGTTCCATCCGGGTGTCCCTCGACACCTCTCAAGTTTTTTTTTAAATTAAAGCTGAAAATCTATCAAAGAAATTTGACAGATTCGGGTAGCTTGATATGCTGGCCTCTGTAGGTAGGTACATAAAACGTATTTTTTTAAATTGGGTAATTCATTTTATTATTGATTCCTTTTCAGTAGCGATGACGATTCATCCTGGATTCCTGGAGTATAGCACATTCTGACATGGTAGAAGAGAATTTGGTGAGAAACAATTTTAATGGATAGGGACCTACTACTACTTAAAACCTACTTAAAATTCACAAACAATGTAATTACGAAAAGGCAGCCCTGAAAAGTGTTACTGTAAAAAATTAGATGATACGGTCGCTAAATGCTTATGTCAATATTTATGCCTGCTCGAACAGTGATAGCATTGTTGTTTTTTAAATAATGTATATATAGTAGGTTTTTAAAATATCCAAGTAGGTACGCTTTTTGCACCTACCTAGTTACCTTGTCAATTTTTAAATTAGTTACAATAGTTACACAGACCTAATTGCTGCCTGATATTGTGTTCTCTAATGAGAGTTTATCTAAGAGTATCTAGTAGTCGCTAATTAGTGCACGAATCATGACGAATTATGGATACTTTACGCCATAAAACCAACATCCTTATCACCTATCCTACAAAATAATGAGGTGCTTTTTAAAGAGCCTTCTTTTCACTACTGACGAGACGTACCTAAATTATAGTCTCGCGCACCGTGGGAAATCGCCCCACGGCAGCTGATACCGAGCTGCTAACTAATTATCAACCTGGCCAGTAAATTACTTAGACATGAAACTACACTACTATGTAAGTATCGCTTAAGTTACACAAAGATCTAATTATTAATGCACTTTTTTATAAAAGAATTGCCGCATTGACTTGTCCGCAATCCGCGGACACAATGAATATCGGATCCATTGTAAATAAATCCTCTTTCCTTGCAACACCGCCTTTTAATCTTAGGTAAAAGGTACTAATTCCTATTTCAAAGATAAAGGAAATGGTAGCGAAACCAAACTTACCCCAGATGGATATCAAACAAACACTGTTTAAGACGGACCCATTTTGACTATTAATAAAAATAACAATCGAAGAAATTCGATCACAAACTAAGGTGTTGGATGACTTCCAATTGAAAACAGCGACTCGATAGCTGTTGGATGTGGTGACTATTATTACAACCAGCCAAGGGCACTAATATTGGGAAGTAAAAAATATAAAGGGTAGTGAAACATTGTCCTAAATAAAAAGTCAATTAAAATGTGTTCTTTGCTGTTGTCACTTTGTCAGTCTGTCAGTCTGGGTCTCTGTCATTTTATTATCCTGATCATTGGATGAATTGGATGATTCTCGTTGAGGCAAACAACCGAACAAGCGGAAATGAGCTTAAAGATAAACTAGGTACCTGTCAAATAGCCCCGTGCAAATACGGCGAGCGGTTTTTATTCGGTAGGTACAAGTCCGTCATACCCATACCCCGCCTCACCTCTCCAGGTGCAGACGGTTCATGAGGATTATCTATAAAAAAAGTGACAGCGCACATTTCATGGCATTGAGTGTTTCGATAACAAAAGACTAAAAAGAGATGTTAGGAAGAAAAAGACATTGCGCCGGCACCCAGTAATTTTGGTTATGGGTAGGAGGATAATGATGAGTGTTTCGATAACAGACAAAATGTTGTCTTCCTAAATTTAAATATGTAACTTGGCATAGTTTTTTTGTGTGCGTTTTTTCATGAGTCACTCAGTGAGTGCCCAGAATCGTGATCTATTATGTACCTGCCCTCGTACCTATTTATAACGGAACTAAATAAATTCTTAACTTAAAAAAATAGACATGTAAAAATTGGATCGAAAATCTGTCGAAAGTATGTCTTGGATTCGATTCTCAGGCGAGAAAAGTGCCATTATTATTATTACTTTTCTATTAAATTTTCAGTAGCAGTTCGTAGTTTTAATTTCAGCCTGGTTAATCTCCCCCTATTACATGGGTCCTCTACTAAATAACTAATACTAAATATACGAAGGAATTGTAGGTGCAGATTAGTACTTACATCTCAAACTAACCCTTCGCGTGATGGTTTAATAGTAGAATGTTATGTTATTTGTGAAGTAGGTATAATAGGTATAAAGGGTATACTCACATTATCTGGTACTTCCAACATTTTACTTGAAGGAAATATCATAATCGTGGAAACTTGTAAAACATGATGATTATATCTGTAAAGAAAAAAAAAAAATTATTTTAGGGAATTGTAAACAACGAATTTTTTTTATACCAATAAATTGGCAAACAAGCATACGCCTACCTGATGGTAAGCGGTTACCGCAGCTTATAGACGCTTGCTACACCAGGGGTATCACTTGCGCGTTGCCGACCCTACACGCCCTAAAACGAAAGAGGAATAAATAGGTGGGTTGGCAGTATAAGGGTCAAATTCCCCCCACTGCATTGCTTATCGTGAGGAACACAACACAGCAGTGTTATTTAACTTCGATTTTCTGCAAGGCGGAGGTACGGAGGTCAGTATATTAAGTTAGTCCAAACTGTCAAACTTTGATAGCTTGACCTGCTGGCGTCTGTACTTCCCCTATCGGGCAGCTCCAATTTGAATTACTGCCACTATTACCTCTCTTAAACGAATGTCTCTATGTCTTGAATGAATAAAAAATCAACTATTCAAGTATTTAGCAATAAAAACTATTAAAAACGGTGTTTACAAAAATAGTTTATTATCTAATCAACATAAAATAAAATAATGATAATGAACTTTGGCACTCCGTGGATAGTACTTATTGTAACTTAATTTTCATAAATCAAGTATATATAAATAATAAAGAAATATGGAATTTATTAAATGAGTAAAATGCAATTACTAAACCAATATTGCTACGTATTAAAATCAGTATTTGTAAACGTGTCGTTAACGTCATTTGTATTTTGAGTTGACATTGACAGCAATGTCAGTGTCTGCTTAGCAACAAATGAACAAAAACAAACAATATTTTGAAATCAACTCATTTCGTGTTTATTTGTAGCAAATAAATAACATTCCGAAGAACTCATTGATTTATAGTTCTATAATGTATCCGAAGTAATTAGCTGTACTTACATTGTGTGAACGTGAAGTCGGTGAGTACCTAGTGAACTATTCCTATTTGAATGGTTTTATAACATTGCCTGTAGGCCTCCTTTAGTTACTATGAGTCTGTATTTACTGCTATTGTGTCGGGGGCAAGAGCTATCCATTAATATTTCATATGTGCTAAAAGGATCAGCCAGCAGTTTTATAGCGAGGCTCAGTGCCCGGGTTGCTCTGGGCGATCTATATAATGCACCCCACTGTTCTTTGTAACACAATCTATATTGTCTATCTCATAATACCTAATTAGTATGTTAAGTAACATAAACAATGAAGTAATTTTGCTTTGTTATTTCGTAATGTGTTAATAGAAAAACATGTTATGACGGAGTTACGTGGAGTTCATAGTTCTCTAATAAATTAAGTACTACACTTGAGTACCTACCTATACTAAGTGATAAGAAAAAAAACAACTACCTGCCTTGCTCCTGAACTGCTTACCAGGTTTCTTTAGAACAAAGCAAGTGATTGTCATTTTTAATAAAGCTCATGAATTACATTCCTCAGCATAATAAATAATAATAATATATTAAAATTATAAATAAAATAATAATACTCAATGCCATCAAATTAAATAATTATGATATGGCAGAGTAGTGTAATCCCTCATTCTAAGACAAGACTCATGTCCAGTAGTGGGCGCGTATCTGGGTTGAAGATGATTATAAAGTAAAAAATTTATGTGAAATGTCATTTTCATTACAATAATGTAATAAAAAACTTAGCATGCATTTAATAACATTATGGAACACAATAAAAATATTGAGTATGCTGTCTTTGTTACAGCCTTCTCTGATATCCACATATTGATATCTTACAAGTCTGTGGTTACAACTGTACTTATCACCATGGAAGAATAATAACAGTTATCTACATAGGTACCTGTTGCAGGTACCAACAAGTACCAGGTACCACTCACAGGAACAGATACAAGTAACAGGTCACAGGTACCTGAGCCTTCCTGTGAAAGGTCACGAGATTTTGGTTGGTCACCGCGAACCAACGTGGGAATAGAATGCCTGGCGTAGGCTTAATTTTCTATACTTTTTACATGTCAACACCACTCACGCAGGCCAATGAGGGTTTTCTGAAATGTTCTACATGAGATGGCAGCACTGTAGCGTCAGGTCCAACCACCTGTCAAAATAGGTAGAGGCAGTCAGGCACTAAAGATAAGGTTCATATTCAATTGGGGAAATTTGACAGTTGTGGATATCTTGACCGCCAGACGTACAGACGTACATCGTACAGTCGCCGGTCTGTACGATGTACGTCTGTACGTCTGGCGATCTATATTTTTCGATCACTTTTTGGTTTATTTATTCTTAAAAACGTTACAAAAGGAATATTGTTTTCTAAAATGCCACAGTGTTGTGCAGAGCCTAAGTGTGCAAATAAAACCAGTTAATAAAAGTAACCAATTAGTTTTTTGCGTCTTCAGATCGGCAACCTATCACTGGCCGTAATCCATAATAAAATCAATAACACTTCCAAATACGAAGAATTTCACTAAAAAATATACGTTCGGTAGGAATCTGAGCTATCTGACAGCCGTTTGAACCTGACGCATACGAAGCGCCGTCTGGTGGCAGAGAAAGTATCGAAAACTCTCATCTTTGTGCCGTGCAGACTGCAGCCGTGTCGTGTCAGTAGACAGTAGAGGCTTCTACATGGGTTTCTCAGGCCCTGTTTGTTACCAGATATAACCAACTTGAATACATTAAGCTGAAACCTGAACCAAGACTTCCTGAGACTCCAGATGATATATTTCTGGAACATCAAGTAGTGAGAACATTGTAAAATAACATTTCCCGATTAGAACATCCTGAATTAGGAATCAGGATATGTCTGTAATGGAATATCTTAATTGTGCCTAGTTCAGACGCTTGCCGCGTCGTCGTAAGCCTGGCAAAGATCCATTATTGTCAATGCTATGTCCTCTTGTCATCGACATAAATCATGTATGAAATATTGAACCGACAATGGATTTATTGCCAATATCCTGTTCACCAACAATTGATTGGTGTATTGCTTTCGGTTAGAAATATTGTAAGATATCTGTTTATGTATTAATTAAAACAATTGACTGCCCCACTTCTGAAAATACTTTCTATATACATATAGTATATGAAGAGAAAATGATTTATTCACAGAATTATTATACATTGCAGAGAAATAGGTAGGTACCTCGTAGGTATTGATTTCTGATACAACGCGAATATTAGACATTGAAATAAAACTACTTTTTACGGATTTTATCACGTATATTCGATATCATTAAATAATAATAATTAGAATATTTTCTCAAGGCTGACGTGGGTATGCACCGAGATGTGGTCGCAGTGGACAAGGGATTCACCCCGCTTTGGCTAAAGAGAACTGGCGCAAATGGCAGAGCAAGGAGCTCCACGGACGCTTTTTCCGTGCCCTACATGGGCCCGATGTAGACCAAGTAGCGTCCGTAACCTGGCTGCGTTTCGGTGACCTCTTTGGGGAAACCGAAGGTTTTGTCTGTGCAATTATGGACGAAGTTATACTGACGAACAACTACCGGAAGTATATCATGAAAGACGGGACGATCGACATATGTCGGGCATGCCATTGTCCAGGTGAGTCTATCAGGCATCTGGTTGGTCTCGTCTGGCTAACGGCGAGTATTTGCACAGGCATAACCATGTGGCCAGGATTATCCACCAGCAACTTACTTTAAAATACGGCCTTGTGGATTCTGGGGTACCGTATTACAGGTATGCGCCCGACCCAGTTCTCGAGAATGACCATGTCACGTTGTACTGGGATCGATCTGTTATCACTGACAGGACTATTGTAGCCAATAAGCCTGATATAGTGGTAATAGATCGATCAGCGCGCCGCACAATGATTATCGATGTCACCATCTCGCATGACGAGAACCTCGTGAAGGCTGAGAAAGAGAAACAGTTAAAATATCTCAACTTAGCTCACGAGGTGGTCGCCACGTGGGATGTGGACTCGGCCATCATTGTGCCGATAGTCGTTACGCTCAATGGACTTATCGCCAAGAGCCTCGACCAACACCTCAGGAGGCTCGAGTTGGGTGGCTGGGTTAAGGGCCTGATTCAGAAGGCAGTACTCCTTGATACGGCGCGTATTGTGAGGAGGTTCCTGTCCCTGGGGCCCTAACCACCGGTAGCTTGGACCCTGCTCCCGATACCGGTGGGCCTCTATTTTTTATATTTTTAAATGTTTTTGTCTTTTTTATTTTATAAAAATATTTAATAATGTAATTAATAAGTATTTAAAAACGAATAAAGGAGATAATAATTAATTATCTAGGTATATTGAAAGATTGTCACCATATTATTAGTACCACCTTGATCTTAGACGAAACATGAAGAATAGTTCTTCCACTGTAACGTCTATTCAATCACGTTTCTTCTAAAATATTTGCCCTAAGGCAAGTAAAAAGTAAGTCCGATTTGGAAAGTTTCACCACGGAAAAGATGCGCGAGAAAAATTAAACTGAACTTGGGAATATTTAATTGAGATATGGGGATCAGCAGCGGTAACTAATTTAAATTCACTTCAAAGAGTTCAAAATAAAATAATTAAAATCTTGTTCCATTATCATTACCTCCAACAAAGAGCCTATATGAAAAAACAAAATTATTAAATATTAGGCAGCTATACATTTACTACACTTGCATTCTTGTTAAAAACATAACTAGGTACTCAATTCAAACTAACATACAACTAAAGAAAAAAACAATGTCACATAATCTGAGAAATAAAAACAAACTCGAAGTTATCAGCGTACGCACTAAACGGTAAAAAAATCATATTCTTTGAAGGAGCACAGCTGTTTAATAGATTACCGGAGATTTGATAACATTCATGCATTTAAGAAAAAGCTCAGGGATGTATGCACATTAGAACTTTTAACACTCTGGAGGTAATTATTGTACTATGTTATCATACTTATTACTTTGTATATCATTATAAGTGGACTGTAAGTTCTTATGACAGGTAAATAAATTTCTTTAAACCGAATATCAAAGCAAGCACGTTTAACTACAGTTTGTCGCCGTCCTTGTTCGATGGCGTCGATTGAAAAAAGTGCGAATTATGCGATATTAAATAAAGTTAATTTGCAGATCCTAAAATGCCCGTTTATAAATACCGTATAAGTGCTAATATGTACAGAAAACATTGGATCATGGAATTATGTCACATCAAAGATCTCAAATCAATTTGCATTTCCGCAACGTCCACATCACGCCATTTTAAACTCTTTGTCGTCATAATACGCATCATTATTATCTAAGAACGTGTTGCTAGCCTCGGAAGGCTGACACGAAGTGGCCCTGTGCGCTTTATACCACTTTCTAGCTACTGCAAACGAACTGCGGTAGTTACGTAACAGCCCTTTTCTAATACTTTTTATGGAACTATTATGGTAATACGTCGTGGGCGGATTACTATCGAAAATTCTCATGAATGATAAACGTGAATGCGAAACTATACTCCATTTGGTTAGGTACATAACTAAAGGTAAACAAATCATAAAAAAGGTTCTTTTATAGGTCCATTTTTCGTTTCGAAATAAAACGTAACCAAAATAAATTATTTGACAATTTAAAATTACATTTTCCCTTTATATACTAGCATATTTAGCTTCTTTGTTTAATATTAAACGGTAATTATTAATTCTTAAGCTTTCAAACAATTAATTAAATTAAATTTAATTTTATAATTATGTCATAAAGTATTGCAATGTGCCTACTAAAAGAACCTAAAAAAAAACAGGCATTCAAAACATTTTTCTACGTAGTAGACTTTTGATGATTCGAAAACATTTTGTACCTAGGTACCTACTGCGAGGAAACGCAGCAAAATATTTAACCGATATTAAACTTAGTCGGGTAACCAGACGCCATTCGTGACAGTTTGTTGACAGTTACTTTACTTTCGTTCGTTTTTGTGTTTCTTTTTCTGTAAATTGTGTTAATTAGTTATTGTTCTGTTTGTTCTTTGTTTTTATTGATTGATAGTTGTGTTGTTATTAATATTAACTGTTAAAATGAGTGATTCCGAGCCAGGTACTAGCCGTACTAGCAGCTCATTGCTTATATTTCGATCACCAAAGCAAAAATGTTCAAACGTTCTTTCGTCTTCGGAGAAATATACAATTATAAATATATGTATTTAAATATGTCGAGGAAACATGGCCCAAGGCTTGTTAGTAAAGGTATATTCATTTCACTCCCAATTCATAGGATACCATTGTAATAAAAGGACAGAGATCGAACAGCCCTGAACACCGCCATTTTTATTGTTTACCTTTAGTTAAGTACCTAACCAAATGGAGTATAGTAACTTAAAATCTCAGACTACCATGACCACTTTTCATCGAATTTCGGGGAATCATTACATTTAAATAGAAAGAAAGAAAGAAATAAACATATTTATTTTATCCTCACAAACAAAAATAAACTTCGTACTTAAAGAAAACTAAATAAAAAAATATTATATAACTAAAACTATTAAAAAGCTGTTTCGTGAGGACAAAAAGAACCCTAACTCAGGTACTCTCATTTAGGTCATTTGCCACTTCATCTTGATAAATGATGCGGGGCTGGTATTCTGCTAGGACCTCGAATGAGACCTAAATGATCTAAATGAATAATTATTAAATTTTGGGAACCATTCCAGGTGATAGCCAGGCGGAGGAGTTTTTTTATGCCCTTGCCCTGGTTTTCACTTCTCTCAACTTCTCTGGTTTTTTTTATAAATATTTTAGTTTGCTACTGGAACATTTTGTTAGTTCAATTCTGTGTAGAGTATATTAATTAAATTAATAAGGAATTCTACAGGTTATTCAAGTAATTTTTGTTTTATATGAAAAATTTACAATTTTGGTGAAACATATTTTATATCTAATCAACTCGGAAATATTCGGAAGATGAAATTATTTCGAGGTCAGCCCTCGAAACCATCGCTTGTCTGACCTACGCCTAAGTAGTATCTTTAGATCGTGTTTAATGTGATCTCTACTCCAATGGCTCCCGACGGTATGGTCAGGAAAATCAACTGCAGTTATGTTCGGTACGAGTCCGATATACCCTGCCTGACCTGACGGTAGACGATCTCTGAGGATTTCCCCCACTACAAAAAAGTATGTTTTACTATCTACTACTGGCAGCTGCATTTTGGTTTACTTCCTACAGTTTTTAATATTTTATTCATGTCATGTTATTAGTAAGTTGTAAAACAGCTTAAACATTGAAATCGCACATAGCACAAAAATGCCTTGCGAAAATATGTAGTATTTACCCAGACGAAAACGTGTAGGTGTCTGTTTTGTAGACGGTACGCGTCTACGAAGTCTATTGAAGAATTCGCAGACTACAGTACTAAGTACGTGGCTTTGAAGTCAGAAATGCGTACCTTGGACTGATACTCGAGATGTATGGTTAAATTCCATGGTCATATTACTAAACTGTCACTACTTCAAGCGAAGTATTGCTAATTAAAAACTGTTTCCTTATCGTTAAGTATTGTTGGCATGTAAGCTGTCAGCCATGCTGTCAGCAACCTCATTAGATTTACGCCATAAGCCCATTATTATCCGCATTTTTTTTATGTTTTTCCTCCTACAGATATTTTACTTGATACGTTACAGCACATAGTGTAGTATTTATTATTTTTATTTGAGGATCGACATGCCCCTCAATATTATTTTGTCGTCGCATGTCTGGCGCCACCACAATGGCTAGCTACGACATGATAAGACGATAAAATTATGTTGCGAGACGTACATTAGCCACCACTTTGTTATAGTTTAGGATTATTGTAGATTGTCCGCTGGCTGCCAGAGTAAGCGAGAGGACTTATATAATAAAAAAATATATTTTGGGACAATGTTACATAAAACTATCCAGTCTCAAACAAAAACAGATCTAGTACTATAAGTACTTGACAATGGATATAATATTCATAATTATACTTTTTTTTAATACATACTTATAACACATAAGAAACACTCAGACTAATACAAACACTTATTTATGTTCATCACATACACATTTGTGTTCTGAGGGAACAGAACCCAACTCCTACCCTCGTGATTACCAGTCCGTCATTTGATCCACTAGACCACAGACGTCAAATTAATCACATTCACCCCGATTTAGGCTCGGATCAGTAAGCTTATAACCAGAGGAGCTTATGCTTATGGTACCTCTGGTCTTCAAATCAAATCAAATTTTTTATTGCATTCCACTGCGGTGCAAGCCCCCCCTGGTTCTATTGTGAGGCAGTTGTTCTGAACAGATTATTATTATTATAGGAGACGAGAACACGATGGATAGCAAAAATTCAGGAATCCTGGCCGATTTAATATCAAAGCAAACTAAAGGTTTTTCAGGAATTAAAGCAAGTAAAGTAATAAAGTAAGTTGTATTTATGTGTATAGACTGTTTTTTCTAAGTTGAAATGCGAAGTGACAACACAGATAAGTATACAAACATAATTAGTAAGAACGTTAATGAAATGGGTCTCATGTTTGCCTATTGTGTAATTAATTAATTATGATACAATAAGGAAAATATTACATAGGTACTATCACGTCTGTATTCCCCGAAGGGTTAGGCACAGAGGTCCCATGTAATAGGGGACGTGGATATTGCCAATAACCGGGCACAAAACTACACTGCGAGCTGCTATTGAGAATTTCATAGAAAAACCCAACGTTTTGCTTGACCTGGGAATATTGCCGTTATAACCACGAGACTGGTGAGGTAGTTAATATTACAATAACATGCAAAATTGTATCGTTAATGTAACAATGAATGAATAATTTTATACGATACGATATAATAATATTATAACCTATTCTTTAGATAATATGGTGTTCTCATTTATGACCGCAAACGGCTCTAACTTATGATTACATCCGTGACTATACATTCATAACTATAAATTGTGACTTCATTCTTTTCCTAACCTTGGAGAAGATTCTCTTGTCAATCATGTACAACTTCCGCAGAATAGTTACAGATTTCATTAAAAATTTAAAATGGGAAAAGTAAAAGTTTTCCGGACAAAGGAATGAGATAGAACACTATTTTATTTAAATAAAAAAAATCTTTCTTGAATGTCTTGAAACTGAACCGGCATATCGAAATCGAAGTTATGTTAGCACCCGTTCTTAGTGTAACGGTAAACGCTTCTTGGTAAAATCACGGTATTATCTACATATAACTAACTAACGGCCCGCCTCGACTTCATAAGGGTGGAAAAATATTTTATGTTTTAGGGGTAACATTATGAAAAACACCGATCTACGGGTATATTTATTTCTAACCAGAAACAGGTATGAAATTTCATGATCCTTACTTTGTAAATTACAGATTTGCATACAATCGTTCATTTCCCGTATCGCTAAAATCATTTTACCCCCTCAGGGGCGAAATTTCCAGAAATCCTTCCTTAGGTGACGCTGACAACATAAAAGGCATTAACTGCCAACATTTAAAGTTTGTAACCCCTGTGGTTAAGGCTCTGCGTTGATGAATACGTCACAAGTAATTATACATATAAATGTGTAGATGCGTCAGTAGGTATGTATTATAATAATTATAAAATGCTAAGATTATTTTCTCTGAGTTGCGGTGGTAAGGGCGGTTCACCGTCATAAAAGTATTGTATTCGTTGGAGTTGTAATGATTTGTTGATAACGTCAATGGTTAAGTGATGGCATGCGCGCCTACTATGATACGATTAGATATTTTTTTAATTTTTATTTTATATTCCAATGTGGTATACGGCCCATCTGATGTTAAGCGGTTACTGTAGCCAAAGACGCTTACAATTATTAAAACGAAATAGTTGGATTGGCAGTATAAGGGTCAATAGTCCACACATTTACTCGCGGAGCACTGGCAACCTTGCTCACCGTTAGGAACACAGCTCCAAACTGTGTTATTTATTGCACTTAGATTTTCTGCAAGGCGGACGTAGTCGTTCCCTAGTCGGGCAGCTCCAATTTGAGTGTAATTACTCCAACTATCTCCGGGCTACCTCTCTTCAAAGGTCCCAGATTCCGAGGCCGAACAGTGCTTTCCATGAAATCCTCAGCTTGGTGGTTAAATTCCGTTCCCTATAAAATATAACTTTAACGTAGCGTTTAAGGTGTTCACCTCGCCACTACCATTGTGCCTAGTTTTGATTCCCACTCGATACAAATCGCTGTATGATTTGCAGATATTTGTTTCGTTTTACCTGGGTGTACTTTGTGTCCGTTAAATGTTTGTAAAGCCCCCGCCACACAGGGCTTGTGCTCCAGTTCGAAAGTTGACTAAAAAAAAAACATCACTGCTACGTTATGTTATGATTGGACTTGAAGACCACCCAGGATAGTAGGTAAAAGCCAGCGTTATGTAGGAGACACTTAATCCCAAGAATGATTAAGGAGATTAGTGGTGTTCTCGGAATCCTCTAGACCTAGGTCGCATACTTTAACAGTACTGAACTACCAAGTCACTGTCTGCGCAGTCATAACTGTCGGTATTTATATATTTTTAATAGCTATGCGCGTGCGCTGGCCTGTCACACGTGATTTATAATAATAAGACGCGATTATGTGCTGGCGCAACTCTTAACGTGAATTATGCGCCTAATGCCGCTGTTTAGACGAACAGATTTCTTGAATAACTCGTTATCATTATGCATGTAACTCACATAGTGAAGAATCTAGTGACAGCAATGTGGGGCTAAGGATTTAAATATATCATCTCGCAATATATTCCTAGAAAGGGAAGGCAAAACCAAAATGATATAAACCCAAGAGAGTCGATATATTTATAGGGATAAAAAACTAAACTACTTATAAAAAATATTTTTTTTTACTATAAATTTAAGTTTTACAACACTATTACATTTTAACAAAGTCAAAATTGATAACTTAGCTTAGTACGTCAATGCGCAAAACTTAAATAGGAAAAAGGGTGCATTAAGTATTATCTAGTTACAAAGTTAAACTTACCACTGGTTCTAAAAATAATGCCGTTTTATGCTGACTCTTGGTAAAATATCGCTGTATTGTTGGCTCAAAGAACCTTCGTTGGACCGGTCCAACCGCTACCGCGTTATAATGGCCGGCTGGACGTAGTAACGGATGTCTGTCTAGTCTTTCTTTGAACTTAGAACGTACATTCGCCAACAAAAGTCTTCAATATCTCATAATTAATTTTTTTAAATATTTATCTTTATTCTTACATTTGATTTTTTAATTTTAGATTGTTTAATCATCATCTTTCCTTATACAGACTGGTTTCGATTTGAAAATAGAATATTATAGAATTGAACAATGCACTAAAGAAGTTGATGAGAAGAGAATGAAAAAGATGAAAAGAAGAAGAAGATGAAAAGAGGCTTTTGCCATCAAGCTGATGGCAAAAGCCTCTTTTCTTGCAGGACGCATAGTGATGAGGTGATCTTGAATATGTTTTTTATTAACCGTACGTTAGTGGTTTTGGTATCTAAGAAAAACTTTGAATGTATATACTACATCCATTAAATGCCGGCGGAAACTGGCAGTTAATTTGCTGTTGGGCAGCGGTCGGCAACCTTTTGACAGGCAAAGGCCACGTCGTGGCAAAATGAGGTACAGGTTGACCGCATATGTACATAACGTAATTATTTATTTAGGTATATGTATAAAAATAGACTCATAGTGTAGGGTAGGTACTTATGCCACTTAGACGGTCAAACTTACATTGGTGCGAGATTTAGGACACATAAAATTTGAGTAGAATCCACATAAAATACATACGTATATCTAAAAATAATTTAAAAATACATTAAAAATTAATAAATGTTTCGTAAGCCGGTATTTTAAGAATTCTTGGAAATTTTGTTCTGTGATCAAATTAAATTTTATTGCTTAGACTCGTTTGTAAAGGTGAGAAGATTATCGAATCAAGATCTAATTTGTGAATTATAATAATTATGATAGGCTATAATAATGCATGAATTATGTAACAGTCGAATAAAGGAGTTTCTCAATTCAACGCATATACGCTTTTTTTTTAAGACAAAATTTTAACAAGACAATATAGAAACGGCTCTACATCGAACTTTATACCAAAGAGGATAATAAAGTTGGAAATCGATAGTTATAATTATATTCAACTGGATTGCAACTTGCAACAAATCCTTTATTCTTTATCCTTAGCGTAATAGGTTGATGGCTTCCTTCCTTCTACAAAAAGCTAAATAATAATTAATGATCTATTGTAGGTAAGGATTATTTGGTCATGGAATTAAACAGGTCATACTAATTATTACTCTTTAAAATCCTTTGCAATCAAAGACGATAATAAACTTTATCGTATGCGTTCGAAATGAAACAATAATGTTACAAATTCATTTATTATACACTCATACGTTCATTTTGATAACAGAAACAATTGAAATATTTTACAGAATATTTTCTGTTTGATCTGAAAGTAAATCTTTTGCTTTTTATTGGCATATTTACATCTAAAACTATCAGCAATTACTAGAGTCCGAATTAAGTTGTTTTTCCTAAGCCGTAACCGAAGCCGATTTTTTCGCCGAATTTCAAAAGTTGCGAAATTTAAAATAATATAATTTTAAGGTAGGCTCCTAGACTATGTCCGGATGCTTGTTTGTCATTTTATCCCATTAAAACAACTGATCTTATAATAGAAATTAAGTTTATTATTCGCTAAATTGTATCTATTAAACACAAGGATCTTATAAGTAAAGAGTTCATATCACTCAGTCTCAAAATTATTGATAGACCGGGTTACAGTTCATACACACTTGGTAATGTCCATTATAATAATAGTTCCAGCATGCTAGTTACTAGCTAAAACCTACCTAGTTTAAGTGGTAGATTTTGGCCGAAGACGAGAAATCTGTATGTACCGAATGTAGCCGAGGTTGAAACCAAAGCTTCAGACATACACTAGCAATTGTACTGAGACTGCATCTGTCTACATAGCCTCGTCTCTAGAAAATTTATTCCATCTTATTATCACATATTCATCAAATTGGCTTGTGTGACCGCGAACCATATGTTTTTGTCTGTCAACCACAACGTACTTTTTTTCTTGGTAATAATTTTACATAAGAGGCTGTATTGTTCTTATTGTATAACATTTGCACCGTGTGTCATGACCGCTACACGTGGCTTTGAGTATTCTTGCAATTTGTTGTTGCGAAGCCCGAGAAACGTATTATTATGTCTGCTTAGCTGCACAGGTTGTCTTGGAAAACGCTTTTTGTTGAGTTTCTCATGCAAAATATTGTGTCACGTGACACATGTTTGTAGGGCGTACCGCCCTTGCTCAGCCTTGCTGTATGTCAATGTTCTGATAATTATTAATTATTATGCAGTCAATGTAATCAGTATCTACATAATAATCGGTTCTAAAACTATTTTGTCGTACATAATTTAAAATGATTACAGAACACAAAGACAATGCAACTCTACTAATAAACTAATTAAACTAATATTGTTGATCACCATAAAGTGTTAATAAAGAGATATTATTATTATTATATTAAAGTGTTAAACGCCACAATGCAAGCAGTAATATGTTAATGAAGTCATTTTGCGACAGAGCCGTTCCTTTCTTGTCTACTTCATCGATAATCCTGCTCGTTTCGGGTAGACTTGGCGGGGGCACTACTGTGCCGCTAGATAACTTTAACAATAAAAGCTGCCGTGTTCATTCAGAATCATCCCTTGTACAACCATTAACTTAGGTGCTCGTACCAACATTTTTCTTAATTGTTCAGATCATTTTGACAAAGTTTGTGCACCTAGCGATGTCTAGACAGATTATGTAGAACAATACAATATTATACATAAGTATTTACATAAAATGTGTCTGGTACAATTATACACGGTTGTTCTGACTGTACATTAACCGAAACAAAAAACCTTTTGGTAGATACCTACTCGTACGGGGAAACACCTATCAATGTTTTTTTTATTATGGAACAAAAAACGGCCTCTGAACTTATGTTTTGCCGGTACAAGTTTATCATTACAAAATACATGCCTGTAGTTTAATTGAGGTTCAGCATTCTTGTAATATTACTATTGTAAGGTATAATAATGATTTAAGTTGGGTTCATTTTCTCTTTAATTTTACACGGCTAGTACTAATTTGAGGCTGTCAAGATCATAGATTAATCCTATAATCTAGTAAACAGGTATCATATTCCACTAAGAGTACTGACTCTTTTACGTAGGTACAGTTCGTGAGTATTTTGTCTAAATTCCAATAGATGGAAAAAAATATGTTTAAGTAATAAAATATTTATTATAATTTTTATTTTACCAATTCAGTTTATTAAGAAAATATTATAGACTTTGATTAACTAGACCGGTAAGAGTCAGCTTGGTCTCGGGAATTTAATTTAATTGTGATCCTATCTCAAAGCCCAATTTACTCGTTTACTTTACATTTTATTACCTCGTCAAGGATGAGGCAATGGAAGTTCTATTTTTTACAGACCCGTTTAATTCTTACATAATTATGAAATTTTAAAGGAGCTGCTGTGTACTTTGAACATATTTAACAAAAAACAAGTGTGTTCATAAATGTCCCTGTATCTGAAATTGTATCCTCGTCTGTTTGAAAAAATAATAATTTTATGTTCATTGTTGAATACATGTGCCCCAACTTAAAACTGGAGTAAGTAAATCTTTTCTCAATTAGTTGAATAGAACCTGAGATAGAGCTGGACCTCTCTGTTGTATGCAGACCCATAGAAAGAAGAGATCATCATTTCTGGTTTCTAATTAATACAAAACCGCGGGCAAAAGCGAGTTCTTACATAATCGACTAACATTGTAGGCACAGTTATTTAAACTAACTTTTATGCAATTCGTCATCTGTTTACTTCTTCCTAATAACAATCGACAACCTCATACTCAATGTATGTAGTATATTGGATTCATTAAGTAAGCTGCAATAGTAGCTGCGCTTACGCAACAGGCGTCGTTGTACAGCAAACAAAACCGTATTCGAATCGATTCGAATGTAACTATTGTTTAACATTTCTAGCGTGTTCTTTATAAACATGTTTTGCACTTGGTAATCGTGTGGTTGATTGGGTTTTAAGATTGTATATGTTACGGGTAATGCTAGAAGATAGAGTAAACCTAGGTTTACCCGGGTTGACTTAGTATTACCTAAGCTTTTTGGGTAAAGTCCGAATAATACGTAAAATAAATTTTAATTCGGAGTTTACCCATACTCACCTAGGTGTACCCAACTCAGGCGGGGTACAACAACAACAACAACAACAAAAATTTTAATTAGTGTCCAACGTTTAAAATCCGATACGATATTCCCTAAGACATGGAAATATAATCATTAACATCACCCATATACTGTCTCACTGCTGGACACTAGGGAGAGGGATTACGCTATAGTCCACCACGCTGGCCTAATGCAGGTTGTCAGACTTCACATGCCGTCAAGAAAATCTCTAAGAATGCAGAATGATTCTACGCACATAATTTCGAAAAGTTGGACGAGTTGGATTCGAACTCATATCACTGGGCTATCACTGTTTTTTTAATATACTGAAATGTATTACAGTTCATTAATACATAGCAGTAGACCGTGGGTACATTAAAACATTTTTGCCTAAGCTTTCAGGAAGTACAAGCGTCATAGTATGTTATCTATGGCTGAGCAACATGATAACTGATGTTGATGCATACCGTTACTAAGGAATGGGTCAACTCAAAGCTGCTATGGCTCTTTCTTCAAAAGACCAGTTCAGATTTGTCTATATTGTAAAACACATTAAGTGATAAGCATTGAATACTTTTACTGGTCCGACTTTAAAAGAGACCATGATTCTCTGAGTTTGTTTTAGCGTTTCTTTTCAGAGGTCGTCAGCTAGGAAATGCCGGCGCCATCTAGTATTATTAATTAAATTGTAAGTGTCTTTAAAAGATCTATTTACTAAGCTAATGTGATATCACGGAGACTGCACAGCGCTTCTGGATGGATGATTTAGTTATTGCATGGGCTGTAGTAATTTAATTTACCCTCGGAAAGTGCATTATGGTCGCGCGGCTACTCATCGAATTTCCATTAACGGAAGCAAAATATTTTATGTATGCGAAATTTCAGCTCGGAGCCACAATTTGCAATATCTGTATAAGTCTGCGTTTCTCAAAAATCTGACTAGGATTTTACAACTACGAAGTAGTAGTTATTAGTTTTACTGAGATTGTAAATGGAAACATAGAACCCTCACATAAAACAGAACATTTGTTTTAAATAACATTAACACAAAATGCTGTCTCTTCATAAGTTTTACCTTATTTAAGCTATGAAATGTTTTGATAGACAATTTTATGAATGTGAATATTGTTGGAAAATCACACTGGTTTTGTTTTGTTTTTTAAATGTCGTGGATTCGTGGCTATTTTTAATACGCAATATGCATTTTGTCGTAACACACTTTAATTATCTTAAATTTGATCCACTTCCCGATCTCCGATTGACCTGATCTGAAATTAATATGTAAAATGATGATGATGTAAAATGATAATAAATGAATAAGTATATGGTTAGCTGAATGACGTCTTCGAAATTCAATATGACGGATATTTCTTTTCTTATCTACCATAATTATATATGGCTATTAATATTAAATGAATGGGTTATCTGAGAAGAATACGAAAAATAAAATTACGTCACGATGAATTCAATATGGCAGATTCTTAATGATGGCGGACTCGTATTTTTTAATGCATATATTTAAAATAGCATTGGATATATACGTGCGTTTTTAGTTTCTTTTTATCTATAATAGCTATAGTGAAGTGAAAATCAGAAGGACAGAAAATTTTACAGTTACTAAGCCTATGATTAATAAACATGCTTTCCCGTAACTTTTTATTGAAAACATTATAGCTGCAAACGGAAAAGGGAAATGTCAGATTTTTCACACATACTACCTAACTGGAGTCCTTTCTAGTTTAGATAGAAAGTAAAATATTCGTTATTGTATACCAAGAAGCATATTAAAATTAAACAAATAAACTTAAAGTACAATTGGCGGTCTTATCGCTAAGAGCAATTTCTTACAGACAACCATTTTAGGTTAGAACAATGAAATTCCCAGATTGCTGACTGTATGAAATAAAAAGGATTGGAAAAAAATAGGCGTTCTATTGTATACCGCTTATATCATTATTGAATAGGTACTAAGAAAAATTTAGGAGACCTTTTATCACCAAAATGCGAAATCTATTGTAATATCAATGTCATGGACACCAGACGATAAAAATAATGTGAATTTTAGCTTACATCACTACGTTTGTATAGTTAAACGACTGTCTTATTAGTTCAAAATAACATCAGTCACTTAGGTTGGTTTTTGCGTCATACATAATTATAACGTCTGTGATCTGGTGATTCGAGTATCGGACTCACGGATCACGAAGCCGTAGGTTCGATTCCCACAGGACACAAATATTTATGTGATGAATGTAAGTGTTTGCGTTTCTCTGGATTTTTCTTATTTATTGTACATACTTATGTATATAAAAAAAAGTAAGTATTATATCCATTGTCTAGAATAGTACAAGCTCTGCTTAGTTTGGGCTTAGATGATGCTGTGTAAAATGCCAAAAATCTATTATAAGTATGATAAGTATTATATAAGTATTATAAGTATGACCTAGTTGATATTATCTATAGGAACTAGGAAAAAATATAAAAATTATATTTAAAACTTTCTTTTTACTGAGTTAAAATGCTTAGTCAACAAAACTAAACCCCAACGGTAATATTTTGAAGTTTAATTTTAAAAGTAATCGGATCCGTACAATATCGATTAATGCATATACCAATTGCTTCTTTATGTATAGATAATCGATTTGCGAATAAAATTTATTACTGGCTATAGGTCTCGCCTGCGACTACGTCTGCGTGGTGTAGGGTAAAGTTAAGTATACTTTTTTCTAAGGAACTTTAATTCTAAAAGTATTAATTAGTAGTAATAGTAAGTCGGTCTCAGTATTAAAATTAAATCATCATTCATTTAATTAAGTATTAGGTACAAAGATAAAATACCAGATCATACAATCTCTTGCTTTCGAAGTCGTTATTATAAACATAAAACATACCATACTTTCTGAACTATCGGATTCTTTAAATATACATAAATAGAACACTGTAGGCAGTATCGTAGACCGCTCTGTTGCTTACCAACAAGATTGCTTGGTAACAAACAGTGGTAGGGGCACGTAGCAGTCAACGGACCCATTGAGAATGGGTCCCGTTCCAACCATGTTAAAAACCCACCACCACCTCCATAAATGGGGATTAAGGGAGTCACCACAGTGCCACTGCGAAGCACCTGAACAGACCCTGTTGCATGTGGTAAACGAATGCCCACTTCGCTGTTTTCCCGATGGAATGTCGGAAGTCGAGTTAGATAAATGGAAATTTGATCCATGTAAGACGACTGCCATACGTAACGATGATGACGATGTTTTCTTACTAATACACGACACGATATGCTATAGAAAATACACCTAATAGCTTACTTACACATTATTCAGATTGCATTATACCTACATTATAAGTATGTCACTATAGGTATGTAGATTCTTCTTTCGTGTTTTCTTCAATCATTAAAGAGTTTTAAATTATGACAGCTGTCAATGTTAAATAAAGTTATTTTCAAAATACCCCCGGTTATTTTAAGTTGACCTTACCCTGTCGCACCTTACATTTAATAAGTATCTAAGACGAGTATCATTTTACAAGAAACCTAGGAAGGAACGGGGTATCGCTGTGATCTACTTTATTAAAATAACCGAGGACCATCCCTATTTAAACCTAAAGACTAACTATATAAGCTCCTAGGGTCCACAACAGTCCTAATTTAAAAAGACGAAAGAAAAAAAGCTGAAACGTAGATATCTGTATGAGTCGAGAAAACATGATAAGTTTTTAATTAAAACGAAATCGATTATTCACGCAAGGATAGATTTTATGTAACTAAATTGTTTGAATATTTATGTTTTTTTCCTTAAAATATTACATTAAGTCTTTTGTTTTTTTTTTACATAATTAAATCATGTCAAGACATTGTAACGCATTAAAAGCAGTGTCGGAGGTCACAACACTTAGGTACCTATATGTAAACGACTGTTCTTTTTTCGTTTTTAATGTTGGCTTGTGGAATATCTATGTATACTTCCTAATATAATAAAGCTGAAGAGGTTTTTTGTTGCTATCTTTGAAACTAACAGTCGGATTTGAAAAAATCTTTTTGCATGTGATAGCCCAATTCTTGAGGAAGGTTACCTATAGGTATTTATTAACATCAGAATTGAGCAAAAAATTAAAAGTCATGGTGGGTGAAGCCGCGGAGCGTAACTACATGCTCCGCGGCTTCACCCGCCATGACTTTATATAACATTTAAAATTTGTGATTCAAGGGTAATTGTATTATATTATCGCTTAGCTAGGGTTATGATTTGACTACCTAATTGTGAAACAGGGCTGATACTTTCGTGTCTAAGGTATTGTCAGCTCGGCTACTTTAAAGTACTCGGATATGTTGTGAGATGTGAACGGACTATGATCAAAACTGATTAAAATATTTAATACAACATAAAGTTTATTGCTTAACCTTTATTTCTGTCATACAATAGTTGATGAGAAATCCTTGACTTTAATATTAGTTCCGGTATAAATGTTCTGTTAATAATTTACTGCTGCTGCATTTAACGAATGTAAATAGTGTAACTTCGAAGTATACGCTGTATACTTTTGTTTTGGTGCCTACGGTATTCCGTAGGCATCAAAACAAAAGAAGGCTAGGTGGCGGCAGGGTATGTTGGACTACCGACTAAAAACCGCACTTGCCTTATAGTTATGGCCATGGGATTCATGGAATTCGCCAGACAAGTATACAGACCGAAAGTTTTAATTTAAATAACTCACGCGCACTCGTAAAATAGCAACTACTAATACAAACATCATTCTCTGATCCAAGTTTTGATCTTTGATCTCTCACAGTATCCATACTGGCCTTGCCATCCGATGTTCTACGACACGTAGGTTGGTATTGTGTAGTAAATGCTACACGTTAATTACAAACTGCCCACGCGCCGTTGAAGAGTCTACCACTTTTTGTATTCAATATGACGTCACGTATTTTCGTATTCACGTGTTGACGTAATGTTGCCATCACGAATTGGTTTGTTAGGGTTCTCTAGCAAAAGACGAATTGTTGTTTTGAGTTCTTCTATTTACATAAGAACACAAAAGGTACATACATTGGTTTTTTACCGATCCTATTAGGTACTTTTCGCTGCATTTTACATGAGTATTTGTGTTTGTCTGGGTGTTTCTTGTGTATTATAAGTATGTATTTACAAAAAAGTATTAAGTGTCATATCCATTGTCTAGCACTCATTGTAAAAGCTGTGTAAAAAGTTTAATATTAATTTATTATTATTTTTAAGGCCAAAAATATTTAGCCGAAAAGGGCGTAGATTATTTTAGTGAAGAAACCTGGGGCCCAAGTCCGTATATTTCTAAGTGACGTAAGGATTGACAAGATTCGTAGACAAAACTGTCTAAAAACCAACAATCCTGAATTAATGACCATTATGACACTATAAATTTGGGCCCGGAGGTCTTAGATCTATAGAAAAAGTAGTTTCCAGAAAAACGATTCATTTGTACTCAATTCAAATAAAAGCTAATGTAGTTATTGTCAGCAAGAAAGTTTCATTAACCAAACATTTTCTTCACATTCGATTATATCATTAGCTAAATATACTATTACTATTTGTCACCCGCAGTTTCACTCGCATCCGAAAGGTATTATTGAGATAAAAGGTAGTCTATGTCCGTCTTCAAGTCGGTACCAAATTTAATCAAAACTGTTCAGCGGTTTAGGCGTAAAAGCGTAACAGACGGACAGACAGAACTGATAGTAGGAAGAAAGGATTATTATTTACATTCGATTAAACGACTATAATATGTATAAAATGTGAGAAAAATATTGTCTATTAAAATATTCATGATTAAATCGGGTAGGTTTTATCTTGAATATTTAACGGTATATATTTTGACGTTAGGACCTCTGAACAGAAGAACGAAATGCTAGCTATGTTTTCGCGAATATAATATATGATATATTTAATATCATATATTGAACGTACCAAATCTTTATTAACACGAGACGAATTACGATGAGCAGTCTATTTTTTGCTATGTCACTTATGGCTGAGGCAACATACGTTGTTATATACAATTAACATTCAGTTGTTGTATGAACAAATTAATTTCTGAGAATTTAAGGTTTCGTCTAATGATAACTATTCATTAGAACTCATTCTTAGAAATACTTGTATGGAAAACTGGAAAAATCTGTTTGGTTTTCAACGTTAACGGTTGTTCACGCCATAAATACTCTTTTGTGAGTACTCTTCACAAAAGAGTATTTACTTGTTTTATTTTAAAAGAATATATTTTTTGACAACTAAAAAAAAGAATTTAAACGAAAGATTTGTATAAAAAACCTTAACATAATTCCTTAACTAAACTTGTATGCGAGTTCGATTTTTTTTCTTGGTTATAAATTCCATTTCCTATGTATAAAGTGCTTTTTCGACGCTAGTATAGATCGTGGCATTACGAGACTCCGGGCGGCATATTTTTGTGAGACCCTTGTCCTTCGATATTTCCTACTATATCCCACTTCACACTAATATTATAAAGGCGAAAGTTTGTGAGTGTGTATGTTTGTTACCCTTTCACGCTAAAACTACTGAACGGATTTTGATGAAACTTCACAGTATTATTATTTATACATCAGAAAAACATAGGCTATAATTTATAATGCTGTTCCACGCCGACGAAGTCGCGGGCAGAAGCTAGTCCTGTATAAAATTAAATAAAAAATGTATAAAATAAATGAAATACCTCTCATTGACTACTCACGAAGTCTTTGCGCCTTTAAACCATAGGTGAACTAAAAATTTGGCCACTTCACGGTTTCAGATTGAGCTGAAATTTTACATACACGTTTAGTTTGGATGATTGTCATCCACGGTTAGCCAAGTGACGTGTTTTAAATCCAACATGGCGGACTCCCTCTCATTGTAGGTCTCCACTAAAAAGAGGGAAACTAATGCGGGTAGCACCACGCGTCACAAATAGCAATAAGTGCTGTGCAAACATAAATGTTATTTGCACGGAATTTTATATTCAAGTGCATTTGTCAAGGTTATGGAATTCTGTTTTGTTGTAAGTATAGTGAGTAATTTAACCGTCATGCTAGTTTTCTTTGAAAAGAAGGTATTGACCATACTTTACAATATGGCTGGGATAATATTTACACACCCAAAACTAATGCAAAGTACAGACGCCAGCAGGTAAACCTATCTAAAAATGTCAAATATTCCCAATTGAACATGAACCTTATTGCTTTGTGTTAAAGTTGAAAATCTATCAAAGAAGTTTGACAGATTGGGGTAGCTTGATATGTTGGCCTCTGTACAATTTTATAATCATAAAATGGTGACACCATTACACTATTCTATCTTTTACAGACTAGGACGATTAAACTAGGTCTAGGAGAAACCCTCCTAGCTTACCGACTTTTGAATGGACTGAAAAGAAAAAGAAAGACGATAGGTAGTGTGGCGTACAAATAATATGCTAGGCATATAAAGTTGTGTCTCGGTCATAAACATCAAAATATATACTTTTATTTGCCTTTTAAGGCTTAGAGGGAAGGCTTCACAACGGATTCACAGTAATCAAAAAGTATTTTATGTTCACAAATATTTATGTCCTGTGGAAATCGAACCCACGATCTTGTGATCAGCACAAGTCTGACACTCGATCCAATATACCACAAAGGTCGTCAAAATAATAATTATATTTATCTTATTTCGTGTAAAATACTGATATTCAGCCGCGTCTGAGGGTCTACTCTCTATCTCCGGCAACGAAGTTACGAGCCGTTCGAAAGTTCTCCGAAACTTTGGGAGTCCAGTAAAACAAATACCAAATTCAATTTTTCGAACGGGTAAAAACACATCGAGAGTAGGGACAACTGTCAAATTGTGTTGTCATTCATTCTTAGTTCAGGCCCCGAACGAATCAGCCATCCGTAGGTGATACGGAGTAGGAAGCGCCCGTAACTAAGGTCGAAACTACGGACTTCGTGCTTAGGGAGTAGACCCCCTGGTCAGACTGGAAACCGATCCCAACATGGTTGGGAAAAGGCTCAGAGGAAAAAACGTCATATTTCGTGTCAATGGTTCTCTTTATTGTATACTGAAAACGTATGATTAGAACGAAGGAAACGGATCATAATGACATGGCAACAACAACACATTGAACCTATCAACTGTGTTATTATATTTTTTGCTTCAGGTACCTGTTAATGACTAGGTATTTTGTACAGAGTTTTTTTTATGAGCATGACGTGCGGGAATTGGGGTTACCACGCAACTACTAACTGATTATTAGGCATGCCGTATGTGTGAGGCAAGGTCTCGCCCCTTAAAGGGGTTCAGGGATTGCTGGATCATGGTTGTTGCAAATGTCTCGAATCCCATTCGGCAAGAGAAGGCTGTGCAATGTAAGTTAGTAGTTACGTGTCAAACATAGGTATCCTGCCACCTCCCCAAGTGACAGACGATTTTCTTTGCTAAGGTAACTGCAAAAAGGTTATGTCGCACTCCTACCGACTAAAAACTACACTTGCCTTCTTTTGTTCTAGTCGCGGCCATCGAATCATACATTAATACTGATTTGACAATTTATGAGGCCCTTGAAAGTTATCTTGACGTCGCCAGAAGATATTCTAATAATCAATTAAATTTAAAATAAGGAAATAGGATGTTTTTGTGAAGATAAACGCAACTAAGTTATAAGTTATTTATCTCGTGAGTGTAATTTTAAAATACAGTTTTTATAACACTATTCAATTAGTTTTGCATTCTCCGGAAATGGAAATGTGTCAATGCAAATGCTCGCTCGCTCACATATTCATCATTCATTCAACACATGGTCGGTCCCCCTCGTAGACTAGCTCTACGAACGATCTTGATGGGTTGGTGACCCGGCTTGTCCTACAAACTTCCGGCTGCACTTAATCTGTTATTTATGTAATTTTAAGATAAAACCTTGCATAAAAGGGTTTGAACCTTTTTGTATGGAAGCTGGCATATCGGACCCGCCGCCATTTTGATATTTTTTCGAAATCGCGGCGCACTATGAAAGTTTAAATATGTATGGGTAGAGGACACATAAACAAACAAAAAATTTCAGTAAAATTGTACCCCAAAATGTCACGTTACCGAGATATTTGGAGTCGATCGACATATGAGTACAACAACAATAATTAAAAATAGACTTATTACGTGACTATAGGCGTCAGACTGTATCCAAATATTCCCAGGTTGATTATTATTATTACTGTTAATGATCTTTACCTCCAAAGACCTTTTAATGACTCACTTAACCATTCCTTTGCAGAGGATTTGGATTTTTTATTATGATTTGTATTTTTTCTGTTCAATATCATTCTCTATCTCTTACGTCGTTCCTCCACTTACTTCTTCTAAACCATGCAACAGATTTTGATATGGTTTTTACTATCATTTACATAATTTCTTCCGGAAGGTTGCTATGTCTAGTACATGCATGTTATTAGTACATTGCATACGTGCGAAGTCGAGACGGGTAGTTAGTTAGTAATATTTTAAAGTAATGTCTGATAATTTTGTTGAGAGTGTAATATACTGTTTTAATTACGTGTATACATACCTATATGACATATGACATATGAAGACCGACGTAATGCTGTCCTTGCACACCCATTAAAATTTAAATGCAGCTCCTTCCTCTACTGAATCGGCAGTGCAGTAACTAATTTGGTGGTGACCCCAATGAATTGGTAAACAAAACAGTTATTACAATATTATTTAGGCGAACATTTGAATATGGACATCAAAAAAATAAGGTTCATTTCCTGAGAAGGATACTGCCATTTTAAATGATGCGACTGAGAAACAACGTCACTGTTCATCGTCCATTAAAATTAAATACTTGCGGATCCGCATTGATGGATCCAGCTGGATTGCGAGGTGAGGGATCCAGCAATTGCAATATTTAGTCTCGGCACCAATTCTATCCAGATACGGCTAAAACACGCTTTACAAAAACCAATGAAATTATTGGTCTATGGTAAGGTAAGAAAAAAAAATATCAAGGAAGCCACAGGCAACAATAATTACGATATACAAGAGTTGGTACTGGCAGGTAATACTATACGAATGCAGATATAAAGGTCAATTATTAATCTGCCTTGCAATTAATGTTCCGTGCTTTAATTGACTCGGGCCCAGATTGCTTGATTGATTCGACGATCCAATTGCCATGATTGAAACTTCAAAGTAGTTTTGCATTCGCAGTGAAAACTTTTTGCTTCCTTTGATACATATAAGTATGGTTTAGGTTCGATCTTTGCTAATATCTACAAAATTGATTTAATTCTTACTTTATTTATAACTTTTAGGAAGACGACGATCAAAAACAATAATATCCTATGTAGCGGATACTTTTTAACATTTTGACCGCCACGGACGTGTATAGACGTCAAATGAAAACTTGCTCACGACGCCAACGACGGCATGGCATGTCAAATATACCACTTTTTTTTTAGTTCAAAATAAATACCTATACAAAAATTTGTTGTTTTTTTTACCTATTATCAGATACTAGAATTTAGAGCGTAGAGGACACGGATTTTCGTTGTTGACGTGGCGGTCAAATTAATAGCTTTGTATAGCTATTAAAAAGTATCCACTAGTAGAAACAATATAAAAAAGCCAAAGCCCATTAACCTTATTAAATACACATTATACGCGCATAAAATAAAGTAATAATGATAATTATTTATAATATCTGCCAATTAAATCCACATTGAATTACTGAAAATGAATATCCAGACTTATTAGTCTTGTTAATTAGCCTATGTTAGTTTTACAAATTCAAAATCCAATTGTAGATATTTAAAACCTTTCGCATTGAATATACCGAATTGTTATTGTGACGTTTCTATTGATACGATTTTTAGTAGAGTTGTTTTTTTTATAACAGACCGAAATAAATCGTAAAAAGTAAAAGTTATTATGAGGAAAGTTTATCCAAAATATTAGGGAAGTCTTTATTCAAATAATATAGAATAAATATTCATCATCATAGCCCGTATACTGTTCCACTGCTGGGCACGGGTCTCCTCTCAAAATGAGAGGGAAGCTACAGTCCACCACACTAAACTAGCGGGTTGGCAGATTTCACACGCAGTCGAGAAAACTCAGGCACGCAGCCTCACGATGTTTTCGTTCAATAGAATAAATATTATAATTGAACTAATAGATACAGGAGCATTAATTGTTACTTAGATATTTAAAGTGAATACTTATAAGTAGGTACCGACGCGGAATTCCTCACGATTTCATTATAAATACATTATTATGTTAATAAATTCATCAAAAACATAATATTATTGCGCTTATTCAATACAGTTGTGTTATTACAGGGACACTAACCTTTGCCCTCAACTTTTCTTGTGATGTGAAAATGTATCGTATCTACCCTACATTCAAATTCATTTTCATAGTGCCGTGTTCATGCTGGGTAATGTCACTTGACCACGAAAAGCAATTACGTTTCGTTGAGACCTATTCTACTGACATTAATGGTTAGGTTATCTTCGGATATACAAAAGAACGAGTCAGAGATATTGGTATTTTTGAAGAACTTCTAATGTCAGTTAATTATATTTTATAAAATAAAATCCCCGCTGCACTGAGTTAGTGTTTGTTCGGGCTAATCTCAGAAATTACTGTATGGATTTTCATGTTGTTTTCACTAACAGAAAGCGATTATACTATTATATAATTTTTGCTAGTAGTATTGTATGTAGGTAGATTGTATTGCTAGTAGTGTTGTAATGTACTTCTTTTATTTTCTATAACAGTTTTAATACTACCTTTTTTTAGGGTGTGACCATACGTATAAGTACTAGCACTACGCGTATCACGGTCCAAGCCAATATAATATCTGTTTCCTTGCAAACCGTACCTTTGTCAACTAACTTGACTTTAGAATAGTGATATTCTAGAAACAATTTGAATTTAAATTCGGAACGTTGATGTCTACTAATCTCGGAATCAATAACGCCGACGAAGATGACGTCATGTAGTTCCGTGTACATTCGCAATTATCGTATACATTTACAAATGATCAGCCCTTTTAGTTCCGCATTTACCTAAAAGTCACGTTCTCTCATGCATATCCGAACGTGTATCCTGTACTATTTTTCACAAACTCCGTGCCTTGGTTTAGTCATAATAGTCACCTAATATTCTAAGGTCTAGAATCACCAGCGGGTTTGTTTAATATCACGCAAAATATTCATAAAAGAAAGATGTACGAAAGAGGTAGAGTAAGATATAGGTATTATAAGATCACATAATGGAAACGCATGAACACACACAAAATAAGTTTGGTAATAAGTTAAGCCCAGTATTCTTCATACTGAGCTTAACTAATCTTGCAAATGTTATGTTTGCGGCGACTGCTACAGCTTTCTGACTGTTTCTAAGAATTATTATATTCTGTTTTCCATTTGCATAATGACCATGGTGCAATCCCGTTATTTTTTTTTTGCGTTTGATGTAAGCTATTTATAAACAGTTATGTCTCCACTAATGATCAACTAAGTCGGCGAACCAAGAAAAGAATTGCTTACTATTTGGATGTCTTCTTCGAAATTTAAATTTCTTTTTGATATAAGTATTTCAGGTCAATTAAGAACCATTTTAATTAATCATGTGTCATCGTTCATATGCCAGATGAGGCTAAATGTTGTCTTTTATTTTCCTTCTATTTTGCACGTGTATGGAATGGTGTGTGTGTGTGTGTGTGTGTGTGTGTGTTTCTATAATGTGACCTTATAATAATATACCTAAGTATATCTTACTCTGTCACTTTCCTATATCTTTCTTTCTAAGATTATTTTGCTAAATATTAAAACGAAACGGCCAATAACGCCAAGTTTCTGCGGAAGTGTGAAAGCTATCAGCCGAGAGACGTAGGTACAGTACAAGGCTCTGTGTGAGCTGTTCACTATCTTAATATTCCTTCAACGATGTAGGTAAATCGCTTTATTGCTTATTGGTTTATAAATGAACATACCTAAACGTAAACGTTATTGTTGCGGAAATATTAACTCTTGGTCTTGATAGCTACTAATGTCCGTAAGCACAGGTTCTCAAACTTTTCTGTCCGGATTGATAGAATTTTTCTAGTCCCCCAAAAAACATACTAATTTACAATCTTAAAAATAACGTGCAATATTGCTAATTTTCTCTTCTTCTGTACTTGAAACCCTTAAAGCCTCCATAAGTGGGCGTTATTGTCCACTTTGAGAATGACTGGTTCAATTTAAAACGGTAATTCTAAGGCGTAAATGACTACTGGGGACTGACGACTGAAATATCGCAGCAGTAGAAGCAGAAGCATATTTGGCTTAGTTATAGGGGTCAGGATATCGTGTTCGACAGGGATACTATGTGGTTGCATTGCTAGAAATTTTCGAATACAATATGTAATTCCGCAACATAATAAAAAATATGTTTATGGATAAAATAGTTTCGTTTCCACCCCTAAATTTTATCTACACTTTTTTATCCAAATCCAAACCGGTTTCTTTTCATTCATTAAATTGTTTGCTGTTAAAAAGGTATCATCGAGGTCGTGGCCTCTATTACCACAGGACACAAATATTTATGTGATCAACTCTTAAGTATGTATTTACAAAAAAAAAAAGTTGTTTATGTATTCTGTATTATCCATTGTTTGTCTGTTACCCATAGTGCAAGTTCTGCTTAGTTTGGGACGACTGTGCTGTGTAAAATGTCTCAAATATTTATTCCTAGCTATTGGTTTCATCCGCATGCATAGTTTAGCCTATGCCCTTCTCTAAGGTCTAATCTATCTCTGTATCAAACTTCATCATAACGGGTTCAGCGGTTTAGGTGTGACAACAGACAGACATACAGAGTTACTTTCGCATTTATAATTTTAGTAGGAAAATAAGGATTATTTTAACAATTGTGATTGGAGTATCTAAATATAATGTAATTACATACTTATTAGGTAACCCCATTCAGATTGTTACATTGTATACATATATAATTATTGAATCTAATCAAAAATGAAAAATAAAATGTTGAATAATATGTGTATAATTGGATTTATTATTTATGTCATGGAAATTTTCGATAATAATGTATTATTTCAACAATAAACTGCCTTTTTGGTCTAATAACTACCTCGTCCGTCTACTAGTCTTAAGCGCGACTGCTAGAGGTGCTGGGTTCGATTCCTAGGTCGAGCAAATCAAGTCTTAAATTCCATGACTATATGGCAAAGAGAAGTGAGGTTTTTAGTCGTTAGGAGTTCGACATACCCTGCCGCCTCCCAGGTGGATCATGATCATCACCAGGATGATCCATAAGATTTTCCCAGAAATGTGTTACCTATTGGGTTTTTCAATGAAATTCTCAGTAGCAGTTCGGAATTTGGATTTGTGCCAAGTTATTGGCAATAGCGTCGTCCCCTTATAACATATGACATAAATATACCGGCGAACTTTGGTACACCTCTGCCTAAGTCTTCTACAAATACAGGCGTGATGGTATCTTGGTATGGTATGTCGTGGTTTCCGCAAATCCACGACAAAGCGAGTATTTTGCGTGCGGGTGGGAAGGTTCATTTGAACCACCGTAACTTTTCGAGGAAAGCCGCCAGGCGTTTAATGTTGCTGACAGTTTCTCGGAGGGTGTTCGGGTTACCGAGAATAGAATAGAATACATTTATTTGCATAAAATGTAGGTTACATTATAGATGGAAATTACAAACAGTGCCATATACATTTTATCGCTTTGCGATATGCAAATATAAAATTAAAATTAACTACTTAATACAACAGTGAAACTTATTTTAATAATTCTGTTACTGAATAAAAGGATTTCTCTAGAAGCCATATTTTCAATTCTTTTTTAAATCTATTTGATGTACTTTGCCATGTATGTAGCGACCCCAGGACAGTGCAGAAGCATGTGGGCCGCTGGCCGTGATGGTATCTTATGTTATGTATTTCCACAACTAGTTGGTCGATCATGTATTGGCAGTATTTCACAATTCACACGAGAATTATTGTATGGATGAATTGAACAAGTTTTTGCTACATAAGTGCCAAGAAAGACGGCTGTCGGTGCCCCTCAGTTTTTGCCCCGACTCGTCTCAGAGCTTCTCATTGGGACGAGATTAAAGACCGTATTATTCGGAAAGGAGTTTTTACGCTTCATTCGTAAGAGGGCAAAACCTATTCACATTCGATAAAAAAAACAAGGTATTGTTAACAAAAGTTGAGGGGATCGTGGCTAACTACGCTAATCAACCGATCTGCAAGGTTAAGCTATGGGTGATAGGTGACAATCCCTCCGTGCCTAGGAGAGCACGTAAAATCCCGGTTGTTATACGGACGTATGACAAGTTTTAATACTAAAAAACCCTAACAACCAATCACCAGAACCAGCAGGATATTGGTATTACAGAAAAATTGGGTTACGGTGGTCTGATTAAGCTTGCCACCTCTCCCGGATTTATCTCTTTATCTCAAGATAATCGAAATTATCCAGGAATTTGAATTGTCGTTCAAATTATCGATCGCTGTCGACTGGACTAGCGGGTGGCGGCAGTGCCGGGTCTACGGGAGCGTTGTAGCATTCGTCCGCAGACCCAGATTCATAGAGAAACGTAATACAACCAAACCAACACTGCTCAACCTGGGTATAGAACCAAAGACCTCTCGTAGCAGTCGCACTTACGACCACTAGTTTAAATGAGGCAGTTATTAATATCACAGACATCGGTTTTTACTGAATGCATCATTTTTTATTGACATCAAAAATACCACACTGTCAAAAAAAATTATAGAAGTGAAATTTAAATCTTGGATGTACTTAATTGTGAAAAAAAACGAATAAGTAATGAGGTAAGAATATTAGAATAACAAGATATTGTGTAAGTGAATTAAAGAGTCATTTTTCTCATACTCGTAGAATAGAATAGAATAGAATAGATTTATTTATTTGCAAAGAGTGTAGGTACAAATTATTAGGTGTTACAAAGTTTTAAGGTCCCTTGTACATTCTACCTTAATTGGTATGCAAATTTACATATTTTTTTATTTTTTTTAATAATAAAACCCATCGTCCAAAATTAATAAAACTTATCATCAAATTTACATATTTTTTTTTAAATTAATAAAACTTATCATCTAAAAATTCTTGTACTGAATAATAACACTTGTGCAATAGTAGTTCTGTAACATGCTTTTTAAATTTTGTTAGTGGTTGTTCCTTGACATTATTCGGTAACTTATTATAAACTAGTGGTGCCATACAAATAACACTTTTCAATAGAAGTTTGTTTGTTAGTTTTCATTACCGGTATACAATGATGTGCAATTGAGCCGCAATAAAGAAACATGGCGTTACAGGACTTTTGTCTTTACCACAATTCATCAGACAGTCATTAACAGATTTGTTACGGAGTGTCTTATCTCTTCGTCTTTGGTGTTTTTTAAACTTAACATACCATCGCACTTCTATTCCCGCAGTGTCATTTTCATACTAAAACTTCCGTTTCTTGAACTTGGAAAATAATGTAACTTAAAGTAAATTGTCAAGACGTTGTACATAACATACATGAAGCTCTTTAAAAATTAACAAAGGTTTTAAGCAGATATGGCGTGATCTCTGGTCCGAGTCAAAATCCACCTCTGATTTTAGAATTTATTTGGTAACCATGGTAACCTGGACGTTGAAGCGTACGGAGCATTCGGTACTGTCATTCGTTGCGTTCTGCATACAAGCTGTTTCAATACTATTATAGGGACATCGCATTTTGACGATTCTGTGTTCGGTAGAGAAATCGAGTGTTTTGATTGCTTTTGTTTCATTATTCCGTTAAGGTTGTAGGTACTACTTAGTAGCATAATGGCAGCCATTTTTATAAGTATTGCCATCATTATTTAATACGAACCTTTCGTTATCTGTTGTTAATAAATTAAAAACGACCACCGGCCGCTGAAACAAGCGATCAATTCTGCAACAAGCACCTTATGTGGCTGAAGGAATGTCACAAAGTTCTTGAATGTGTATCAAGTTTATTAACCCCTATTTAGCCAGCATGGCGGACATTTGCATCTCTCATTCTGAGGGGATACCGGTCAGTGTAATATGCCGAATTATTAATAAGTAATTTCAAACACATCCTCCAAGGAATCCACAGATTTAGTACCTAATAGGATCGCATTCCGTTTATAAATTATTGATTTCTCATAAACCTGTTGTGGTTTATGAATGCTGCAAAATTCTGTTATTATTAATATGAGATATATTAATGACTTTGTAGTTGGATTTATAGGACGGGATCGCTGCTTCTACGAGCTGTCATTTGATTAAGTGTACACGTTTAATTTAAATAATCAACGTTACCACAGTTACTGCAAAATCTACTCCTGTCATGCATCCTTTTTTTTGTGTGTGTAATATTCTCATGGATCGTCTCCCACTTATGGAGAGAGTATGGCAGATTCGAACCGTCTAAAAACCGCAGTTGCTTTCCCTTGCCCTATAATTATGTCCAGGGGATTCGGAACGTTCTACATTGACGTCAGTCAAAGGCTTATTTGCTTTGAAGCCGCGCGTGAAGCAAACTAACGCACCGCCTACTGGATGTGTCATCACGACACATCCAGTAGGCTTCAACTCTGTATGTCATGTTAATATTTTTTACTTTTTTTTCTCAATGGATCTGCGTTCGCGATCGCGAATCGCGATCTGCGATCTGCGATCGCGAACTACGATCGAGTACGCTTACCCAGCAAAAACCTGTTCATTCAAGCCTACTTGTAACCAATAGACCCGCAATTATTTTCAAAGAATTCGATCGGAAAATTGTAAGCTCCGCAAACTCTAGTCGTATTGTAAAGATTGTGAATAGGAGTGCACCTTGAGCATTATTTAAATTTTAATTGATCATGATTTATTGCATGCATTGATTTAATTTTCTTTTCCTGATTCGTTCCCAATCTTTCGAGGATAAAACGATATAAAATTTGACTAGATTACACTATTCTTTTAAGTTTTTGGTGACTGACGCGTACATTAACATAGTTGAACATAAAAGAGTAGCTAACTCTGAAGCAAATTTTAATTTTTAATTTAATATCAGCAGAAGAAACCGCTATCATATAATATTCTTATTATTTAAATAAATCAACGAGCTAAATGATCTTTAAACCAGTTAACAAATCTTGTTTATATTCCAAAAGCTAAAAACATGTTTATACAAGCGGAGAATTAGAATGTTGATCATCATTGCTTTGATTGACGTGGATGATTGTCTGTTAGCTGTAAATCTTACCTACTTCATGATAGTTTCCAATATTACCTACTAATTAAAATCTTAAACTCAAAGGAAACAGAGCCTAATTATGTTAGCGAATAAAATGAAAACAAAGAAACAGATTTAAGGTGAGCTTCACAACTAAAAGTAATTAAAACCTACATTGATGATGGAGTCACCGTGTAACTAACCTACATAACGATATAAATTCGTACCTTTGATCGAAAGTGATCTTAAAAAACGAGCAAATGTTGTTGATTCATTCATGTGAAAAGTTAGTACAAGTAAACAACTCGAGAAGGTGGCGTAATAAAAATAAAAATAAATAAATATTTGGGACATTTTCACACATCATGATCTAGTCCCAAACTAAGCAGAGCTTGCACTATGGGTACTAGACAAAGGATATAATACATATATACTTTTTTTTTTGTAAATATATACTTATAATACATAAGAAACACCTAGACAAACACATGTACTTGTTTTACCCACATAAATATTTGTGTCATGTGGGAGTCGAACCCACGACCCCTTGATCAGCAGTCCGGTACTCGAATCACTAGACCACAGTGTAATGAAGTTAGAAAAAATATATATTGAATTCCTTTAATTTGAGGATCCTTAGATATCTACTTATCTTTTATTGTGGTTTACTATATTATGGAAACGCTATGGTTATTTTGTCGGTACTATCAATTGTCTACTCGTTTTGATTTCCGGCTATAGGCTAAGTCCTAGGCTACAGGTACCTACACTAAAACCTGATTAATGTAATATACATACTCGTGCTCTAATTGTATGCTCTTTACAGAATCAGAACTAACATCAAATTGATAAAAATGTAGTCAGCGGATCATACCAGTAACTCAGTAAGTAATTTGTCAGGCGAACTTGGTAAAAAAACTAAACAGAGACTTTTTTTGTGGAAGTTCGCTTAACCAGATTGAGTTTGTCTTTGTTCTTGTCTTGGAAATTTGGATGTCCGACGAGGTACACAATAAAAAACTATCAAGTTTATCAGTAGCTTTTTAAAAATGCCTTTGATAGGCTAATTTTCTAATGTGAAACTTTTTTGTATAATTATCGAACGCGGACGCTTTCTTAGCTCTACTCGACGTCAGTTTGGTCCTTTCATTTGAAATTGAAAAGTTTATAATTAAATACACCAGTCCTCAAAAAAATTTTTTTTTTCAAGATTCAAACACATGGGTCGATGAGTTTTCATCAAGACGCTTACGAAGTCGTTTTAAAAAAAGAATATCATTTAAAGTAATGTAAATTTTGGGGGACCGTTTACGCCAAATGTTCTTTTTTTTTCTTAGTTTTATGTCATCCTTGGAATTTTATGTAATTCTGACTGTAATAATGTTACATACCTACATTAATTATATCTGTCAGAACTTGTAATTAAGTTTAATTTTACAATTATCTTTAATTCTTTGCGTGTGAGTTCTACGTGTAGTTATAATAGGAATCTTAATTGATACAGTGCCATGGGGTATTTTATTCCTATGTTTTTATAGTTTAAATATTGCATTCACTCTAGTGTTTATCATCGTTTTACCAATGTTGTGAGAATTTCTACTAATTATCCAATAATGTATGGAACTTCTGTGCAAAATTTCATGAGTGTGTTGGGTAAAAAACTTGTTCATTTCTAAATTTGATTATGTCTTAGAGACGGCAAGCTGATGAGTACATTGCTCATAGGAAGGAGGACGCTTTTTGTATTAAAAAGTAATCATGGTTTAATTTAATATAATAAATGCTGTGACAGCAATTAAAAATGATTCATCACAGATGATAAGCCTTACACAAGATCGCAACAAAGACGCCAACGATTTTTTTTTTGTTATAACATAAATATATGATAATTTAATATTTTCATAAGTGGATAATTAAATAAGTATTCAACGATTACTCATATTGTTGTCTACATCATTTAAACAAATATCGTGAAGTCGTGTAATTGTTAATACATTTAAGAAGACCAGTTAAATTTTGAATAATTATGTTTCCAGTGTTTTTGAAGCGTAAAGAATCGTAACTCAGCTGCGGTTATTATTGTAATGAATTATTACATGCCTATGACATTGAACAGTCATTAACTGATTAACATTTTATGGTTATTATCTCAACTTAATACAAAATTCATCTTTATATAAGTACTTCTACATATTATATTACATCTTTGATTATATACTTGTCTAGATGGAGCAATGCAAACAAACGACACGCGAAAACTGGGGCCAAATTGCGTGATATGTGTGAGTACCGCTTGTGTACTTATTGTAGTCAAACTGTCAAGGTGTGCGTGTTTAGGGATGCCTGTTCCAAATTATTAACTTACCTTTTCTCCATTATTTAATGGGATGACAGTTAAACGAAATAGTCTGAATAAAGTAATTATTTTGTAGATTAGGGTTTTATTTATTTTAATAAAAACAAAAAATACAATGAAAAAATATATACAGCAATTTATAGATCAGAATCCATCTCTTTGTATTTGTTTTCGAAATAGTTTTTTTTTTTATATTTCATTTCGTGTCCGCTGTGTAATGTCTCTCCAGTCTTAAGAAATCTGAAACCCAAAATATTAGAAAGAACTAACAAAAATACTATTTAGTGAATGACTTCATTTATTTTGTGAAGGCAAGTTATCATTTACTGATCAAATAAATTATGTAGGTAATTATTAAAATAATAAAATTTTCTCATCGAAAGATGATGACTGATATTTGCATTTTATCTCCCATAGTTTCGCCAAATCTCCCTTGTAATAAATTGACAACACCGGCTAATCTGTCGAACCTACAAATTAATGAATTGAAAAATCATGTTTTCATAAAATAATAGAGGTTAAATAACAAAACTTACCGATGTAATGTGATCTTAGTGTAATTATACGGTTTTCCCACATAATTGCGACACAATTTGACAGCACATACCGACATAATTAATTATTTTTCGAGAACTCCACACCCTGAAGTGATCCAAATGACACTGACGTAAGTGAGAAGAGAGTCTACCAATTTTAGTAGACTTTATTTGGGCCGTTCTGTACGTGTCAATGTGGCATCTAGACAAGTATATAATCAAAGTATTACATGCAGAATGACGGGAAAATATTGACCGCAGATTATTTAGAAAACTTGTAAGTAGTACAACAATAATCTGTGGTTAGAACATCAATGTTCAATGAGATAGTAGTGTTGCTATCATAATAAAATTACTACAATAAAAAATATTCAGCATAAGCTTACCATTCAGTGCAATATCGCAATAACTGCAAGCGATCATAATCGATCAACGCATGAATTACTGTCCGCCACCTGTGTTCCTTGACCTTCCAGAAGCGCGTTGCAAGTTCAACGTAGCGACGATCATGCTTCCGTCAAACATCGATACCGAACACAAGTACACACTCGATATAGTTTCAAACTAACTCGATATTCAGCTCACTCGCGTACCGAACGCAAATCGAGGAAAGCGTTTTGTAAACAGTGTTCCTTTTCAAAACTTGTTCGTCGTCGGGCGGTCGGACCGAATCGAATTCATTATCAATGCTATCGGCTGTATTTTGTTTTTATTTTTTTCTCGATTTTACGGTGTTGGGTAACGCGCGAGGCGAGACGGCGACCGACGTGCGTGCTGCCGCGACGATGCAGCCGCTCGCAATAAAGCAAGTGGATTCTCTAAGCGGCAGAGCCGAAGAAAAAGCATGCCATGTGGACTGGAACTCTCTCGCGATTAACACCGATTAATAGAGGCGGCATCATCCACGCGGAAAAGCGAATCGTTAACAATAAGATTATAATTTGTTGTTTAACTCGTCTCACTCGTTGACTCAGATGTTTGTCAGGCGCAGGTGTGCTGGTGTTATTTTCTTCGAATTTTGTGAATGAGAACATGTTTCTTGGAGTTTTTCTCGAAACAAGTTGTTTTTCATACATTTTGGGCTTTAGTAATTAGATAAAATAATATTGACAGTAATTATTATTACTCACGTATAGGTAGGTACTTACATGGATCAGTGTAATCAGTCACGTTTCGCTGGTGGGTTTCCTCTCCTGTTTATTTGCTTGTCTCACCGTCCTCTTACTTATAATTTCAAAACTCTTGCTTATCTTCGATCTCCTCGGCTCATAGACACGTGACCAATCAAGAATGTATGCACTCGTCTTAATCAAAGTCATAATGTTTGAATATTTATACTTCTATAATACCTACATAAATTGTACATACTCTCAATGATTATTGTTTTGACTTATTTGAACAGTTGTTTTATACTAAAGTAGAATTGGTACGTTTTCGGATAACTTGAGGTCGTCAAAAAGTGTATTGAGTGCGGATTATGCATATATGTGAATCTGAAGGAACTAGCCCGTGGTGCCATACATATTCGTAAAAAGAAAAAATCCAGTCTTTTTGTCGCAGGCTAGGACTGCTTTAAAACATAAAAGAAAATACACATAAGGCGTAAGGTAGATTGTATCATTAATAATGTAAGGGCTAAACGTTGCTCCATTCTTCTGAACGTCTATGGGTGGTATTATCGAGATGTGGGGGAGCTCACCAATCGAATACATCGAACATGCGCGTATACATCGCACATACACGCATGGCCGAAAGCTACTCGGTATGCGGGAGTACGGAAATGGAACTGGAAAAGAAGAGAAGTTTTGATTCCATGTGCGCCGGTACTTTTTGTACTGTCGATTACAGTCAATCACTCAAACTCTCAGATTTAGAGTGATTGACATATAGTGATATCAATATGGATAAAATAAGCAACATAATGCTCCGGATCGTGGGTCAAAGTTTTTCATCATGATCATCATCATCTTTCGCAGCCTTTATCTACCCACTGCAGGCCATAAGCCTCCTCTCTTTTGCGCTATTCGTTTTTTTTATGTGCTGATCTTGTCCAGGTCTTTCCAGCACACTTTACCACGTCAAAGTGTGGATTTAGTTATGGCTAGATAAAAAATGAAGTAGACGGGGTCACTGGAGGTAACAGCTTTAGGTGCTTTTGAAGTATAAAATGAAGTATAAATATGGCGGATATTTATGTATAAAATTATTAAGATAATTAATAAGACCATTGCTTGAAAACGAAGACATTAAATATTGAACATCTCTGCTGTCTAGCTTAAAAAGATCTATGTACAGACGCCAGCAGGTCAAGCTATCCAAAACTGTCAAACTTTCCCAATCGAATATTAACCTTATTGTTTTGTATTGTAGTTGAAACTCTATCAAAGAAATTTGACAGATTGGGGTAGCTTGATGTGCTGGCGACTGTACTTACAGAAATAAATATAATAATTTATCACTTTTTTCAAAAGCGAACACTAATCGTACATCTATGGCTTTTTCGACCATCTATGTCTATGGAGACAATATAATCAAATCACGATAATGAAAAACCCAAACTACATCTTCGTCATCATGAGGTACAAATAAAAAGTTTGAAACTTAAAACAATGAGTTATTTGTAAGGTTTTTTATGCGCCCTTTAGTAGAAGGAGCAACGTTTTGGGATTTTAGAATAATCATCAACATCATCAACCCATATACTGTCCCACAGTTGGGCACAGGTCTCCTCTCAGGATGAAAGGGATTAGGCTATAGTCCAGAATAATATTTAATATTGCCTGATATTGCCAGTGTCTGATATAATTAAATATTTGTACACCATAAATGTATATGGAAGAATATAACTAATTTTAAAATGCCCGTATTACACTTAATTAAAAAAGCTATTTCAGAAATAAAATGTTTGATTTGATTTGACTACACATTGTTTTTTCTCAAGGTGGCAACACTGGTAACGTGCGATGACTGTTAGTGTTGTTCTAAAGAGATAATTATTTAAGTACCTTTTTGAATTCCAAAAGTATTAGGTAACACATTAAATTAACCATCCATCACTATTTAAGTGTACCTACCTAAAGACTTCATACAAACAAAACTATAATGCTTTTTTAAAAGATGCTGGTCATAGATGGTAATCAACGTGTGTTGTTATGAGTGGTATTTACTTGTTTTTACTACCTACACTTTCAGTGTTTGAAATGTGAAGAGTCACGAGATGTACAGTGAGCGTCAAATTGGTGTAAGCGTCAAGGATCGTCAAATCTTTTTGACTCATTAGATGGAAGATACAATATGAATTGCCAGAAATAAAAAATATAATCACTAAAATACGTTTGACACTAAACGTCTAGTCTAGAGACTAGTCGATTTAAAATGTTAAATAGGTATCTTGACTGCTCACACTTAATACAAAGTAAGTACATAGGTACCTACTTACTTATTATATTGATACTTATCTATTTAAATCTTTACATCAATTTTCATATTTTTCTGAATAAATGTAACCAATATATAAATGTACTAACAACCCGCCCCTTCGCAAGGGTATGTTCACAAGTAAATTATAACCTTCCTTTACATTCTACCCTCATCTTTACATTCTTCCCTCATCTCATTCCTACCCTCTTTTTATTTGTGAAAATCCGTATGAAAATATGTAAAGTAATTTCTGAAATTATGATGATTGATGATGATTTACACGTATCCTGGGTACCGCCAAAAATAGATTTTTGGCGGTACCCAGGATGCTTAACTTACCTAAATCAAGTTGACGCTGCCTGTACTTAAACGAGTAGGTACTCGTAAGTCGTATAAGTACGCGTTTGATCTACGAGTCTACGTGTAGGTACCTACTGGTACCTACATACTTACCGCTCCGCTTGCTTTTTACTAAGAAGAATTATAATTTGTATTACAATACAACCTGATTCAATAGGTAAGTTAGCTCTTTGTTTATAAAATGCGTTTAATTTTTATGGAAAACCCATAGCGTTCATCCTACATCATTTCTTGTTTAGTGGAAATCGATAGCAGTAAGTTCAATAATCTTTTTAATAATTCCACAAGGTACGTACTTACACAGGCTCTCATAAACCATACATGAGTTTTCTAAGATCGAAATGAAAATCGTACACAAATAATTAATGTGGATGTTATGATGGCGACAAAATTATGTCAGTACATATACGAGTACCTATGTAGGATGTGTTACATGTGTAAAAAAATAATATACCTACTTAAATAATGGTTTTAACAACTATTATTACTACTATTCTATTGATATAGAAATATCAGATATGACTGTTTTTTAAATCAAGATCGTAGTTTTCCCATTGCGAATAAATGAAGACATGCTGTGTAATAAATTATTGTGATTAGAAGGAAAATATCTCTGATCTCTCAGATGAGATTTTAATTGAATCGCCATATTATTTTATTATTAATAATTAATGATCACTCGCTTAAACGGTGAAGGAAAACATCGTGAGCAAACCTGTATACCTTAAAGATTTTTCTCGACGGTTTGTGAAGTCTGCCAACCCAAGGCCAGCGTGGTGGACTATGGCCTAATCCCTCTCAATATGGGAGGAGACCCGTGCCCAGCAGTGGGACAGTATATAGTTTGATGATTATTTTATCATTTAGGGAAGCAAAAGAATACTTTATAATAATAACTATCTGTATCTCATGTTTTGTCATTTTATTCGAAATGGTCAGTTTGCTTTTTTTTAATTATTGGGCATAATTATGATGCGCGAGTGATCTACCACTGGTGTTGCAAGCGTTTAGACGCCTGATTGAAAGTAGCTATCGCATCAGATTCAATTCTGTCAGATTGTCAATCAGGCGGCCCCACAGATATTGGGCGGCCTATATGCTTGTTTGTATCTTGTGTAAATAAAAAAAAAACGGTTCAATCTGTAGAACTAATAATCTCCTGCATAGCATTCATTTCTTTTGTAAAAAATTTTCACTATTGTTAGTTTACAACAGTATGTATTCAATTCACAGCACTAGCAATAGTTCCATCATGATATAGTGTATTTATAGCAAACAACACCGATACAATAGTTTCTTATCTCGTGTGCGCGCATCACTTAATAATCATTGACCAGGCTGTAATGACTTAATGAGACTTTCACAGTGAGTGATATAATATGTGACTACACATCTTTATTCAGCGTTTAAACAAGCAGTAGACTGATTAATTACTATTTGATGTGTTAAATTAAAGCTTAATTAAGTGAACAATATTACCTACTAATAAACAGTGATAGCCTAATGGTATGACCATGAATCCAAAGCACGCACCTCTGACTTTTAGAAATCATGGGCGTATTTATATTTAATTATCATTCGGTGAAGAAAAACATCGTGAGGAAACCTCCATGCCTTAGAAATTTTCTGAGAGGAGCCCCATGCCCAGCAGTGGGACATGCCCAATTAAACATGAACCTTATTATTTTGTGTTAATGTTGAAAATCTATCAAAGAAAATTTACAGTTTGGGTAGCGTGATGTGCTAGCCTCTGTACAAACTCCGAGCTGCTATTGAAAATTTCATAGACGAAATCAATAATACTGCTCCACCTGGGATTTGAACCCAGGATCTCTAGTGTAGCAGTTGCGCTTAACACAAGGCTAATTAGGTAATTAGATCCTACCCACACGTGTGTCGGGTTTTGTTCAATTTTACAACATGCGAATCATTCCCAGCATGCGAAGACAAAGTTTTGTGTTATCAACAGTCCTCCCACGGGCAAAAATACAGACAAAATTTACACAATTAAGCGCAATAGGTACTGAAAACTTTTAGCACGGTCGACAAAAGAGTTAAGTATACAGGCAGCTAATTAAAAATCGTGTTTTTTTAAAGATTGTGTAAAATCATGTATCAGGCAATATGTGTCAAAGCGCAGGTATTGTAAGCTGCTACACATCAAACCCTTTGACGGGTAATTATTTAAATCAAAATCTGTGTAAAGATGCAGATTTCGTTCGCTACCTGTATACCAAACTCTTTTGTTGACTGTACCTACTTTTTTATTATTTACTCGGTTATTAAATTAATTAGAAATAATATAATAATAATAAATCTTTATTTACAGACTACATAGGCCCACATTGTGTTAGTATTTAAAATGATCTTACAGACTATGTTAGTAGGTATACAGGTGATGAGAGCTATACAGGTACTTATATCCACTGATAGTTTCAGCAAGCCCCATGTAATACATGAAGCTTGATAAACCTATCCATGGTAGGCCCATCCAGCCTTTCAGCAAACACCCTTAAGATACTGTTGCTGCTTCCTCTCACTCTGCGCGTAAAATAACATCGGCAGATGTACCTAATGTACACCCACAATTATTGGCTGATATGTTTAGGTCCTATGTTATAGGAAGCGAGTCTATATCCATTAACCGGGCACTAATCCAAACTTCCGTCTTGCTATTAAGAATTATTTCAAAGGAAAAACCAATAACCCTGCTCGACCTGGAAATTGAACCCAGGACCCCTAGACTAATGGGGCATTATTATCTTACAGAAAACGAATGTACATAAACATCGAATAATGTAAGTAGGTATGACTTTAATTTATTTTAAGAGACATCACGCATCACCCTGAGATTTCAGGCAGGTGTACTGAACTGATGTAGGTACCCGTTCTACAAACCAAACTTCAACTATGTTTTTAGATCCCATGTAATCGGGGACGACCCTATTGTCATTTAGAGATTACAAATTCGATATCCAGGGTCATCATCATCAACCCATATAGATATCTACTGATCCACTGCTGAGCATGGGTCTCCTCTCAGATTAAGAGAGATTAGGCTATAAGTCCAGGATGTTACTGAGAAATTCCTTACAAGAACACAGAAAACATCAATAAAACTATACTTGACTTTTAACTAGAAGTTTTGATTTTACCGAACATCCGGCATGGTTAGTGCCGGGTATCGTGTCGGATCCAACCCGGCCGGATCCCAAAAAAAAACCGAAACCGCCGTGTACCGGATCTAAACCGGGTACCCGTCCTGTATTTACCTTGACCCAACGCTCAGCATGTGCTGTTACTACCACTATTACTAGAACAAACAGATTTTGTATTACTAGTATACGCATCTACAGAAAAAAGTTATGAATGAAGCTAAAGAGCTTTTTTGTTTGTTTGAGTATAGCAGTTGGATTCGAAAAAATCTTTCCCAATAGCCCATTCTCGAGAACTATTGTATTGTATCGTTGAAGCTATTCAACGTCACTTTTCGACCCTTAGAAACCGAGCGTAAAGAAAAAAGTCAGGACGGGTAAAACCCCTGGTCACAGCTAGTTTACTCACATACACCATCCTTATCCTTCGAGCCTTATCCCGAACAAGTTGGTGTCGGCTTCCAGTCTATCCAGAAAAAACATCTAGTAGGTCCCAGTCTCTTATAAAAAAGAAGGTCGTTGCAAACAAAAGGGCGCTTTATAAATTATGAATGTGTTTTAGAACGTTGGCCCAGATTGGTTAACCAACCTTTACTCGAACATTTGTAAGGTCCGCCAACATTTTGCGAATAGATTATGGAAAGGATACATACACAGGCTGTGACGTAGATGTACTGTGACAGCAACCTTTACTCGTCATGCTCAGTTATTTTGACAGTGTATATTTATACAATGGGTGTAGACAGAAGACTACCCACTAATGTATACCTAAACCCATTTCACTTTTATATTTTAAGTCCAATGTGATGATAGGGGTG